>SJYX01000670.1:0-151653 GCA_006410675.1 Oreotragus oreotragus | reverse complement strand
TTTTTTTCCTTCTCTATACAAATTTAAAGGAGGTTTCTCTTAAGATTCTGTGTTGCCATAATGATACCTGGTTTCACCTCAAGTTAACCAATGCCTTTTTCTTATGGAAATGTTTATCTTAAGCTATGCTAATGTACTATGCATTTACCCCAAACTCTGTCTTCAAGTCGGTTCCGCCTTTTGGGCTCAACCTACTTGATAAACCAGTATGTTACACTCCGATATTGTTCCTCTAATCTATGTAAATGAAACTATTTGTATGGTGATCTGCCCTTCTTCAAGATTCAAGTTAATCATTTTATGGCCCAAGATCAACCATTTGGAGCCAAGGTTATCCCAAAATACTCTTATGGGTGTGGGGCCTGGTGCCATTCTAAGTTTTGAGACATTCCTTTCTTTCATTAACAGACTGCTGGTGACTATATAACATCCAGCTGAATACTAGCAGACGGGTACTCTTTCTGCCCCCTTCTGATGCCTATGTCAGAAGCTTTCTCTATCTCCTTTATACTTTAATAAAACTTTATGACACAAAAGCTCTGAGCGATCAAGCCTCGTCTCTGGCCCCGGATTGAATTCTTCTCCTCCGGAGGCCAAGAATCCCGGCATCGTAATTCAACAACCTTTCATATCTTTCCCTTTCTCCTTTGCCTTTCACTTCATTTCTCAGCTAGTTGTAAGGCTTCCTCAGACAACTGCTTTGCCTTCTTGCAATCTTTTTCTTTGGGATGGTTTTCATCACCACCTCCTGTATGATGTTACAAACCTCCATCCATAGTTCTTCAGGCACTCTATCAGATCTAGTCCCTTGAATCTATTCATCACCTCCACTGTATAATCATAAGGGATTTGATTTAGGTCATATCTGAATGGTCTAGGAGTTTTCCCTAATTTCTTCAATGTAATCTTGAATTTTGCAATAAGGAGTTCATGATCTGAGCCACAGTCCGCTCCAGGTCTTGTTTTTGCTGACTCTGTACAGCTTCTCCATCTTTGGCTGCAAAGAATGTAATCAGTCTGATTTCGGTATTGGCCATCTGGTGGTGTCCGTGCGTAGAGTCATCTCTTGTGTTGTTGGAAGAGGGTGTTTGCAATGACCAATGTGTTCTCTTGCCTTTGGCTTGCTTTCATTTTCATTTCCAAAGCCAAACTTACCTGTTACTCCAGGTATCTCTTGACTTCCTACTTTTGCATTTCAGTTCCCTATGATGAAAAGGACATCTTTTTTGAGGTGTTAGTTCTAGAAGATCTTGTAGGTCTTCATATCTGTACTTCAGGTATTTGTCAGGAAAAATTACATTGAATAGACTGTCACTATTTATCAAAAGCCCACTTAAAAGGCAAAATATTATGGGGAATTGCCTAAACAGTATTTCTCAAACATTTATATACTTATAAATCACTATTGTTCTTACTCATACAACAGATTTTGATTCAGTAGATTGGGGGTGGGTCATAAAAGCCTACACTTTTAACCAGTTCCCAGATGATAATAATTCTGTTGACCCATGGAGTGGCAAAGGACTAGAGGATATTGCTCCACTCCACAAAACATCCTAAAATCTAACTCTGATTTAAACTAAACCTGCAGAAATTTATCTAATTTTAGTTGATTATTGGTGTTTTTTTTTTTTTTTTTCTTTGCATACTTCTGTTTTTGAGGAAGAAGCAGCAGGGGAAATCTATGTGAAAACTGAAAACCAACACTTCTTTCGAAGACAAATTATCAATATATAATAAAAACAAACAAGAAACGTAACAACAACTTCACTAAAAGGAATTTATTCTAAAGAAATTAAGAATATGCACAAAGATTTAACTACAACTATAGTGCACTGAATCCCATTAAAGCAGTCAATTGCCAAAATAACCAAAAGTGAGCTATGTCCCTAGAGTTACATTCAACAGAATAGCGCTGTCATTGATTTAATGTTACAGAATATATGTTAATCAATAAGATGTTCAGAATATATTTTTGAATGAAAAAATAAGATTATAAAGCATTGTTGTTATAATAAGTGTGGTTGATTTTTTCATTTTTGGCTCATTGAGGTTTCCTTCAAAATATACGTATTGCAAGCATATTTGTCACTGCAGTTTAGTATAACATCTCATTAAGCTCAAAGTGTATAATTGAGGAGAAAATTTTGCACCGAATCCATCTATTGTTTAATGAATACACATGACTTTTTAGACTTTTTTCTGATCTGATCATTTAAAAAAGCAAATCTAAATCAATGCAATATTAACAGCCACAGGAAGATCCAAAGCCTGCGGCCATAACCCTGGATACCAGCACTTTCTACCTCCCCTGGCACTTTCTGTGTCTCCTTATTATTACTACTGAAGTTTTCATTCATATTCAACATCCATGTCTGGTGCATTTTGTTTGATGAAAACAAGCTAATTAGTGCTGAACCTTTCCTAGTTCATAAATTTATTCCTAAGAACATTAAAAGGAAGTCAAGTAAGACATGTTCAGTAACAGATGTTTGCCTTTTTTGGCTGCCTTTTTTACAGTTTGTTCTCTTTCATTACTTTTTAAGAAATTTAGTTAATGTTCCCTTTCCTAGAGAACAAGCGTACCTAGCTTCCCAGGGAGGGGGATTCCCCAGGGCAGGCACAGTCTGTTCACTCCCTTAACCTAATAGTTGTTCCAATGTTCTCTGCAGCCAGCTTTTCATTTTTTTTCATCCAGGTTTTGGTAACAATCACACTCCAGCTTATTTCAGAAAGGATGAATATGTGGACTGGGAGATTATTATAAAACTAGAACTGTGGTGAGCACTATTATTAATGCCCAGGGTCCTAGAGTCTCTCAAATAACTTTCCCACAAGAGGATATCTGAGAATAAAGGGTCAACATGATTGACAAAATTTGAGTGAATCCTTTGGTTCTATGGTAAAGAAAGATTGTGAAGTGAATTCTGAAACTAAAAACCTAATGGTCTCCTACAATCAAAGAAATGAGAGGTGTAGATCAAGATTCTTCTCTATAAAACTGTATCAGTCTCAAGATACAAATTTAAATTGTTTCTATTTACCTAACCTTCCATTTTTGAATATTTCTTAGTGTGAGTGGTATTGTGATGCAGTTTAAATTGTGGTACATTGGTAAACCTAAGTAACATTATAATCCAAAGCATGCATTCATCAACAGTGCTTTCTTTTAAAACTTTGTTAGAATAGTTTTAAATATATATGCCGACCAATTTATTGTGACTGTACATCTTAAACTATTGCCAGAGGAATTCTACATAAAGTACCTCCTTTATTTTTCCCTAAAAGTACTTTAAGGCAACAGTAGAAATTTTTATCTAGAAAGAAAGATTCAAAAAAATAAATAATGTTCATAAAAATACCTAAGACCATATAAAATATATGATATAAAAATATCAGGTTCAGATAATCCTGCTGCAAGGCAATATAACCACTGAAATGTAGAGTTTTAGCTGCAAGTACATACATTAAAATAATAATTATATGTATATAGGAGTATATCAAAATAAATATCTGTATCATTCTATCACAAAGATTCAAAATTTTATATTTCATAAGAAAATAAATATGCATTTCAAAATTAAAATGTGAAATTTTAAGATAATGTACAGTATTAAATATTACTATTCCTTGTAACAGGACTATAACAAATACACTTTAAAAATTAGAAAAAAGGAAACTGTTGGAATGTTGTTCAACATGTCAAATCATAGTCATGTAGTTAACTCAAGGCTTAAAGCAGTCCCAAGCCTACTATAGGATTTTCAACATATCATTTCATTAGTATCCAAAATGATCTTTTAAAATATAAGGAATTACTTGAATAAATAGAAATTTTAAACTTAATAGTCACAATGATTTATGTTAATCCTTTGAAATATCAGAAAATCAAATCAGATGACCTTTTTATCAAATATAGCCCACAAGATGAGAATATCATGAACATGAAAATAATTAAAATATCTCTCAAATATGTGGCAGAGGGAAGGAAAAGAGCAGAGAGAAGAGATTATGATGGAGGAAGAAAAAAATTGAAAAGATGTTTTACATATTAAAAGTTAATTGCTTTTTATTATTTAGTAACATCTTTCAAGTGAAGGCCCATAGTCTTTTGACAGCACAATTTGGTAAAGAATCACATAAAAATATCTAAATTTCAAAGAAGCCTATCCCCTTAGATTCTTACAGTTTTCTTTCCCCAAAATTGTGTGCAAGAAAATGCTCCAGAGAAAACTGATAAGAAACTTCATTAAAATCTAGTCAACCCATTTCATGGTCAAAATTAATATAAAGAATAATGTTATATTTGACATGTTTTCATTTCTAAAACATGTTTCTTATAAAACTTATTTTAGTTGTGTTTATGTGATGACCCTACACATATGTGTAAAATATGACAGTGATTCCTGGTTTCTCTCACATAGAACTGTTCTCTTTGGGAGGTGCTGTGCTTAGCTGCTTCAGCGTACGACTCTTTATGCCCCCATGGACTGTAGTCCACCAGGCTCCTCTGTCCATGGAATTTTCCAGGCAAGAATACTAGAGTGGGTTGCCATGCCCTTTTCCAGGGGACCTTCATGACCCAGGGATTGAACCTGCATCTCCTGCATTGCAGGTGGATTCACCACTGAGCCACAAGGGGAAATCCAAAGTGATGATGAATCTATACTTATGTTTTAAAACATGACCAGTGACTCCTGGTTTCTCTCATACAGTACTTGCTCTCTTTGGGAGGAGGGAGGTCGAAATGCCCAGAGGACTCACAGTGTGTTCTTCGAGACACAAATCAACAACGTGGAATGCAACCAGTTATTAAACCATTTTCTATTTGCTTGTATTCCCTTACTTCCTAGTGTCACGGTTAGGCAAATTCTTTTCACATAAAGACAGTATGGTACTGGCACAAAGACACAAATATAGATCACTGGAACAAAATAGAAAGCCCAGAGATAAATCCATGCACCTATGGACACCTTATCTTTGACAAAGGGAGCAAGAATATACATTAGAGAAAAGACAATCTCTTTAACAAGTGGTGCTGGAAAAACTGGTCAACCACTTGTAAAAGAATGAAACTAGAACACTTTCTAACACCATACACAGAAATAAACTCAAAATGGATTAAAGATCTAAATGTAAGACCAGAAACTATAAAACTCCTAGAGGAAAACATAGGCAAAACACTCTCCAACATAAATCACAGCAGGATCCTCTATGACCCACCTCCCAGAGTAATGGAAATAAAAGCAAAAATAAACAAATGGGACCTAATTAAAATCTTTTGCAAAATGAAGGAAACTATAAGCAAAGTGAAAAGACAGCCTTCAGAACAGGAGAAAATAATAGCAAACGAAGCAAATGACAAAGAATTAATCTCAAAAATATACAAGCAACTCCTGCAGCTCAATTTCAGAAAAATAAATGACCCAATCAAAAAATGGGCCAAAGAACAGACAGTTCTCCAAAGAAGGCATACAGATGGCTAACAAACACATGAAAAGATGCTTAACATCACTCATTATCAGAGAAATGCAAATCAAGACCACAATGAAGTATCATCTCACAGTGGTCAGAATGGCTGCTATCCAAAAATCTACAAGCAATAAATGCTGGAGACGGTGTGGAGAAAAAGGAACCCTCTTACACTGTTGGTGGGAATGCAAACTAGTACAGTCACTATGGAGAGCAGTGCGGAGATTCCTTAAAAAATTTGGAAATAGAACTCCCATATTACTCAGCAATTCCACTGCTGAGCATACACATGGAGGAAACCAGCACTGAAAGAGACACGTGTACCCCAATGTTCATCACAGCCCTGTTTATAATAGCCAGGACATGGAAGCAACCTAGATGTCCATCAGCAGACGAATGGATAAGAAATCTGTAGTACATATACACAATGGAATATTACTCAGCCATTAAAAAGAATACATTTGAATCAGTTCTAATGAGGTGGATGAAACGAGCCTATTACACAGAGTGAAGTAAGCCAGAAAGAAAAACACCAATACAGTATACTAACGCATATATATGGAATTTAAAAAGAAGGTAATGATAACCCTATATGTGAGACAGCAAGAGAGGCACAGATGTATAGAATAGTCTTTTGGATTCTGTGGGAGAAGGCGAGGGTAGGATGATTTGAGAGAAGAGCACTGAAACATGTATAAATACCATATGTGAAACAGTCGCCAGTCCAGGTTTGATGCATGAGACAGGGTGCTCAGGGCTGGTGCACTGGGATGACCCAGAGGGATGCGATGGAGAGGGAGGTGGGAGGGGGTTCAGGACGGGGACACATGTACACCCATGGCGGATTCATGTCAATGTATGGCAAAAACCACTACAATATTGTAAAGTAATTCGCCTCCAACTAAAATAAATAAATTAAAAAAAAAAAAAAAGAAAGAAAGGGCTCAAATGATGTTCTCTGGAAGGCACTAAGGAAGGTACTTTAGGGTGATGAGACTTTTCTTAAATTCATTTTCTTGCCACCTTCTCACTTGAATGTTCTGCTTTTACCACACTCAATTTACTTCCTGAAATGCACCCTGCTCTTCCATCCAGACAACCACAACTGTTCTTTCCCCTCTGCTCCTCCCTCCCTGAACCTTTTCACCACCACAATAGGTAAACAAGCCCACACACCCGGGCACTCCCTTGCTTATCTCATCCTCATTCTAGAGTGTCATCAAATGGCGGAGTTCCCATCAGAGAACGTTCTGATCCCAGAGCCACAGTAACATAATTGTAAATTGGCCACTCACTGAGGAGAGTTACGCCTTGTCATTTGTAAGAGACATGGATGAACCTAAGGACTGTCATAAAGAATGAAGTCAGTCAGAAAAAGAAAAGCAAATACTGTATGCTGCTAAGTGGCTTCAGTCGTGTCCGACTCTGTGCGACCGCATAGACGGCAGCCCACCAGGCTCCCCCATCCCCGGGATTCTCCAGGCAAGAACACTGGAGTGGGCTGCCATTTCCTTCTCCAATGCATGAAAGTGAAAAGTGAAAATGAAGTCACTCAGTCGTGTCCGACTCTTCGCAACCCCATGGGCTGCAGCCTACCAGGCTCCTCCGTCCATGGGATTTTCCAGGCATGAGTACTGGAGTGGGGTGCGATCGCCTTCTCTGAAATATTGTATATTAATATATATATGTGAAATCTAGAAAATGGTACAGATGAACCTATCGTCAGGGCAGGAATACAGACACACGGAGAACAGACCTATCGACACAGTGGGGGGCAGGGCAGTGGGATGACCTGGGAGACTGGAGTTGACGCCTATATACTCTACCATGTGTGAAATGGATAGCTAGTGGGAAGCTGCTGTACAGCACAGCGAGCTCAGCTCCATCGTCTGTGGTGACCCAGGGGGATGGGATGTGGGGGTGGGGTTGGTGAGAAGGAGGCTCAAGAGGGAGGGGATATATGATACAGAGAGCTGATTCACTTCACTGTACAGTTGAAACGAACACAACATTGTAAAGCAACTATACTCCAATAAAAAAATTTTAAGTTCTTCACTCTCCTATGTTTCTAAATACTAACTAGAAATTAACTTCTTACACAAATTTTTGTCAATATTTTTTATTCTAGATTTTTTAAGAGCACTATTGATATTAATTTTTCATCTCAGAATTTTGATAAATACCAGGGTTGTTTTCCACACTTACTTTCCTTCAGATTTTGGGTTTCCAGATTGCTTCATACATTATCATAAAGTTAGCAAACCTTGTAAAGAAGAGTTGTGAAATGAAACTGCAGAAACAAAGTTGGAGATGGTGGTCTCTCCTATGTTACTGTAATGTAATACTACATTTTTATGTTATGCAAGGGCTCTTATTGACAGGTGCTCGCTTATTTGGATACATATTATCTTTCAAGATAATTAAGAGTTTAAATATCTCAGGACTGCAGACAACATCTTTAACTTAGTGCAAAGAAGTTTGGGAGCCTATATGCCNTGTTACTGTAATGTAATACTACATTTTTATGTTATGCAAGGGCTCTTATTGACAGGTGCTCGCTTATTTGGATACATATTATCTTTCAAGATAATTAAGAGTTTAAATATCTCAGGACTGCAGACAACATCTTTAACTTAGTGCAAAGAAGTTTGGGAGCCTATATGCCTTTGTTTAAAATAACTGGAAATTCTAATACAATAAGTTTGCAGTTGCAGAAATGAAACATCAAAGCTAAAGATATATAACATTATTGTATTATCATCTAATTAGAACTAAAAACATATAGGATACAAAATACTTTTAAAAGAAAATTAAAACTTTAGGCTTAAAGGGGATATTTTCTTTTAGCCTAAAGTAAGTATATCCACATTAACTTTCTTATTTGAGAGAATTAAAATTTTGAGAGGAACTAACCTCTACAGAGTGTTTTGAAAGCAAAATGTGTTATATTTTTCTCTCCTCCCACAAACTCAAATACAGGATTTTCTGTACGTTGTCATCACTCCTCCTAACAATGCAAGCTTCCTTCTACATTCTCAATTTTTCTGGTTCCTTTTTGTCTTCTGGACCTGATTGAACAAACTCACATCAAGATCACTTAGCACTTCACACCCATTAGGATATATTAGGAAAACAAAATATAATCAGTGTGGATGAAAATGTGGAGAAACCACAACACAGGCACATTACTAGAGGGAATGTAAAACGGTGTAGCCAAGGTACTAAATATAGTACAGCGATTCCTCAAAGTGTTAGACATAGGGATACAACGCTGCTGCTGCTGCCGCTTAGTCACGCCAGTTGTGTCCAACTGTATGTGACCCTATGAACTGTAGCCCATCAGGCTCCTCCATCCATGGAATTCTCTAAACAAGAATACCGGAGTGGGTTGCCATTCCCTCCTCCAAGGGATCTTCCCATCCCAGGGATCAAACCCTGATCTCCTGTACTGCTGGCAAATTCTTTACCATTGAGCTACCACGGAAGTCCATATGGTTCAGCAATTCCACTCCTGGATATATACCCAAAAGATGTGAAAGAAAGGACTCAAACAATATTTGTATATCCATGTTCATAGTGAAATTATTTGCAAGATTCAAATGGTGGAAGCAACCCAAGTGTCCACCATCAGATGAATGGATAAACAAATTGTGGCACATATGTAACAGAATATTATTCAGCCTTTTGAAAAAAAGGAAATTCTGACACATGATACAACATGGATGAACCTTGAAGACATTATAAGTGAGACAAGCCAATCACAAGAAAGTAGAATATTTGTTGCCAGGAGATGGGGGAAAGGAAGAACAAGGAATTAGTGTTCAATGGGTACAGAGTTTCAGTTTGGAAAGATAAAAATGTTCAGGAAATGGATGGTGGTAATGGTTACACAGCAATGTGGGTATACTTACTGTATGTACACTTGAAACTGTTAAAATGGTAAATTTTATGTTATGAATAGTTTACCACAATAAAAAGAAAAGGGAAAAAAAGCTTAGCTTAGAACTTGATACTTAACCCCTTTTAGAATTGTTACTATTTTAAAGAATAAATGACAGGAGAAAACTTACTTTAAAAAAAAAAAAAAGTTAGACTTTTGTTGGTGAAAACTAAAGGAAAATAGTTTGAAGATTTCAATTCTCAAATCTCAATTTTACTCTCTCTTATCCATTCCCACCCTCCCCTCAACATAATAGGTTTGCAAGAGTAAGATAAGCCTCTAACTGGACAGGCCTCTTACTGCTCACCCAGTCTCCACTCTAGTCTACCCCAAATTCTTTAGGCTGGTACACATATCCAAAGCACTATCTATCATTCAAAGCCATGGTTTGCAGCCCTTTGCACTCCTAATTCCCCAGTCAGCAAGGAGTGAAATTCCCAATCTTGCACTTGGGAGCTCTCCAGTCAGATCTACTCTTGCCAGATTTACTCCCCAAAGTGATATATTTAAATATACTTCCTCACATAACTAGGAGCAATCTCTAAATTATTAATGTAAAATAGCATAGAACTGGCAGGCATAGAAACAATAGTCCGCTTATTCCCCTTTACTGGAAAAGAATGAAAACAACCATCTTTGGGTGTTACTTTTGCTAAGGACATGCATGAATTAGAAATATACACCCCATTAGCTGGAGGTAATCCTTTTTTCTATATTTAATTAATATATTCTGAAAATAGTATTAATAGATTACAACAACTTTGAGTTTCAGGAAATAATATTCATATAATTTCCTCATCTAAATTCATACAATTTGCCTTAATAATATACATATTATGTCCTTATCTAAAACAAGGATGTGATGATTGACTTTTAGTGTATTTACTTACAAAGAATTTAGTAGTAGAAGTTAAGTATTATATAATTGAAACGTTTTGGTTTACAGGAAAAAATATAAAAACTCAAGGCTTTTTTTTTAAATACTAGGTAAGAAGCTATTCAACAGATAAGAAAAATAATTGCTATCAAAGTTTGAATGTGAAGAAAGCGGAGTGCCAAAGAATTGGTGCTTTTGAACTGTGGTGTTGGAGAAGACTCTTGAGAGTNTCACTGCAGATGGTGATTGCAGCCATGAAATTAAAAGACGCTTACTCCTTGGAAGGAAAGTTATGACCAACCTAGATAGCATATTAAAAAGCGGAGACATTACTTTTCCAACAAAGGTCCGTCTAGTCAAGGCTATGGTTTTTCCAGTGGTCATGTAGGGATGTGAGAGTTGGACTGTGAAGAAAGCTGAGTGCTGAAGAATTGATGCTTTTGAACTATGGTATTGGAGAAGACTCTTGAGAGGGTCCCTTGGACTGCAAGGAGATCCAACCAGTTCATCCTAAAGGAGATCAGTCCTGGGTGTTCATTGGAAGGACTGATGCTGAAGCTAAAACTCTAGTTGGCTACCTCATGCGAAGAGTTGACTCATTGGGAAAGACCCTGATGCTGGGCGGGATTGGGGGCAGGAGGAGAAGGGGACAACAGAGGATGAGATGGCTGGATGGCATCACTGACTCGATGGACGTGAGTTTGAGTAAACTCTGGGAGTTGGTGATGGACAGGGAGGCCTGGCGTGCTGCGATTCATGGGGTTGCAAAGAGTCAGACACAACTGAACTGAACTTATTGAAGGATTTAATCTGGGGGAGTAGTTGAGTGAATTTACATTTTAAAAGACTGTTCAGACAAGACTGTGGAGGTTGGATTAGAGGTGGCTAGGCCAGAGGCTAGGGAGCCATCTTGAAGGCTTTGGGCTGTATTTCCGGCTGGGCTGAAGGTGGTTAACTCTAGCATAAGACAGATGGAGAGAGATTCATATTTAGGAGGCAGACCCAGGAGGACTTGATGATTGGGTGGTGATGAGGATGGAGCTCTGGTTTCATTGTGATTGGAAGTACCAGAAGGGGCTGGTTAACCAGAAATATTTATTATCCATTCAGCCTGCAGGCACTGATGTCACTGTGCTGTGTAGTAGGCTTGCTGTAGTGGCTCAGCAGTGAAAACAGACCTGAGCCCCCTGGTTTCCGTGAGTGTGGAAGAGAGACGTTAAGCCCATAATGATTTAATGCATGGTGAGTTATCAGAGGAGTTAACCTCATCTCAAGGCTCCTCGAAGGTCTCTCCGAGGAAATGACATGCCTTTTACACAGTGGGCTTTTGAGGGGAAAAAAAAAAACAGCCTGAGATCTGAAGGGTGTGTTGTGTTAGCTAGTGAAGAGAGAAGAAAGAGTTCTGAGCAAGGACAGGGCAGGGATGAGAACAGGGAAGAGATGGAGGCTCTTCAGGGATCTGGACGGAGGCCCGTGGTGACTGGGGATGAGCAGGCCGGGGAGAGAATGGGCCCAGGTAACAGCTCAGCATTGGCAGTTCTGTGGCCAACCCAGGTGAAAAGCCCACAGCGGGCTGGAGGTACTGGTCCACCACTCAGAGGGGAGATGTGTAGCCCATTCTTAGACCTGGAGCTCATCAGCCTGGGAAAGTACTTGAAGCCATGTGAGTGGGCAGTGTCACTCCTGGAATGGGTGTTGGGTGGGAAAGATGAAAGTGAGGAACATCCATACTGAAGGAGTGGCAAAAGGAGCCCACAGAGGGAAGAGGTGGCTGGAGAGGTAGGAGAAAATCTGTGGGGATTTCAAGAGGAGGGAATGGTCAAAGGGTCAGGGGTCTGTTGGATTTAACAACGAGGAGGGCCCTAGTGGCCCGGCAAGTGCAGTATCAGTAGAGACCTGGGGTGAAAGTCCAAGTGAGCAGGTGAGAAAGGAGGGGGACAGCAGGGTGCTGGCAGCTTTTCCACTAAGTTTGGCCAAGGAGTGAGGAAGCTGCAGCTGGAGGGATGGAGGTGGAGATGAACCATTGTATGTTCATCCAGATCTGGGACATTCACGGTTTTAAATTGGAATTAAGTTGGTTTCCAGTATAGGGAAAAGGAAAATCAAGGGTGGACCCGTCAGGTACTGAACAACCCCCAACCCCTGCCTGGAAGCCTTGTGTGACAGCCTTGGAAATTTTCCCTGGAGCCTACTGCTACTGCTGCTAAGTCGCTTCAGTTGTGTCCGACTCTGTGCGACCCCATAGACGGCAGCCCACTAGGCTCCTCCGTCCCTGGGATTCTCCAGGCAAGAACACTGGAGTGGGTTGCCATTTCCTTCTCCAATGCATGAAAGTGAAAAGCGAAAGAGAAGTCGCTCAGTCGTGTCCAACTCGTAGCGATCCCATGGACTGCAGCCTACCAGGCTCCCCCGTCCATGGGATTTTTCAGGCAAGAGTACTGGAGTGGGGTGCCATTGCCTTCTCCTCCCTGGAGCCTAAGACAGCTGCAATTGCTGGTATAGCAAATCACCATAAAACTTCATGAGCCAGGGAAAGGGGAAAGTTACAGCAAAGTCCTGACGCCAGCGCAGACTGAGGGCGTTCTCCCTGCACCATCTTGGTTGGTTTCATTTTCCTCTCCAGCCGGCCCCTGAAATACTCCTCTAGATCTCAAACCAGTGGTTTCTCTCCTAGAGTCTCGCAGAGCTTTGTGGCCCCTGGGCTGTGGAGCTGGACAACCAAAATGGAGACTCCTCTCCCTGCCAATCCTGGGATGTCATTCTGCAGTGGCGTCAGAACTCTGCTGTAACTTCCTAACTGAAAAGCCACTCAGCCCAGCGGAATCTCTAGACACTTTGACTCCAGGGTGCTAATGACCGCAGAGGGAGAGAGATGGGAAAGGGAGATGAATAAGTACTGGGCCAGTTTTCATTTTGTTTGCACTGTATCCTTTTCTGGTGTCCTCCTGTTTCATAACGGGATGTCAGAGGGAGAGTCATTCACCATTTTTAGCTAAGTGAACCTGAGCCCAGGGGAGCCTCCTGGAAGAGCCCCTGCCTGCCCTTCCCAGCCCTGCCAGCAGCCAACTCATCCTGTGTTTTTATCGGCAGTGAGGTTTGAGGATTATAAAAACATTTAAATTTTCAGATCAGATCATTTCGTCCACCTTCCCACCCCAGCGGAGGGACACACATCCTGCCTCTGGGTAAATGACTCCAGAGAAGGGAGAACATTACCTCAAGAGGCTACTGATCCCAGTGTTTGAAAGTTCTCCCCTCTAGAAAGCTGAAATTTCCACCCCAAAGTCCTGGTTCTTCTCATTCAGTACATGTGTGGACTAAATGTCCTGGTGGACACCACCACAGCTGCCCTCAAGCTCCGCTTGAAAATCCCTCTTTCAAAACATCCCTCGGGAACCCGACACCCCAGGCGGGGCAGTACAGAGCAGACGAGGACTATTATTTTCTATGACTGAACTTTCGGAAATGTAGTCCAAGATCGCAGTAGCTTTTTTGGCAACCACATCTAGGTTCTGTTGCTTCCCATGTAACTTTGAGTCAAAAACCTCTGGGGCTTTTTCACATGAGAAACACAATTAAGCTCTGTCTTCCGGTCCTATGTGCATGCAATTTTTTTTTCTTCTTAACTCAAATGCAGTGTTTACTCTACTTCAAAGTTTAAACCACCATTTATTGATTACCCACTCTAAGCTCAATATTTTTCATTACTGACGCCTCCTAGAATCGTGTCAGGATGACCTTACCTCTGTTTTAGAGGTGGTGCACTGAGGCTGGGAGAGGAAGGCCCTGGCCGTCCCACAGTCTGAACGCTCATTTTGGTCTGGAGTCTCATGCTCTTGAGCGCTGCACACACCGGTTTTTTTAAGTTCTCTTTGAACCCTGGTACAGACACCCATTGTGTTTACAATCCTCAGTTTTGTGACATCCTTTGTAAAGTTAATTTGCCTTCTAGGTCTTTTGCATGGTTTCCCTAACTTGGGTGGTGGATAGACTGCTTTGAAGCCATGTTTCCAGCCTGTAGGGCACAAAACCAATTTAGTGAGTCACAACTGGCATTTTAAAAAATGAAATAGAGTAGAAAAATATCAAAGCCCATCACATGTAGCAAGGGCAAATTTTATTTCAGGAAATTCTTATTACATGAGCACAGGACAGGGAAGTATGGGGGGGTGTATGTGCATATACTGGGTCTTGATGTAAATTGTTTTTATGATTGTGGTTCATAGTCTAAATAGTTGAAACACTGCTCCAAAGGGAAGATGTTTTTTCATTCAACTTAGGTTGTTTACACTGTAAGGCTGCAACCTTACTTCATTATGTATAACAGTCTGTTTATCAGTTCATAGATATAGTTCCTATAAAATTAATTCAATAGCTAAAGAAAAGCCAATAAAATCAGCAGCATCATTTGGTGGCGGGAAAAGTTGACTGAACCTCAGTTGCTGCTGTCAGTATACGTTGAGCACAGATTTGACACCCTGGCTCCTTGAGTTCTGCACAGCCACCCTGCAGTGTCTAGTGTCCAGCGACGTGGTCCTCCGAGGCTTCTGAAGAGCCCTCATCCATCACTTTGCACAAATGTGCCATGAATTAAATGTGCAGAGTTAAGTCGCCTTAAGCCCATGTAGTTGGAGTGGTGCCACTTGGTACCAATACAGTTGTACACAACTCACAGAGGCCCAGAAATGTGCAGACCTTGGTTAAGCAGCAGTTACTCAGTCGTAAGTAGTTACATGCTCTTTTCTGGCTGTCTCACGAGTCAGTGCGTGATCCTAGCCCTGACTAGGGGTCAGACTCATGCCCTCTGCAGTGGAAGTGCGAAATCTTAACCACTGGACCACCAGGGATGTCCCAGGATATGTTCATTTTTAAAAGATGATCATTGCAGTGAAAACACAAGAGTAAAACATTCTGCTGGAAAAAGCATGAGCCTCCAAGGGGAACGCTGCCGACCCAGTCGGGAGACCCACCTCTAGCAGGAGACCCTGGCTGACCTCACAGCGGCACACTGCTCAGGACAGACTGGATCTCAGCGCTTAGGTAGAGGCATGTTCAGCTTAGCCCCCAGACTAGAGTATTACTCTGCATGTAGTTCTTTCCCTTCTTGTTCATTAGAATACTGTGACCGTTTCGGTCAAATGCCCTGTTGATTCACAGGGAGCTTTTGTATACTATTCTCTCAGTGTAGCCATCCAAAGCCCCATAAAAAAGGAACAGGTCTGTTCAGCATGACTTGGTTTTAGCAGCCCCATGCTTATTCCTTGAGGTCACTGCCTTCCTTACCTTAGTATCTGTAGCGCTGTTCAGTCGTTTGTTCCAGGGTTTTGCTGAGGATCAGTGTCTGTGATATTTCGGGATCCACCTGTGCAGTCTGCCCAGAGCTGCCTCTGGCTCCTCACACAGTTTGCTGCAAAGTCTCTGCCTACTGTGGCGTGCAGCTCATGTGGCCTCGGGGCCTGGAAACCGTTTAGGGCACTGACGAGCCTGCTTACTAACCTGTCTTGGGCTGCAGTTCCTCTTTACCTTTTCTTTACCTTTTCTCATTTAAGAGTCATTCTCCCAAAGAGAAGCCAGAGACCAGCCAGACTGTGAGTGGTTCCACGCGCTCAATGCCTGAGCTGTTCTGCCTCTTCCCGTCTCTGAGTGATACCCTTCTTGTTTCTGTACTTCCTGAAACCTGCTTTCCAAAGGTCCGAGGTATATATAAGTCTGACTCTCTGCATGGTGCTCTTTCTCTTGTGATCTATAAACTATAAGATGGCTTAGAGTCTCAAATTCCCCTGATTTCCATTTTACTTGTCTTCTGTTTCTCTTAGATCAGACCTAAGTTCAGAGTAGAGAGTCCTTCATTACTCCCTCAATGTTCTTTATTTTCCTTTATTTAAAACGAAAGTATAGTAGAGTATATTCATTGTGGGGAAAATGAGAAAATACAGAAAAATGGGAAAAATTCTTTAAATGAAGCAAAAATCTACCACCAGGAGAAAATGGCTTTTAACATTTTAGCCTTTTTTTTTAAAATAGATATTTTTCACTGCTATATTCATATATAGAATTACATACACATTTAAGGAAAAGTAGGATTTATGATATCTTCATTCTCATTACATTCAGTTATTAACTCTCCTAGTCTCGGTGATACTATGGGGCCATGCCTATCATGCTATGTAAAACTATAAATTCATTTAAAGTAATTATTCATATGTGCGCGCGCTCTCTCTCTATGTATATATAGCTCGGTACCTAGGCCATTGCGTTCATGTGGTAAAGGCTGAGCATAAAGCGAGTGGAGTGGGTGTGTCCTTGTTGGAGATCCCAGCTCAGCAATGCTTCTCTCCCAGACTGGCTTGGCATCTGGTTACGGCAGGAGTGAGCAGAAGCCCTTGTCAGAACTACAGGAATAGCTGGGGGGACGCCACTGCCCACCATATAGGGGCCCCAGTCTAGCTGGGGAGCGGCAGCAGTGCCTGGCAGAGAGGGCTCCATTAGGTGGCACTGCTTAGCTACTGAAGCCCGTGTTTTTATAGTCTCTGTATCTTTACATTATTCTAGACTTTTTGATGGTTGGAAGACAGCCCAGTGGAGGCAGGACCAGCTGTCCTCACAGCCTAGATGGCTAAGTCTGAGAAAGAGAGAAGGTCTCTGTAGGGTTGCTAACCTTGAGTAGGGTAGTGTGGGGAAAGGTCATCAACCTCTCATGGGGAAGCAATGGCAAATAGAGGCAAAAAGAAAATCTGAGGCCGGGACTTGGGTTCTTTTCAAGCACCATGAGTATTATTCCATCTCTTTTCTTCCAACAGATCCACAGACCAGCATGGCTGCCACTGCTGCTGTCAGTCCCAGTGACTACCTGCAGCCTGCCGCCTCTACCACCCAGGCGAGTGGGCAGTGGGCTCTGGGGGTTGGGGGCTGCATTAGCCTGGAAGGACTTGCTGAAGCTGACATGAAACCGCAATTGAAGCTCTGTGCTGGCTCACTATAACTGCCCAAGGCTATGAGACCAGGGAGGGTTCAGTTTTTCACTTTTTCTGACCTAAGAAACCAATGTAGCTCATCTAAGGTCCAACAATTGAGTCAGGAGGAAAAGCAGGATGCGACTCAAGGTCCTTCCACCAGGCCCCACTGACCATACAAGGAAAACAGACTGTCCCTGCACCCCAGAGGCTCTTTCCTTGTCCGTCGAAAATGTCATGTCCCAAGCACTGGAAAACACTTTTCCAAAGGGTTTATTCCTCCTGTCCCCTCCACTTGTCTTTCTCTCCTTCCCTTCCTCAGTGCTTCCTCACTTGATGACTCAAGGATCCTTTATTGCTGGGGTGGGGTGGGGGCTAATAGAGCTCCGTCTACAAGCTGAGGGTGATTCCAGAGCCCCATTAGACACCATTAGGCCCAGGGAGTAAGAGGTCAGCTCATGTTGCTAGTTCACCCTCTCTAGGGGTGCTTCTGGGGAGTTCCTTCCTGAGAAGGACACTTTCCACCTTTTCTCTGTTAATTCCTCACTGGGGATGGGGAGGCTGGGACAACTGCAGGGGAAGGATGCTGGCACCCCACTCGTTAGGTGGGGAGGAGCCTGCCAGGAGGAGAGGATCCTAAAGGGTAGGGCGGCTGGGCAGCAGGCCTCATGTCTCACTCTTGGTCTCCTCCTGGTGTTTTGCAGGACTCCCAGCCATCTCCCTTAGCGCTGCTTGCCGCGACATGTAGCAAAATCGGCCCTCCAGCTGTTGAAGCTGCGGTGACGCCTCCTGCTCCCCCCCAGCCCACTCCACGGAAACTCGTCCCTATCAAACCCGCCCCTCTCCCTCTCAGCCCCAGCAAGAATAGCTTTGGAATCTTGTCCTCCAAGGGAAACATACTTCAGATTCAGGGGTCACAGCTGAGCACGTCTTACCCTGGGGGGCAGCTGGTGTTCGCCATCCAGAACCCCACCGTGGTCAACAAAGGGACCCGATCGAACACCAGTATCCAGTACCAGGCAGTCCCTCAGATCCAGGCCAGCAGTCCTCAGACCATCCAGGTGCAGCCCAGTCTCACCAACCAGATCCAGATCATCCCTGGCACCAACCAAGCCATCATCACCCCGTCCCCGTCCAGCCACAAGCCCGTCCCCATCAAGCCAGCCCCTGTCCAGAAGGCGAGTACGACCACCACTCCGGCACAGAGCGGGGCCAGTGTGGTGAAGCTGACAGGTAGTGGCGGCAATGTGACCCTTACTCTGCCTGTCAACAACCTCGTGAACGCCAGCGACCCCGGGGCCACCACTCAGCTCCTCACGGAGAGCCCCCCTGCCCCGCTGTCTAAGACTAACAAGAAAGCCAGGAAGAAGAGCCTTCCTGCCGCCCAGCCCCCTGTGGCCGTGGCCGAGCAGGTGGAGGCGGTGCTGATCGAGACCACCGCGGACAACATCATCCAAGCAGGAAACAACCTGCTCATTGTGCAGAGCCCCGGCGGGGGCCAGCCAGCCGTGGTCCAGCAGGTCCAGGTGGTGCCCCCCAAGGCCGAGCAGCAGCAGGTGGTGCAGATTCCACAGCAGGCCCTGCGGGTGGTGCAGGCCGCGTCCGCCACACTCCCCACCGTCCCCCAGAAGCCCTCCCAGAACTTCCAGATCCAGGCTGCTGAGCCGCCGCCTACTCAGGTACCACGCTGACCTTTCCGCAGAGCTGCCCTCTCCTCCTCAGCTCTAAACGGCTGATGCTCCGTTCCACCTGGCTCGCTTTTCTAGGTGATGCTGATGCATCTTCCCGTCTGACCTCAGCGTTGGGAGTCAGGATCGTTTGGGATGGGTAGTAAGGCCCCATTTCTGCCAGATCGTAGGGCCACATACTGCTTATCTTTAGAAATCAGGTACAACATGCATATATACCTGTATTTTGAAAACTTCCTTTAGGGGAGTCTTTTGGCAGGGGGGATGAGTAGGTGGCAGATATGTAAAGTTCAGGGACTTCCCCTGGCAATCTAGTGGTTAGGACTCTGCTTCCGCTGCAGGGGGACACAGGTTTAATGCCTGTAGAGGAACTAAGATCCCACACGCCGCAAAAATTTTATTTTTTTAATTCTAGAACTACATACTCAGAATGATAGTGAAAAAATTCTAGTCAGAACCATAGAATTTCATATAAAGGAAACTAATGAGAAAAATGCTAATCATTGTTAATGACAAAAGTTCAGAAGAGGCACCCCTCCCTAGCTTTATAGCAGGAACATTTAGGATAGATCTATCTGTGATGTTGACTGAAACAGGAACTTACTTTTGGCATTTATTAGGGGGCTGTAATATTCAAATTTATATGGCTCTGCCGGGCAGCGTTTATACTTTGTGTAAATTTAGTAAAACCCAGAGATTAGGCCCATGTTGCAGATGGAGAACCTGAAACTCAGAGAAATTATTAATATCCAGATCTAATAGAGCACAAATAACTGGATTCAACATAAAGAGCCAGGATTCAACTCAGATTTCAGACCCACACTTTTTTGCCCTTATTCTACTCTGGCTCACTATGTTATGTGTGGCAGGGGCTACACTTAAAATTGTATAAGGATTTCTTTTTGAATATAAAAAACCAGCTCCTGCCGTGGAGGAATTTATAATCCAGCTGTCTGTAGAGAGAACCAGGGCATCAGGGTGAGTGATGACGGTAGGGAGTTGTCCAGGTGGAGAAGTACCCTGGGGAGGAAATCTGAGGCCTGCCCTCAAGTGCCGCCTCCCTTCTGGTATATTGCACACTGCCAAGTGGCTTTCTGTGAATCAGTGTAATTTGTTGTAGCACATGTGAGCCTCCCTTATCAGACCTACCTTGATGGTGAAAAACTGAGGCAAGACTGCTCAGGTGCTGCAGCCTCCAGGCGCCTCCCTCTCTTCCCTAAGGTCCTGGGTCTTGAGACTGATGGAGGCAGGGCTTAAAATCGGGGTCCTCCTAAGGAAGTAAGAATACATGTGCAGAAAGACTTAGCGCTACAACGTTATGTTTTAATGATAGTATATTTCCTGAGGTACTGTCTGTTATCCAGCTAAAACCCAGCTATTAACGATGGATCTTCTAGGTGTATTTCAGTCTTGTCACTAAATAAATTCCTAAAAGTGGGTCAAAGGATATGCATGTTTTTAAAAATGTACTATACTCTCTATGAAAGAGATTCGCAGTCCTCAGTCCTGAGGTCACATCTGGCCAGTTTGTGTGGTTATTCAGCATAAGACAAAGACCTCAAGACCTGTGTAGCCTAAAATATGTATGTATTATCTTCCCTTTAGAGAAAAAGTGTGTTGGACTCTGCTCTATATTGTGAGAAAGAAAATGTTCTAGTAACAGAAATTTCAGATATGCATAAAATAGCAATGATTTGTAAAAGGGGCAGGCACATACCAGAAAATTGAGGATGAGATGTGTACTTAATAATAGATAACTTGAGGTTTGTTTGCCTTTTTTTTTTTTTTGGTTTGTTTGCTTTTAACTGAGAAATATGGTCCTAAATAATCCAAGGATCAAAAATAATCCCAATCAAAAAAATAATAACTCCAATCAAAATCATAGCAGAATTTTTTTTTTAACAAATCATTTGAGTATAAGTTGCCATCTTGCCCCTGTTACTCCCGAATGTTTTATAGAAAGTGTGTAATTCTTACACACAAGAAGGACATTCTATATAACAACAGCACAACCATCAAGCATAGAAAACTAGCAAGGATGCACACTAACTTTTAATTCAGAGACTCCGTTCAGGTCTCACCACTTGTCCCAGTGATTCCTTTGTGGCAAAAGGATCTCCTAAAGGCTGTTTTCATTTGTTTGAAGAGCATTCACAGTGGATCTTTTGTGAGATCATCATTTAGTTGCCTTCTGATTCTTCTTCAATTCAGAGATTTGGCATTATATTTTTCTATGCTAAGTAAACTGTTTTGTTTCAAATCAGCAGATAACATCTGTCAGCTTAGAACAGGGATGCCATCAGCCCTGTTTGTTGGGCATCAGCAGCGGGCAAATGTCGGTCTGGGCTAGTTGGAGAAGACTTGGGTGGACAAAGAGGTCCCCGTTTCTTCCTTGGGGCAGGGAGATGGCGTTGCACTGAAACGTGGCAGGTGCCAGGACTCTCAGGGGGCACTGACGTTTTCTTTCTGGCCCCTCCCAGGTCTACATCCGTACGCCTTCTGGTGAGGTACAGACAGTCCTCGTCCAGGACAGCCCCCCAGCAACGGCTGCGACTGCCTCCACCACCACTTGTAGTAGCCCCGCGTCCCGTGCTGCCCATCTGAGTGGGACCAGCAAAAAGCACTCGGCTGCAATTCTCCGAAAAGAACGACCCCTGCCAAAGATCGCTCCTGCTGGGAGCATCATCAGCCTGAACGCAGCACAGCTGGCAGCGGCGGCCCAGGCCATGCAGACCATCAACATCAACGGTGTCCAGGTCCAGGGCGTGCCCGTCACCATCACCAACACTGGCGGTGAGGGAAGTCCCCTGGGCCGGGGTGTGGGCAGCATGCCTGTGCATCCCGCAGATAGGCCTGACATTTGCCTGGTCCCTTCCATCTTAAAAGCATGTTCCTTGGTCCTTACGTCAGCTTTGTGAGATAGTTTAAGACACATGTTGGCCCTTCCAACAGCTAAAGACCATGAACATGATAGAGAGCAAAAGATACATTCAGGAAAACTTTCCAGCTAACATATACATACAAAATAGTTTGGTGCAGACCAAAGACATGTTCCAGGGAGGCTCTGAGTAAAGGTACTTGAAGGACGGCTTATTGGAGAAAGCCTTGACTTAAGGTTGATAGAAGAGAAGGGAGCCTTTGGCAGTAAGACTGGCTTGTATGGCACTCAGTTCGGTGGCAATATTTAGTAATATCTTCAGTATGAAAGCCACCTTGCAGATAATATTAACACTAGTTACTGAGCAAAAATGGTTCATTGCATTCTTTAGCTGGGTGAAGGGCACTATTCGGAGTAGTTGAATCTGTCTGAATCGCCTCCCTTCATCCTTTCAAATGAATTTCGGGCACTTCATGCCTTTGGTTTAGCAGCAGGGAGGAGTTTGCCTGCAGGCACTCCCCTGCTTTGATGGCTTTGTGCAAGTGCCGGGGGGACTTGATTTATTCCAGAGTGCAAAGCACTGTCTCCCTCTATGAATAGTAATTTCTGGATGGTTTTCTGGGAGCAGAGTTGGTGTCTCACAAGGACCTAAAGCTGGAGGAGATTCTGGGAAAGCGTTTCAAGATAAGACTCAGGTGGGCAGTGTCTGGAAGTGACTTCAGCCTGTGTAGCATAGTGGTTCTGGGCATTGACTCTGAAGTTGATGCCCTGGGTTCAGATCCAAGTTCTATAAGTTCTGCCTGTGTGACTGTGAGCCTCAGTTTCTTAATCTGTAAAAGGGGGATGAAAGTACCTATTTCATGGGCTTATGAAGCTTAAATGCATTAAATACATTTAAGATCTCTAAAATGGTATCAGGCACAGAGCAGGCTGAAAACTCTTAGCCACTATGACTGTCACCCTCACCCTGTGCAGGAGGGCAGACAGGAGTCAGGCTCCCTTCTCTGCGCCCTTCAGCTTCCTCACCCTGAACTCTGCCCCCGTCCTTCCCATAGGACAGCAGCAGCTGACTGTGCAGAATGTTTCTGGGAACAACCTGACCATCAGTGGGCTGAGCCCCACCCAGATCCAGCTGCAGATGGAACAGGCCCTGGCTGGAGAGGCCCAGCCTGGGGAAAAGCGGCGCCGCATGGCCTGCACGTGTCCCAACTGCAAGGATGGGGACAAGAGGTAATTCGAGGCAACTGGCCAGGTGGCCAGCCCAGTGTGTGCCCTGTTCCCCAAGCCCTCCCCAGAACACAGAGAGGGGACGAGGCAGCAGTTCCCGCCACCTGGCCTCCTCCCCTTCCTGTGCTGTCCAGGCTGACCCCATGTCCTCTCTCCATCCTGGCCTGCCCCATCTCTGCCTCCCGCTCTCTCTGCTTGTTCCTCTACCCCACCTTCAACCCAATTCCCAGGTCTGGAGAGCAGGGCAAGAAGAAGCATGTGTGCCACATCCCCGACTGCGGCAAGACTTTCCGTAAGACGTCCCTGCTGCGGGCTCACGTGCGCCTGCACACCGGCGAGCGGCCCTTTGTCTGCAACTGGTTCTTCTGTGGCAAGAGGTTCACACGGAGCGACGAGCTCCAGCGGCATGCCCGCACCCACACAGGTCTGCTTCCCTCCCCTGCAGCGCCCTCCAACCCACCCCCATGTCAGCTCCCCACCAGCGACATGGAGATCCCTGGCCTGGCCACGGTACTGCACACTGAGTGCAGGGCACAGACCGCCTTCTCCGGTGCAGGACCAGGCGGGAGGTCCTCACACGCCTTTCCTTTTTTACAGTGTTCCCACAATGAGGTCACTTGCACTGCATGGCCTTGATGACTTCTGCCACAGCTGCACAGTTATTTAACAAGCACTGTGCCAAGCTTGCTGTTCGGTCTCTAAGTCATGTCTGACTCTGCAACCCCATGGGCTGCAGCACGCCAGGCTCCTCTGTCCTCCACTCTCTCCAGGAGTTTGCTCAGATTCATGTCCATTGAGTCGGTGATGCTATCTAACCATCCCATCTTCTGTTGCCCTCTTCTCCTTTTGCCTTCTATCTTTCCTAACATCAGGGTCTTTTCCAGTGAGTTGGCACTTTGCATCAGGCGGCCAAAGTATTGGAGTTTCAACTTGAGTATCAGTCCTTCCAGTATTCAGGGTTGATTTCCTTTAGGACTGACTGATCTGATCTCCTTGTAGGCCACAGGACTCTTAAGAGTTTTCTCCAGCACCACAGTTTGAAAGCATCAATTGTTTGGCACTCAGCCTTCTTTATAGTCCAACTCTCACATCCGTACATGACTACTAGAAAAACGATAGCTTTGAATAGATGGACGTTTGTTGGCAAAGTGATGTCTGTGCTTTTTAACATGCTGTCTAGATTTCTTTCCAGGGAGCAAGTGTCTTGATTTCATGGCTGCAGTCACCATTTGCAGTGACTTTAGAGATCAAGAAAATAAAATCTGTCATTGCTTCCACTTTTTCCCCTTCTATTTGCCAAGAAGTGATGGGACCGGATGCCACGATCTTGGTTTTTCTTTGAATGTTGAGTTTTAAGCCAGCTTTTTCACTCTCCTCTTTCACCCTCATCAAGAGGCTCTTTGGTTTCTCTTCACTTTCTGCCATTATAGTGGTATCATCTGCATATCTGACGTTGTTGGTATTTCTCCTAGCAATCTTGATTCCAGCTTGTGATTCATCCAGCCCAGTATTTCATGTGATGTACTCTGCATATAAGTTAAATAACTAGGGTGACAATATACAGCCTTGTTGTACTCCTTTCCCAGTTTTGAACCCAGTCATTTGTTCCTGTCGAATTCTAATTGTTGCTTCTTGACCTGCATATAGGTTTCTCAGGAGAAAGGTGAGATGGTCTGGTATTATCTTTTTAAGAATTTTCCAATTTGTTGTGATCCACACAGTCAAAGGAGTAGTAGTCAATGAAGCAGAAGTAGATTTTTTTGGGGGGGGGAGTTCCCTTGCTTTCTCTATGATCCAGCAAAGGTTAGCAGTTTGATTCCTCTGCCTTTTCTAAACCCAGCTTGTACATCTAAAAGTTCTTAGTTCACATACTGCTGAAGCCTAGCTTGAAGGATTTTGAGCATAACCTTGCTAGTATGTGAAATGAGCCCAAGTGTACAGTAGTGTGAACATTCTTTGACATTGCCCTTCTTTGGGATTGGAATGAAAACTGACCTTTTCCAGTCCTGTGGCGACTGCCTAGTTTTCCAAATGTACTGACATACTGACTGCAGCATTTTAACAGCATTATCTTCTAAGATTTTAAATATCTCCTCAGCCCTGGAATTCCATCATTTTCACTAGCTTTGTTTGTAGTAATGCTTCCTGAGGACCACTTGATTTCAGACTCCAGGATGTCTGGCTGTAGGTGAAAGATCAAACCATCATGGTTATCAGGGTCATTAAGATCTTTCTTGTATAGGTCTTCTGTGTAGTCTTGCCACCTCTTCTTAATCTTGTCTGCTTCTGTTAGATCCTTAGTTTCTGTCCTTTATCGTGCCCATCCTTGCATGAAATGTTCCCTTGATATCTCCAGTTTTCTTAAAAAGATCTTTAGTCTTTCCCCGTTCTGTTGTTTTTCTCCACTTCTTTGCATTGTTCATTTAAGAAGACCTTCTTATCTCTCCTTGCTATTCTCTGCAACTCTGCATTAAGTTGGGTTTATCTTTCCCTTTCTCCCTTGCCTTTTGCTTTTTTTCTTTCCTCAGCTATTTGTAAAGCTTCCTCAGACAAGCATTTTGCCTTCTTACATTTCTTTTTCTTGGGGATGGTTTTGGTCACCACCTCCTGTACAGTGTTACAAACCTCTGTCCACAGTCCTTCAAGCACTGTGTCTACCAGATCTAATCCCTTGAATCTATTCATCACCTCCTCTGTATAATCACAAGGGATTTGATTTAGGTCATACTTGAATGGTCTAGTGGTTTTCCCTACTTTCTTCAATTTAAGCCTGAATTTTGTAATACGGAGCTCATGATCTGAGCCACAGGCAGCTCCAGGTCTTGTTTTTACTGACTGTATAGAGCTTTTCTATGTTTGTCTACAGAGAATATGTAATCAATCTGATTTTGGTGTTGACCATCTGGTGATGTCCATGTATAGAGCTTAGGTTGTTAGAAAAGAGTCTTTTCCTATGACCAGGGTGTTCTCTTGACAAAACTGTTAGCCTTTGCCCTGCTTAATTTTGTACTTGAAGGCCAAACTTGCCTGTAATCCGGGTCTCTCTTGACTTCCTACTTTTATATTCCCCCCCTATACTGAAAAGGAGATCTTCTTTTGGTGTTAGTTCTAGAAGGTATTGTAGGTCTTTATAGAACTGGTCAGCTTCAGCTTCCTCAGCATCAGTGGTTAGGGCATAGACTTGGATTACTGTGATGTTGAATGGTTTACCTTGGAAACAAGCCGAGATCATTCTGTTGTTTTTGAAGTTGCACCCAACTACTGCATTTCGGGCTCTTTTGTAGACTTTGAGGGCTACTCTATTTCTTCTAAGGAATTGGTTATCTGAATTAAATTCACTCATTCCCATCCATTTTAGTTCACTGATTCCTAAGATGTCAATGTTCAGTCTTGCAATCTCCTAGACATTTTCTCATTAACTAATTTAATTTTCATATGACTCTATGGGAACAGTACTATGATTATGCCCATTTTCTGAGGCATGGAGCGGGGGCAGGGTTACATAGCCAGTGACTGGTAGAGCTGGTTCAACCCAGGCCCTCTGGCTCCCAGCTTTCCTACTGTTATTTAACAAATGATTTTCCTTAAATCATTTTACTATTTTTACTCTTTTATATCCAGTGAAGGATTAACTTTTCACATCACAGACTTGAGACCATAGCTAAGTGTTTTAATGTACTCACAAATAAATACAAAACTATAAAGCAGAAAAATGTTCATCCATCTACCACCTAAGATTGTCCTGGCTGCCTCCAGTGGTCCACAGCACATGCTTTGAGAACTGCTATTCTGGCAGATGCTCCCAGTGAGCAGACAGATGGGCCTGGGCCTGGGATGCGAGGCCAGTAGGAGGGGCAGGTCTCACCCACCCTCTGTAGCCTCAGAGTAAATACTTAGAACAGTAGCTAATCCAGCCCGGGTGGTGGGTGTGATTCAGGCTGTGAGTGCCCAGGCTGGCAGGCCAGAGGGAAGAGGGCTTTTCCTGTGAAGGGGTGGACTTTGAGCCGGGGTTAGGCAGAGGGACACATATCTGTGAGTGACAGGCATCTCCTCTTCCCAGGGGACAAACGTTTCGAGTGTGCCCAGTGTCAGAAGCGCTTCATGAGGAGTGACCACCTCACCAAGCATTACA
This sequence comes from Oreotragus oreotragus, assembly GCA_006410675.1. NCBI lineage: Eukaryota > Metazoa > Chordata > Mammalia > Artiodactyla > Bovidae > Oreotragus > Oreotragus oreotragus. The sequence continues at coordinate 124,486 of SJYX01000670.1, read as the reverse complement.
AGACCCACCTGGTCACGAAGAACTTGTAAGGCCAACTGAGGCAGGAGGCCCCACAGATGCAGACCTGCCCGTGTCCTGCCTGGGCCTCTGGCAGAAAGGAGGCCCACGCTGTCATGGGTCTGCCTCAACCCCCGTTCCTGTTGTGCGACTGTCCCCACAGGAAGGGGCTCTGCTGCCCCCATATGCACCTCCTTCTGAAGCCCCTTGGCTCCGCCCTGGCCCTCCCCTCTCACCACAAGCTCCTGGCCTGCCCAAACCGTGGACACTGGCCATGCCCAATGAGACGTTCTAAATCAGGACGAGTGGGAACCCTTATTTCCAAAGGAAAAACATGAATTTCACTCCGTCGAGGAGCAAAGTGAGCCCCCTCCCCCCAACACTGCCGGAGTTGCATCGTGCCATGCCCCTCTCCCTCTCCTGCACCTCCCTGGCGCCCTCGGCCACTGCGGACGCCTGGACGCCGGGGCCCTGCACCCAGCGCTCCACTGGCAGCCAGTCTGCCTCCACTCCACTCGCCCCACCCCACCCCGACTCTCCTCCAGCACATTCCAACTTTCTATTTAAAAAGTAAAGCTACCCACCCACTCCCTGATTCCCCTCTTTTTCTATGGAGAACGTTGCCTTATACTCTACTTCCGATGATGAACACTGTGTATTGTGTGTGCTTTAAAGAAGTTTATTTAATTGCTCCCTTCTTCCTGTCCTTGTTACTCACTCCCCCATGCCTGCTTTTAGTTTAGGGTTTTTGGGGGGCAATGATGAGCATATGAATTTTTTTTTTCTCACTTTAGCAATTCTCTTTTCTAAATGACACAGCATTTCAACTCAAATCTGGATTCAGATAAAGCACCTTCCCATCCTGAACCTCCTCCCTCTCCCCATCATCTCACCCACCCTGACCAGCCCAAGCCCTACTTGTGTACAGTGTATATTGTATAATAGACAATTGTGTCTACTACATGTTTAAAAACATATTGCTTGTTATTTTTGAGGCTTTTAAATTAAAAATCCAACTTTATTTTTAGTTGTAACTGCTTGAGGTATGTTTTATGAATTAAGTGACAGATTTGTTATCCTTTATTAACGATGTACTTTGTTGGTCAGCGCTGGGCTGACAAAAATTTTTTCTTGCTAATAAATTTAGTTGCCTGAGGCAAAATCTGCAACTTGGCAATGCAACTTCCTTTGTCTTTTCCCTGGTAGCAGGGAATCCTGAGAAGGGAGCCCTGGTCTCTTCAGAGCAATCCACACTGGGACCAGGGTGGGGCCTTGCCCTTCTGACCTTGGCAAATCCGGGACACAGCCCAGAAAGGGCCTCAGCCACATGGACCTGGCATTGGCACAAGCCCCCAGAGCACCTGGTGGGTTCCAGAGGGCTGGGCTTGGTGCAGGAGTTTCTGCTTTGTTTTGCCTGGTTTTGCCCAGATCGAAGCAGGCAGACTCTGTCCACAGACTCAAGTCAATAGCAATGCCTTCCTTATCAGCAAGTGAATCCCTCCACTCAACTCTCCAACCCCTAGAGGAGAGCTTTGGCCTCTGAGCCCGTTAATAAGAAGCTTGGGAGAGAAACCCAAAAGGACCTCACCTCAGTCACTTGCAGAAGGCTAAAGAGTCTGGAGAAAACAATTCCCCAAGACCCCTTCCAGGGTGGAGGGCCAAGCCAGAACCCAGATCAAGAGAGAACCCTGGCCACAGATTCTGTTTTTCTTCTATCCCCTCATCCCAGCATCCCAGGGAGGGCAGCAGGCTAATTTTGGTTTCAGCAAGTGCTGCAGATCTGAATTTTTGGAGGGGTGGGGATGGGGCAAGGCTATGAGGAGATCCGGGCTCGTGATGGTAGGCAGGCTGAGATTGGAGCCAGTTCAGTACCCGTGTTTAAACCTAGGAAGGGCCTAAAGAGCATCTGGGCTAAAGGAGAAGAGACAAGTTCTCAAGCATATAGAGAACGGTATGTGCTTTTCTTATATCAGTTCCTCTTAACCAGCCTCAGAAGGATCCAGCCATGGTGGCTGTTCTGTGCAGGAGTGGCAGGGCGTGCTTGGAACTCTCCATCCCCTTACTCGGTTTCCTCTGTCACCAGCAGCCTGCATTTTTGCAAGCAAACATTTTGTGTTTAGAGCCTGAACACCCTCACATCAGCTAAAGAAATAAAAGGATGGATCACAGGTTTGTCTGCCTTGATCACTTCTTTATTAAGGTAGGGAGGCCCATCCAACAAGCATACTTAAGCCCTTTGAGTGATACCAGACCCACCACTGACTTCCCTGACATGAAGCCTCCTACCTGGCCCAGCAGCCCCACATCTCATCGCTGCACTGGCAGGAGGCAGAAGACATGAGGTATATTTATCCACTCTCAAGCGTGGAATGTGTGACTAGAAAACTGCCTTACTGTGTTCTGGATTGGGACTGGAGGAAAGAAGGGGAATGTTAACAACTGATCTCTTTCTGCCACATGTTCCCCACCGGCTTTGCTCTCAGGCACAAACAACTATCCTTTCCTGGGAACTGTGGTTTATGCTTCAAGGGCGGAAGCTGACCTGACTCCTTGGCATCCTTTGGAAATGAGGTGCCAGCCCCTAACGGGCAGAACAGCATGCTATCACTCAGGGTTTCCTTTCTCCAGTGAGACACATAGCTGATCATCTCTGCCTCCTATGGGATGCCTGAGTTAGAAGGGGAGCAGGAAGATGTATTCTGCCTGGCATGGCTAATGGCCTGAGGGAAGAACAGAGGGACCCAGTGGCTAATTAGCCCTCATCTGCTTCAATCTATCTCTTACTGAGACTTCAGAGTTGCAGGGGTGAGGACTGTTAGAGTGATGCAGCCGAAGCTCACTCCAGGCCAGAGGCCTCCCCAGGACACCTGATTGGCCCTGGTTGAAAATGATACCGCCATCAGGCCACCCCCATCAGCCTGGGAGGATGGAATAAAGGATAGGGGTGTGGGTGAAAAGAAAGCAAAGAATGGAGGGAGAAGCAGAGAATCAGGGCTTGGAGAGGAGCATCAGATACCTGCTCATTGGGATCCTGGGCAAGAGGAAATAAATGACCACAGGTCAGGTTGAGACAATCGACCAGGAGTCCTTAAATAAAACTAAGGAGCCACCAGGTCATATCCTTTGGGCCTGCTGAGCTGAGACCCCATCAGGCCTCCTCCCGCTCCTGTGGCTCTCACTAAGTGCTGGGGCTAAGATAGTCGCCCCAGAGCTCACTCAGCCTTGGAAACCTTAACATCCCTCCAGTCCCACCAGGTGCCCAAAACCCCAAGTTCTACTCACCAGGTTCAGAGAAGCTTAAGAAAAGCAGATTATGTATAAATGTTACATATTAGCATTTCCTGGCTGGGATTGTGAGAAGGAGCTGGTAACATTAAAGAATCCTTCTCACAAAGGAGCTTCTCATGGGGTACACATGTGAAAACAAAGGGACATATTTGGGGAGCAACCTGTGAGCACATGCAAAGGATCACATGAGGGGTTAACCCCATAACTGCAAGCGGGACACTTGGGTAAGGGTCAGCCTCCTTGCACCCCACTCTGGGTCCCCTGGTAACCATACTCAGGGTTCAGGCATCTGTTGACAGAGCACCAAGTACCATCTGTGCGTTCTGAGGCTCCAGGCTGAGTTCACCCAAGGCCGGGCCAGAGAATTCCTGAGATTTGGGCCCCCAGCACACCTGGGGTTGGTTCCAGCCTGCTGTTGGTTCCCTGGAAAGCTGGAGGCTGTACTGCACAAGCATCAGGGTCCCCTCCCTTCCCAGCCATTCTCATCCTTCCCTATGGCTTCAAGTGCCACCTTGGAACCTCATGACACCTCAACCATCCCATCAGTCTAGACCTCTCCCCCAGCTTCAGAAGGACTTTTTCAACCTGACCACACATGGTTGTCCCATAAACCCTCACACTCAACAGGCCTGATGGCGACTTCATCTTTCCCTGAAACCCTCCTCCAACACACCCTCACTTTAAAGACCAGCTGCCCTGGTGGCTCAGATGGTAAGGCATCTGTCTACAATGCAGGAGATCTGGGTTCGATCCCTGGGTTCAGAAGTTCCTCTGGAGAAGGAAATGGCAACCCACTCCAGTACTCTTGCCTGGAAAATCCCATGGATGGAGNAGACCAGCTGCCCTGGTGGCTCAGATGGTAAGGCATCTGTCTACAATGCAGGAGATCTGGGTTCGATCCCTGGGTTCAGAAGTTCCTCTGGAGAAGGAAATGGCAACCCACTCCAGTACTCTTGCCTGGAAAATCCCATGGATGGAGGAGCATGGTAGGCTACAGTCCATGGGGTCGCGAAGAGTTGGACAGGACTGAGCAACTTCACTTTCACTCACTGTTCAGCTCACCTAAAGGCATCCTGCTGAGTTAAATCGTTCCTCTCCACTTCATATCCCCTAAACTCAGCATCAGGCTCCCCACTCCCAGCTCTAGCTTAGAGAACAGCATCTCCCAGTGTCTCCCTGCCACTGCCTCACCCTCCTTTGCCCATCACCTACTGGTCACCAGAGCCATGTCCCCAAACAAATCCAGTCACCAAGATGTAACTAAAATGTATAATCAAACAATCAGACTAAAAATGGTAATTTAAGAACATAAATGCAAAAGCATTAGGAGAAAACAGGCAAGGCATAGTCCCCAAAGTCTCCAACCTTTTGCTGCATATTGAGAAACTGGGGTGTCTCTGTACAATGCAGTATTGTAATATAGCTTCTATTCATTAAAGACCTTCAAGAAAAGATGAGTAACTTACAAAGTTGGGGGGTAGTAAGCAAAATATTTAAGAAAATCAGTAAAAAAGAAATTCAATTCTCCCAAGCAGCCAAACCCCTTGCGGGGGTCGCAGCAGGAGCAGTACCCACAGCAGGCATCATGTCCCCCGTCTGGTTTGCACTGCAGGGCCCCTTTGTGATCTAGACACCAAATTCTACTAGGCAGAAAAGCACAATACAAGCCAAGTGATTATCTTCAAGACAAAGGGGAAACATAAAAAGGCAACCAGTTGCAAATTTCCTCAACAGCCAAGGATAGAAGAGGCTGTCAGAATCTAGTAATTTTTCTTGCTACCTGGCCTTAAAAAACTAGGAATTAGACACCCTAGTTCGACAGCAGCACAGGATGAAAACTGAGAAGAGATTTCTAAAGCTGGCCCTTGCCATCTGTTTGATCTTTAGCAGTCACGTTGCCCCTGCCTCCTTGCCAGGCCTGTTTTCTCACCACCTTTCTCTGGCAGTATCACACTCAAGTTGTTCCCTCTTCCTGGAATGACTGTTCTTTGCCCATCTGGAGAACACTTACTCATTAAGACAAATCAAATGTCTGCTCCCTTTATGAAGCCTTTCTTGACTGCTTAAGCCTTGGAGACCACATTCTCATTTTTGCTCCCCTTTACCTTGCAGATACATCTGTTAAAAGTTCCTGTAACTCCTTAGTTTACAGATCTGTCTCCCCCTATAGAGTGTAAGCCCCCTGTGGGCAGGACCCATGCACGTTTATTTTCATATTCTCAGACCTAGCTCAGTGCCTGGTCTTTAACACATGTCTTCCCCACTACACTGAGCCCTTGGCTTTTAAATTTTAAACAAACCATTCAAATGATCCTAGTTTTGGTGCCCCAGAATCTGGGCCCAGGGTAGCATAACCCAGCAGTGCTAAGAGTGTAGCCCCATGAAAAAAATCATGTGAGCTGAAGAGTACTAATCACTGCTTATCCAGGTTCAAGTGCAGGGCCTTGGGAGGAGGGAAGCAATGGTCATATGTGGAAGAACAACCTCAACAAGAAAGGAAGTCCAGTCACCTCTCTCTCAATTGTGTCGATAGAGAAAAATGATGGCCACACAAAAAAAATTTCAACCAGTGGAGAATCCATTGATCAACATCATTAAACCTTGAGATGAATTATTTCTTTGCAGCAAATTTGTCTTCCAGATGCCATTTGGCTCAAGCTATGTGCACATAATAAAGGATGACAGTCATCTAATGTAGGTCTTAATGAAGTTCGGCAGTAATGCAAACACCTGGGCAGGGCAGGGAAGTTCCTCTTACCTGACACAGTCCTGGGGTGCCTGCCTAAAAGGCTCTTGCAGCTCCCCTTCTTGATGTTCAGGAAGGACTACAGAGAAGCCTTGACCCTAGGCTGCCCAGCCAAGTCAAAACTGGAATGGGCACTGGCAACTGTCCTATTATTCAGCCCCTAGTCCACAGCCTGGAAGTGACTTTGCATGGCAACCTGCTCCCCTGTGCCTTTAATTATGGTTGTCACTGACCTGGGAACTAGACTCCAACTACCTAGAAGAGGCAAAATGTGAAAAAGGAGAAACAACAAAGAGGGAGGTGGCCCTGGAGCGATGGGGCAATCTTTCCACCTACTGAACAGTGGGTAGTATGACCTCCGCTGCAATCACAAAAGAGGAAACCATGAGGAAAGGGAGGAGCATGCTCTGACCTGCATTACAGAAATGAGGCTGGAGAGTGGCAATTCAGAGCTGAAAGAGGAAGATGGTTCTCCTCTGGGATAGTTTGATCCCAAATTTCCCTCTTCCCCTTTTCCATATGGCCATCTGCTTTCTTACCCATAGTCTCCTCCTGACCCAACTGCTCCTCCCAGACCCGAGTACCTCCCCATATTCACACACTATATACACACGCCTATCCCACGAGACCCAGTCACATTTCAACCTCTCCCATTCTCCAGCCCAAATTTCAAACCCCCACCAGATCGCCCCTTTCTGTGTCTCCACTACACTTTGCCTCAGAGTCTGGCCCCTAATTCCATTTTCCGTTTGTCCTTTCCAGACCGCCAATCTCTAAACTAGCCTTCGGGCATCTGCTAGGGGCGGGCCTCTTAAAACTGACTATCTCCACAAGCCCCCAGCGTCTCCTTCCCTGCCCTTCCCGCCTGGGCCGTTGCAGTCCCTATACCTTTAACAAACCTCCACGTGCGTGTTAACCGCGGTGACAGCATTTCCTTGTCTCTCTGCTCCCGCCCCGGGAGGCGCCGTCCATTGGCTACCGGGTTCCTCTATTCTTGTTTTAATTGGCCTCGCTCCTGGAAAACTCCAACCAATGGTCTCTCCGCTCCCGGCTCCCTCCACCGTCTCTGGCTTCCCATTGGCTCCCATTGGCTCGGAGGACTTAGGCTGTCGGCCTGACTTGGTGACTGATACATTCTTCCTTGCCGGGAGATTTCCCGGCTAAGACACCGGTTCCGAACGCAACGGAACCCAGCGCGGAGCCACGCCGGGTCACGTGGCCAAAGGGCCCATGACATTCTGGCTGCGGAGCGTCATCGTGACGTTTGGGCGACCCGCCGAGTGGCCCCGCTGCCTCCGCCACCTCTGCAGCCGCGGTGCTGCCATGGACCTGGGACCGATGCGCAAGACTTACCGCGGGGACCCAGAGGTGCCGCTGCCCTGCAGGGCCTCCGCAGTCATCTCCCTAGGGGAAGGGCATGGAAGGGATTCCCTGGGGTTTCTGATCCACCTCTTGGGGCTCGGGGTTACCCCTATGGGAGAAGCGGGGGTTCAAAGACAACTAATGGGGGAGGGTTTCTGGAGAAACGAGGATGAAGGTGGATTCCAGAGGCAGCTCGTTACAGGTACTCAGGGCGCTCACTCGGGGGTTGCCTGGAAGGAATCCTGCCGGTCGTTGGGCGCACTTCTAGGACGGTTTACTAACCTCTCTGGGTCTCAGTTTCCTCACTTCACAAGTAATATCACTGACCTCACGGGGATGTTATGGACTTTGATATTTGTAAAATACCTCTGTTGTTCAGTGGCCAAGTTGCATCAGACTCTTTGCAACCCCATGGACTGCACCGGGCCAGGCTTCCCTGTCCTTCAGTATCTCCCCAAATTTTCTCAGGTTCATGTCCACTGAGTCGGTGATGCTATGCAACCATCTCATCCTTTGCTGCCCTCTTCTTTTGCCCACTTTCTCCTTTTGCCTTCAATCTTTCCAGCATCAGGATCTTTCCCAATGAGTCGACTGTTTGCATCAGGTGGCCAAAGTAATAAAGCTAGTAAAGTGCCTAGAACAATGATAATCAGCTTGTTCAGGCATCAGTCGTCTCCAACTCTGCGACCCCATGAACTGAAGCCCACCAGGTTCCTCTGTCCATGGAATTTCCCAGGCAAAAATACTGAAGTGGGTTGCCATTTCCTTGTCCAGGGTATCTTCCCAACCCAGGGATTAGAACATGTGTCTCCTGGATTGGCAGGCGGATTCTTTACCACTGAGCCACTTGGGAAGCTTATGTTTGTTGTTGTTACTGTTAAATGTAACTAGTTAATTTATTTTGTCTATTTTTGGTTGCTCTGGGTCTTCCTTGAGCAAAGGCTTCTCTCACTGGGGAGCATGGGGCACTAGGTGTGCGGTCTTCCCATAGCTGCAGACCATGGGCTCAGTGGCTGCCCCCCAGCATGTGGGATCTTCCCAGACTAGGGATCAAACCCCAGCGCCCTGCATTGGCAGGTGGATTTTAAACCACTGGACCCCAGGAAAGTCCATAAATGTTTGATAAATAAATAACACTTTGAGGAGGAGGAATAACTTACCCAGGAGTGCAGGAGAAAGCGCCTGGATCTTACTTCCTTTTCTCTCCTCAGATGAGAAACCAAGAGAACCATTTTGGAATTAGGGCCCAGAACTGGTTACCAAATCTAGTTGCATGTGAACGTTTCCAGAAATGCTTGTTAAACATGAAGTTTTTCATTAAATCTCAGACTTGTTGGGGGAACCACTGACCCAAACTGCCCACCCTGGCCAGGCCCCAAAGTAACCACTTGCATGAGTGATCTTAAACCAGAGGTCCCAGGAAGGAACCTGGAACTAACAAGCTAACACCGACTAGAAGAATTTGAGAAAGGTCAAAAGGAGAGAGGAGACAGTCTGTATGTCGAGCCTACCTCCCAGAATCCTGACTGGAATCCATCTTCGCTGAGCAATGTGCGTGCCACCAGGAAGGACCCTGAATCAGAATGATTGGCCAGAGACAACCTGGAAACCACCAGCATCACCCTAAAACATGAAACTGTGAGCCAAGTGGCAGAGCAGCCCTCCTGGGTTCCCTTGCCCTGCTGCTTGCCCCCCGGGCGCTCCTGGGTTCCCTTGCCCTGCTGCTTGCCCCCCAGACGCTCCATCCCAATAAAGTCTCTTGTTTTGTCAGCACATGTACCCCTGACCTGCCTCTTGAGAAGTCTGTATGCAGGTCAGGAAGCAACGGTTAGAACTGGACATGGAACAACAGACTGGTTCCAAATAGGAAAAGGAGTACGTCAAGGCTGTGTATTGTCACCCTGCGTATTTAACTTCTATGCAGAGTACATCATGAGAAACGCTGGGCTGGAAGCAACACAAGCTGGAATCAAGACTGCCGGGAGAAATATCAATAACCTCAGATATGCAGATGACACCACCCTTATGGCAGAAAGTGAAGAGGAACTCAAAAGCCTCTTGATGAAAGTGAAGGAGGAGAGCGAAAAAGTTGGCTTAAAGCTCAACATTCAGAAAACGAAGATCATGGCATCTGGTCCCATCACTTCATGGGAAATAGATGGGGAAACAGTGGAAACTGTCAGACTTTATTTTTGGGGGCCCCAAAATCACTGCAGATGGTGATTGCAGCCATGAAATTAAAAGACGCTTACTCCTTGGAAGGAAAGTTATGACCAACCTAGATAGCATATTAAAAAGCAGAGATATTACTTTGCCGACTAAGGTCCATCTAGTCAAGGCTGTGGTTTTTCCTGTGGTTATGTATGGATGTGAAAGTTGGACTGTGAAGAGGGCTGAGTGCTGAAGAATTGATGCGTTTGAACTGTGGTGTTGGAGAAGACTCTTGAGAGTCCCTTGGACTGCAAGGAGATCCAACCAATCCATTCTGAAAGAGATCAGCCCTGGGATTTCTTTGGAAGGAATGATGCTGAAGCTGAAGCTCCAGTACTTTGGCCACCTCATGTGAAGAGTTGGCTCACTGGAAAAGACTCTGATGCTGGGAGGGATTGGGGGCAGGAGGAGAAGGGGACGACCGAGGATGAGATGGCTGGATGGCATCACTGACTTGATGGACGTGAGTCTGAGTGAACTCTGGAAGTTGGTGATGGACAGGGAAGCCTGGCGTGCTGCAATTCATAGGGTCGCAAAGAGTCGAACACGACTGAGCGACTGAACTGAACTGTACCTCCTTGGACAATTCATTTCTGAATGTCAGAGAAGAGTCTGCTCTCAGGCCCTGGAAGGGGTCCCCCTTTCTGCAACTGACCTGCTGAATGAGAATTTACTGGGTGGAGCCCAGGAGTTTTTTTTTTTTTTAGGTTTCCCAGGTGATAGGTTTGACACCTGTGACATGAAACCCTGATTTGTCAAGTTATTCACCATTTTGTACCTGTTTTCTCACCTATAAGATGAGGCTAACAGAACCCTCCTGGGGACGGGTTTTTGTTATGAGGACTAAATGAGTTAACACTTGAAAAGTGCCTAGAACAGAGCCATATACACAGTAAACACTCTGTGTTTGTAAAATGAAATAAAACTCTCCCTTCCCAGGCATTTGAGGAGACTCATCTGACCTCCCTGGACCCTGTGAAGCAGTTTGCTGCCTGGTTCGAGGAGGCTGTTCAGTGTCCTAACATAATGGAAGCCAACGCCATGTGTCTGGCTACGTGTACAAGGTAGGCATAGCCGTGGGCCCTTCTGTAGGTGGGTTCAGATGAAGTAGGAAACTTAGGAAGCTCTTAACTTGATGGATGACAACTTTATGATTCTAGTTCTATTATTAACATGCTGTGTGGCCTCAGGCAAGTAATTTGTCCTCTCTGGGGCTCGGTGTCCTTACCTGTAAACCAAAGATTAGACTTGACTCAATTCCATTTAGTGATAAAATGTAGTGCCTCATTCATCTCTGCCCCTGATGCTTCCACCTCCCAGTATACACACCTTTGTCTCCCTTAGCTCCCAGTCTCCCCAGTTCCCATCTGGGGAGGTAGATCTCCATAAAGCCATCTCCCTCTCTTGAAATCTAGCACAGTGCTGGTTTGTATCATTCATTTGACAATCAGTCATAAATCCCTTGAGACATCGCTTGTATTAGCCTCTTATTCAACTCTTCTTCCCCCTCCTCACTAAAGTGTAAGGCTTTGGAGGCACTGTGCCCCTGGATACCTCCCAGAGCTAGTCTGCTTGGGCCACCTTAACAGAGACTGGTGCCGTAACAGAAACTTGTTTTCTCACAGGTCTGGAGACTAGAAGTCTAAAATCGAGGTGCTATCAGAGTTGGTTTCTAGCAAAGCCTCTCTCGAGTCCTGGCTTACAGCTGGCTGCCTTTCTGCTGTGCTCTCACATGGCCCTCCCTTTGTGTATGCAGGGAGAGAGGGAGCTCTCTGGTGTCTGTTCCTTTTCTTATAAGGATACCAGTCCTCATGGATTAGAGTCCCGCTCTTAAGATTTCACCTTAATCACTCCCTAAAGGTCCCATCTCCAAATACAGTCACATTGTGGGTGAGGGCTTCAAAAATGTTAGTGGAACCCAGTTCAGTCCATTATAGGGCCCTAGGCAACGGTGTCATGCTTGTACCTCTGGGACCAACTCCCATGGGCAGCCTGAGTGCCCAGAGAGTGCAGAATAAGGGGGCACGGGTGTAGGGGTGCTCAGACATCCCAGGGCGGGTCTCTGACCTTGGTGCTCTGCTCTTTGCCGCAGAGATGGGAGGCCGTCTGCCCGCATGGTGCTGCTGAAGGGCTTTGACAAGGAAGGCTTCCGCTTCTTCACTAACTTCGAGAGTCGAAAGGGAAAAGAGCTGGTGAGGGTTCACGATAAATCCTTCCTGGGCCTGCAGGGTCCAGCCCTGGCTTCTTGGTTGCCTACTCATGCCACCTGTCCACTTGCCAGCCGTGCTCAGGCACTGTCCTGACTAGAGGCCTTTGCACTCGGCTTCTCTCTGCCATGAATGAGGGCAAGCTTTAAGCTCCTCCACCTTCCTCGCTGTTTATCTGGGTAGCTCCTCTTTCTTCAGGTCTCAGCGCAACCCCCCGCCCTATGTCACCTCCTCACGGAAGCCTCTGGACTCCCAGGCTGAGCCAGCCCCTCGCACTTTGTTCACTATAATTCACAAATTTCCTTTCTGCCATTGTTCTAGTTTCTAACTGCCTGTATTTGGGGGATTATGTGATTAACGTTTATGTCTTCTGCTAACCGATAAGCTCCGTGGGGGCAGGACTGCCTCTGAGATGTCTCTTATACCCCCAGCACCTCTTCTGGTGTTGAGCACAGAGCTGGCACTTCGTATGCGTTCAGTTAATGACTCCAAAATGAGTAGCTCTCCCCCGAGTCCAGTGCAGTCAAGTGTGCGTTTCAGAGGATTTGCAAATCTGTGGGTGAGAGAAATGGCAAGCCTCACTCTGGAGTCCATCTGGCTGAGGTTTTCAATGCAGGGCTTCCATTGACTCTGTGAACCTGGGCACGTTAGTGAACCTCTCTGAGCCTATCTCCACACCTTTGGGGACTTAATGAGATGCTACAGGAAATGCATCTGCAGGGCCTGCACGGTGCAGACCCCCTACCTCCCTCCTGTGCTCAGGTCTCCTTTCTCCTATCCTGATAACTGTCTGTGGATTCTCTTCCATTTCCAGGACTCGAATCCCTTTGCTTCCCTTGTCTTCTACTGGGAGCCCCTGCATCGTCAGGTGAGTGAGCATTCCTGGGACAGCCGGGGGTGGACTGGAGGTAGGAGGGGCCTGAGTTGATGGATGAACCTGGTGAAGGTCCCAGGCTGCGCAAACATCCTGCCTTTCAAATGGCTCTCACTTAGCTGGGCTACCTGGAGTCAGGCGCAATGGGGCAGTGGATAAAAAGAAGAACAAAGAAGACTGGGGCCAGTGCTGGTCGGGAGGGCAGGTGGCCTTGAATGTTATCTAACCAGGGGCATCCCTGGGCAGGTGCGTGTGGAGGGGCCCGTGAAGAAGCTGCCTGAGGAGGAGGCCGAATGCTACTTCCACTCCCGCCCCAAAAGCAGCCAAATTGGGGCTGTGGTCAGTCACCAGAGTTCCGTGATCCCGGATCGGGAGGTGAGTGGGGCTTCTCCTTAGTCCTTTGAGTGGTGGGTGCCTTGGCTCAGCCCCGGAGGCTGTCCCCAGGGGGTGCCAGGGCCCTCTCTCTCCAGCAAAGTGAAATGGATGGTCTCCCTGGGTGATATGAATAGGGGGAGCAGGGATTAGACCGCCTGTGTCTGTCTGACTCTCCTGTTGAACTGTGCCCCCGGAGGTCACCTGTGTCCCCAGCACCTGGCACAGAGCACAGACCCTGTAAGTGGTGATTAAATGAATCACCGACTGGGTCTGGCCCTTCCTTCATTTCCTCCCCCTGGACAGTATCTGAGAAAGAAAAATAAGGAACTGGAGCAACTCTACCAGGAACAGGAGGTGCCAAAGCCAAAATACTGGTGAGTGATAACAGGGGGGTCACCTAGAAAGGGACACTGGGGCCCTCATGCTTCCTTGAAGCCATGCTTGGAATTACAGATATACTCCTCCCTGGCAACCCTTGTCAGATGCATGCCAGCAACTTCCTTCACGGGACCCTGGATGGCGTGGAAGGTGGTGGGGGTTGCCTGGCTAGAAAAATGCACAGGGCACCAAACCATCTACTTCTCCTTGTAGGGGTGGCTACATCCTGTACCCACAGGTGATTGAGTTCTGGCAGGGCCAAACCAACCGCCTGCACGACCGGATCGTCTTTCGACGAGGCCTACTAACTGGAGACTCCTCTCTGGGGCCCATGACCCACCGAGGCGAGGAAGACTGGCTCTATGAGAGACTTGCACCCTGATTCCCTATCTGTTGGCATTGAGTGGAGCTGGGGCCAGTGCCCCAGAAAGGGTATGGGATGTGCAGCCAGACCCTTCTAAACTCAACCCGTTTCCCTTCCTGCCTCTTATATTCAGGGCCCTTCAGTGTTTACCCTCGGAATTCTCCGTAGTCAGCTAGTCTAGTGGAGTTTTAACAGTGGCACAGACTATCACAAATGGAAAATCTCATGATTATCTTCTCCACCTTAATTATAATTTGTTGGAATAGCTCCCTGTAGGGGTGGGGTTGGTGTGACAGGGGTAGGACCCCAGCAGCCTTGTCTGTTATCACATGACAAGAGTCTGGCCAGAGCCGATTGGTCCCAGCAGAAGCACCCGAGGCGATCTAGCCAATCGGTTTTTCTTTTCTTTCAAACTTGAAATCTAGAGACTCAGAGCATAGGAGCCGTTGTAGCCAAGTAAATAATGGCAGCCTAGAAACAGCAACTTCTGGCTGCTGCTCTTGCAATTCTCTGAACACCCACAGATCCCTCCTTCCCATGCCTGGGATTGTCCAATTCCTCCTTCTACCTCAGAAAACCCACTGTCTCTAAAAAAAAGAGAGATTTATGTTTTTCTTGGCTTAAACCAGTCAGAATTGATGTGCTTGTAACGAAAAGAACCTTAACTAACTCATTTACGAATAGGATATTTTTAAACCTCTTACCCAACTGATAGCTGCCCTCCATTATCTGAAGAAGAGCAATGTGGGAAAGAGACTAAATTTATTCTCTGTCGCTCCAAAGGACCCATAGGTGGAAGTTAGATGAAGTTAGATTTCACGTCAATATGGGAAGAAATGTCAAACAATGGGAGCTGCCTAAGAGGGAGTAGGTTAGTTAGTGAGTATTCTGTCCCGGTCAGACAGGAGTTTTGTAGAAAGAACTCATGCTAGTAGTACCTGTGGGTCAGGAAGATTCTCATCAGGCCTTACTTTCCACATTTGTTTATAAAAACTCAATGTATGTGAGGGCTTTCCAGGCGGTACTAGTGGTAAAGAACCCACCTGTCAATGCAGGAGATGTAAGAGATGTGGGTTCAATCCCTGGGTCTGGAAGACCCCCTGGAGGAGGGCAGGGAAACCCACTCTAGTATTCTTGCCTGGAGAGTAAATGGACAGAGGAGCCTGGTGGGTCCTTAGCGTCACAAAGAGTCAGACACGACTGAAGCGACCTAGCACAGCACATATGTATGTGAAATACATGTATATATACACACCTTTATATGTATTTCACTTTCCAGATATTACATAATAGAGCTTATACTTTTCTGACACACATCCCTTTACCTCCCTTCCACCCCTGCTGATGATGACTCCTAGGTCACCGGTTTTCCCTGGAATTACCCAGGAGCTTTAAAAACTCTGCTGCTCAGTCCCACTCTCAGAGGTGATTTGACCAGTGTGAGTACAGCCTGGACTTGGGGAAATTTCACAGGTCCTTGGGAATTCTGTGCAGCCACGGTTGACAGCCCCTGTTAATAGATCCTTGCTACTTGCAGTGGGGCTTCCCTTGTGGCTCAGGTAGTAAAGAATCCGTCTGCAATTCAGGAGACCTGGGTTCGATCCCTGGGTTGGGAAGATCCCCTGAAGAAGGGAAAGGCTACCCATTCCAGTNCGGTTGACAGCCCCTGTTAATAGATCCTTGCTACTTGCAGTGGGGCTTCCCTTGTGGCTCAGGTAGTAAAGAATCCGTCTGCAATTCAGGAGACCTGGGTTCGATCCCTGGGTTGGGAAGATCCCCTGAAGAAGGGAAAGGCTACCCATTCCAGTATTCTGGCCTGGAGAATCCCATGGACTGTATAGTCCATGGGGTCGAAAAGAGTCAGACACGACTGAGCGACTTTGATTCACTTGCAGTATAGTCCACAGGCCAGCAGCTTTGGCTTCCTTTGGGAGCCTACCCCAGACCCATTGAATCCCACGCTGCTTTAAACAAGACCACCCCTCCTTCCAGGTAACCAGATTAGCCTCAACCTCTAAACCAACCACTTCTGCAGATGGATTCTTCGGTAGCATTTGGCTGAGGCCTGTGCTGAGCTATAGACTTTGTCTTCTTCGAGCACAAGTCTGGTGACCAGGGGTAACGCAGGCCTCCAGGCTGCGGAGAGGAGCCAGGCTAGGCAAATGTTTGCTGTGCCTAAGCCAGGATCAGAGAACTGACTGTTTGCACACATTGGCCTTTGAGCTTGCAACTCTGTAAGCTGCTTCATTCCACTGTATGGGTGTGTGCTTTGGCGTCTGTTACTGACTGCCTCCTCCAAGAGCGGCCCTCTGGGTGTTGACCACCCCCCACCCCCACCGGCTTCCTTAAGTCAGGGTGCAGGAAGGCACAATGCTAGCCTTGTGGCCACTTGCAGGAGAGGGTGCTGGAATGCCCATCTCTACCTTGTCCTGTTATGTTATGGGGTTTGTGTATATCCCCTGCTTTGAGCCTGGTCTCAGCTGTTCCTTTCCTCTTCTCTGTCTGACAGTCCCTGTGCCAAGTCTAAAATAAAAGCTTATCAGCCATCCATTATGTAAATATTTGATCTAGCGTGGTCTCGCCCCCACCCTCCATGTTTGAAGGGAGTTGAAGAAGTTAAGCAACTCCTCCTACCTGGCTTCTCCACTTGGGGAGGTTGGGTGTCCAGCAGAGGGAGCCCGATGCCCAGGGTTGGCCCCTTCTAAGCAGCACAGGCCAGTTCTAGTCGGCCCCTCCTGCCCCCCTCTTTCCCCTCTTGGGTCCCGTCCCAGTGAAACTGTGGTCAATAACCGTGGCCTCTCCCGCTCCTGCTCATATTTTCATATTTGCACTCTCTCTTCCTCCTCCTCTGGCCTGGTGAACACTTGCGGCTGCCTGGTCACTGACTTCCTGGGCAGCCAGGTCTCCTTGGCTCTTATTACCTGCCCCCAGCCCATCCGTCCATCCCTTAACTTAGGGTTATGTGTGGAGTTTGCATGGGAGATTCTGTGGCCGTCATTTTGGGGCCGTGGAGTGGAGTGGCATGCACAGGGTTGAGGAACCCACAGACCCTCTCACCTAAGAGGGAAGATAGTGGCCTGGTGGTTGCCAGTATGAGACAGAAGCACAGGTCAGTGGCCTGGGGCCCAGCCTCTTGCCCCTCCCCACCCCTTTGCCTCAGGGAACCTCAGGATGGCTGAAGCGGCAGGTCCCTATGGTTTGGGGTCTCACCCTTGAAGCTGGTTGGCTTTTTCTCACTGGTTCCAGATTCTGGGCGGCCCCCTCAGAGGATGCCCACCTCCCAGGACCGCAAGGCCCAGGCATGGCCCTCTCTCCCCACCTTCCCACTGCAGAAGGTGACTGTACTCCTTTCCTTGATCTGAGCCTCAGTTTCCCTTCCCTGTTGTTCATTTGGTCTGTCCTGTCTGACTTTTTGCAACCCCATGGACTGCAGCACGCCAGGCTTCCCTTCCTTGAGTGGATAAAAATCCATTGTGAAGGGGGCTGTGTGCTGCGGCAGCCATATGCACAGATCTGGCCTCAGTCCCAGCTCTGCCACTAGGAACCCCTGACCTAGGTCAGCTAATGCAGCTGGAAAACTAGAAAACGGTGATAATGACAGCACCTATGATGAGAGGGTTACAGGAGGAACTTCGTGGGGTACTCACCACAGAGCTGGCTGATTACAAACCCTCTGAGTATGAGCTGCTAACTGGGCAGAGCTGCAGTCGGCTGAAAGTCAGCTCCTCCATGGGAGGCTCTATGGACTGAATGATTGTGGGGACCCTAGAAAGTTCCGTGTGGTGGGGAGGGATGGGGAAGAGACTTGGGGGAAGGCCATACACCTGAGCCCGCCTTCCCACCCTCCAGTCCCTGGGCTCCCTCCCTCTTCTTCAGAGTTGCCTCTGGCCTGGGTGAGGCCAGCTAACAAAGGCCCCCTTGTACAGGTCTGTTTGTTTTGGTAAATGTCCTGAGTAACCTCCCTGGGGTGGCCCAGCAGCCTGTGAGGAGCTGACCTGGAAGCCACAGAATCACATTGTTTAGTTGTCACCTTGGTCTCTTTCTGTTCCCGCCATGAGCTCCAGAGATTTGGCCAATTTTTTTCCATTTCTCAGCTCCTGCGGCTTGAGGAGGGTCTAGATCTAACAGCATAGGGAATAAGCTCTCTCTTCATCCTTAAACGGAAGCACAAGCTGTGGTGGAGTTCCTTCATAAAAGAGAGGAAAGGAAACCGATATGCATTGGGCACATACATAGGACTACTTATGGATCATGTAATACTGACCATGTACGTGTGCTAAGTCGCTTCCGTCACATCCGACTCTTTGCGACCCTTTGGACTGTAGCTCACCAGGCTTCTCTATCCATGGGGATTCTCCAGGCAAGAGTGGGTTGTCATGCCCTCCTCCAGGGGATCTTCCCAACACAGGGATTGAACCCGAGTCTCCTGTGGCTCCTGCATTGCAGCCAGTTTCTTTACCGCTGAGCCACCAGGGAAGCCCTATACTGGCCCACTGTCTGTGAAATAGATATTAGTACAGCCCCTTTTACAGAAGAGGAAGCTGAGGCTCAGAGGAGATTTTGTTTTTGCTTTTTAATGTTCCCCAAATCATCCAGCTGCTAAAGGAGAAACCAGAATTTGAATCTGGATCCCAAACTAAACCCCTGAGATTTGGGGGTCAGTCACCAGAGGTCTGCTCCATTCTCTTGGAGCACCTGAGGGCCTTTCTGTTGCTGAGGTATAACTAGCTCCTTCCTTTGTTCTCTCCATCTCCAGACGCTAAGATGGCTTGGTGGTGAAGTTAGTGCCCCATACACTATATTTTTTCACCTGGGGACCTTTCTTGATGCTCAGAAGGAACAGTTTGAACACAAAGTAAAAGAGAGTAAAGTCATGAAAGACTTTACAGTAAATGTAAGACAAAAGCGTACATAGGTTCTCTGCTTTTGCAGCATTGTTTATTACAAAAAGAAATCTACATTTTTTTTTTTCTTTTAAACAAAATTCAAGGCTCCAGGACTCATCTCTGGGGCTGATCCATCTTAAATACTAGTAGGGGTAGGAGGGCTCCTGCCAGAACTTCCCACCCCCTTTCCAAGTTTGGGCCCGAGGGGCAGTGTACTTTCCCTTTGAGGGTGCATGCAGAACTTGTGGGGTCCCTCGTCCGGCCTTCAGCAGCAGCTCCTAGGGAGTGCCAGGGTCCCCTCCCCCTTCACACCTGGGGGCAAAGTTCCAGGAAGTTTCCCACTTCAGTTAAGAGGTGAACTCAAGTTCATCATCTCCACCTCAGCTCCAAGAAACCACCCCCATCACGTGGCTTCTGGAAAATGCCTCAGAATTGATCCAGAGAATAATCACAGGTAGAGAAAGTAGAGGGAGCAGTGATTTAAACTCACCCTTGACCCCGTGCCCCAGCAGAGGGTGATTTCTGTCCGGATCCCTTGCTCCATTCCTTCCACGCCCACCTCCCTGCTGGCGCTGCCTGCTTCCAGGGGGGCTCTCCTTCCCAACTGGGACTTTTCAACCTTGAACTGAAGTGCCTTTGTATGTGGTGGGGGAGGGTGAGAAGACCTGGGATCTCTCCGGCCTTCCAGAAAGCCAGAGCATATAAATACAAACCTAAAACCAGACATTTCCTGCCAGCAGGCATCAAGTTCCCCCACAGCTTCAGCTGTGGCCAAAGAGGCCAGCGTGGCGAGCTCCTGTCTCAGACCCAGCTGATGGCAGGGAGTGGGAAGGTGCTAGCATCCTCCTCGGCCCCCTTCACTGTCCTTTGCCCTCCCTGTCATCAAAGAGGTTGGGGTTCTCTGCCAGTGAGGCTCGGACCTTTTTCTTCTCCTTGAAGCGGCCTGAGTTGGAGACTTTGACGTGCTTGCCCTTGGTGTTCTTGTCCACAATCTTCTCCAAGCGGGTGTTAAAGTTGCTGTTGGTGTTCCCACTGTCAGGCCTCGGAGGCTCCGCACCACCCTCGCTCTGGGTGTAGGTGTCAGGGATCTCATACAGCACTTTGGGAGTGGATTTCTTTTTCCGCAGGAAGGTCAGCTTCCACCAACCAACTTCGGTCATGGCGTTCCCAGACCTGAGGGTGGGGCTTCCTGCAGAAGCAGGGGAAGTAGAGAAAGGGGTCAGTGGGGAGAAGGGGTAGGGGCCTTGGAGCAGCCCTTTCTAGTCTCCTAACCAGGCTTGAAAGAATTGAAGGTGGGGCCAAGTGAACCCAGGATTCAGGTAAGCGATGCAATCCTTTTGGTGAACATGAGGAGAGAGAAGGGTCTGGGGAAGAGGCGGTCAAGAAAACATCCATGGGGAAGCCATCTGAGCCAGGTGGATGGGACAGTGGGACAGCTACACACCACTGCCAGACAGCTTGACACTCCAGGCCCCTTGGGGCTGCAGGAGAGTGAATAGCTTGCCAGGTCATACAGCAACTAGGCCTTGGCCACCTTCCCAAGCTCTTCCCGCTATGCCTCCAGGCTCTGCTGCCAGGAGCAGACAGGTGATCAGCTGGTATCAGACGGACAGAAATACCCTATGCATTTTGTTTGGAATTCATTACAAAATTAAACAGTATTTGTGATGTTCAGAGTAATTTGGACTTCCCTGTGGTCACCACCAGGGCTGAGGAAGCAGCTGGGGTTTTTCTAAGGGAGAGAAACATCAGTCTGGGAGTGGGAAGTCCCAAGAACTATTCCAGCCTCGTGACCTCTGGCAAGGTACATCTTTGGACCTCAGTGTCCTCAACTGTCCTTTCCAGACCTAACGTTCAGCTCCAATGTTAATCCTTGCCCACAGGGTAGACATGCTTTGCAAAGTAAGACTTATTGAGGGGTGGTTCCCTTTCCCCATACAGCTTCCATAAGGACAGGAGTTTGAAGAAACCTGAACATTTGGAAGGAAGTTTGGTAGGGCCAAGAGGTACATGTGGGGTCTGGTTATCACAGGCTGGACCCTCCATAAGGGCACCCCATGAGAGGTGGGGCAGGGTTGTGAAATCCAAGCTTCTCCACTGACAACGAGATGTGTCCTGACACAGTAGTGGCCTCACCTTTTACTATTCCATGAAGTTGCTACCTGAGCTGGTGGAAGTTTTGGCAGATGAAGTTATCTGGACACAAGAAAAAGAGAATATGGGCTAGAGATATTAAGATCAATGAAAGAGCAGGCAAAGTGATGGGAAATGGGAACATCTTTGGGCCTGGAAAGGTTGGTGGTCTGATTTTCAGAACTCCATGGTATTGTTGCAGGGAGAAGTCAATTCTGGCTCCATGTTGAAAGTGTTTCCTTGACTTGCTTTCCATTGCTTTTGTTATTATAATCCTACATAATGGCCTGTCTCAGAGAATCCTGCCCCTCTGCCTGACTATTAAACTAAAGTGCCTTTGTTCAGAACCCTGTCCACCCATAGATGGCAGGAAGGAAGAAACTAACACATCCCCCTGCCTGAGGCTTGCCATTCTAGGAGATATTTGCAAAATTAATGGCCTTTTTACTTTGTTTCCTCCTCCGTGGCATCTCTGATCCATAACAGAACCTGTCATTCAGACCCCGAAAAGATGGTTATTTTGAAATGTTAGTCTGCCATCTTCTTGGTCAGCTGGCTTTCTGAATAAAATTGTATTCCTTGCCTCAACACCTCTTCTCTCGGATTCATTGGCCTGGCATGTAGAGAGCACAGTGAGCTTGGACTTGGTATCAGTGTGAGCTGTGCAAGTCTAGAGGAAGAGGGGGCAATAGACGCAGCACACCTGAAAGCTAGATGATCAACCAGCCCAAGGTCAGGGAAATATATCACCTACTTTTAAAAACTGATGGTCCTCTAAAGAAAAAAAAAGAATTAAAAACGGATGGTCTTAACTACATTTTCTAAAAAGACCTGAAGAAATATGACAAATGATTAATACTGGTTTTCCTTAGGTAGTAGGAATATAGGATATTTTCTCCTCTTTCTCTCTACATATATATATATTAAAATTTTTTATTTTATTTTTTTGATTCCCAGATTTTCCATAATGAGCCTGGAGGTTTTTTTAGAAGGGGAGCAGGTCAAATCCATAAACAATGAAAGAAGGACTTCCCTGGCAGTCCAGTGGTTAAGACTCCATGCTTCCAATGCAGAGGGCACGAAACTAAGATCCACCATGCTGGGCGGTTCAGCCAAAAAAGTATTTAAAAAGAAAAAAAGAAATGAAAGCAGGATGCGGACCTAAGCTTGAAATGAACTGAGTGCCTGCATCCATGGCCTCCTTGTTGTGGTTGTCCCCTGGCCCTGCATATATCCATCCACCTGCCCAGAGCAAGGGGATTCCTCCCCACCTCTCTGTCCAGGAAGCAGATCCCACTTTGCCAGCTCTGTCCCTCAAGCTGAGCTCAAGAAGCAAGAAAATCCCAAGGAGATCTAGTGCAGCTCCCACTTAGAAAGTGAAGGAGGGGTGAGTGGTCAGGTAAATACTTTCAGGGCACCCTGGAGAGGTGAGTGCACCAAGGAGACAGCCTGAGAGCTTTGCTTTGGCAGCCTGCCCCACCTGGGCTTAGCACAGCCTTGCACAGAACTTGGTGTTCCAGAATAGGTTTCTGGAAGGAGCCTTGGGGAGGGCCAGGAAGGAGGGACAGGGTGCTTGCTTGGCCTATGGGTGCCCCAGTCACCACCTGGTCTGGGGCAAAGCCCACAGCCCCACCACGGCCTGTCTGGGACTGCTAAGGAACTTGGGGAATGGAGGATTCAGCTCCTGAAACAACAGTAACCAGCAAACTGCCTTGCTCTATGAGAGTACCCTCTGCTTGTGCCACTTAAAATATACCACTTTAACAGGTCTTTGAACTTGGCGTGCATGGGTCTTAACTCTCCTTGGAGTAAAGGGAGGCACTTGTCAGAAAACCACAGAAAGAGGTTAGAGGCCCATGGGCCCTGCCCTGGAGCCTCCACCATGGCACCAAAGTATTGGTGCCCTTGGCTCCTAGCCTTGAATTCTGGTCTCTCCAAATGCTTTCTGCTAGGCCTTGCTGCCCCTTCTGTCCAGGAGGACATGACACACCAGTAAACAGATGTTTAGCCCTTTAACCAAGACTAATCTATGGAAATCTGAATTTGCAGAACAGATACATCAGAGGACTATTCTTTGTTTTTCAAAACAAGGGGGCTACACTATTCTTTTAAATAGTGAGCTACCTCAAAATAGTGTAAAATCTGATTTGTTTTAGAAAAAATGTGACACAACAGTCAACTTCCCTGGCATCCAAAGTTGCAAAAAGCCAGAGGCCAAAGCCACATGCCCAAGCGCTGTCACAGGAGGCTGAGGGACCTGGGGGAGGGGAAGTACTTGGAATTTTGAACAGGCTCAGCAGTTGGTGATATACCTGCTTCTGCAGGGCCTGAGCAGGTGCACTGAGGGCAAGGCCCTTGCCCCAGGGCCTTGCAATCCATCGGATGATAGAAATCAGCCCTGAAGATGCAAGTTACACCTCCACTGTTTGTACAGCTTGGAAATCCACAAGGGCCTCACAGGATATCTTGCCACCCCCTGCCTATGGTGGTCAGCACCATGGCATGCATGTGGGCACCCCAGGACAGCTCCCACCATGCCAGCTGGGTTCTGTGAACTGCCCTAAGGGCCTTGCCCAGACAGGGTTGGGCTCCTTCTGAGCTGGAACAAGTTAACCATTGACTGGGGTGGAGGTGGCAGGCTGGAGAGGGGGTTGAAGGGGCAAGTCGGCTTCCTGCAGTAAGACAAAACTCAGAACCTCTATTCCTTGCATCTCTGCACAGCCCCTGTGGTACTTCACTCTGCGTGACACTCAGGTACCCTGGAGAGAACAGGGATATATTCCTACCAGACAGCTAGAAACATCCTCCAGCGGGGGAGGAGGTAGCAGGTGGTATCCTCCTGTCCAGCAAGAGTTAATAGATCACTGCTCTGGAGTAAAACTTTCCCAGAAGGAGCTCTGTTGGAGGCCTGGATTGACTCCAAGAAGCCAGTGGGATGAGTCGAGCTCTGCCTGCCCACCTAGAGATGGGAGCCGACATGCCTGGTCCCCCTTCCCAGCTGGGCGATCAGCCGTGGAAGCAGAACTGAGCTCCCAGACAGAGGTCCATGCCTTGGTTTCCCCTCCCGCCCACCCTTTGCCGATGGTGGTATCCTCCTGTCCAGCAAGAGTTAATAGATCACTGCTCTGGAGTAAAACTTTCCCAGAAGGAGCTCTGTTGGAGGCCTGGATTGACTCCAAGAAGCCAGTGGGATGAGTCGAGCTCTGCCTGCCCACCTAGAGATGGGAGCCGACATGCCTGGTCCCCCTTCCCAGCTGGGCGATCAGCCGTGGAAGCAGAACTGAGCTCCCAGACAGAGGTCCATGCCTTGGTTTCCCCTCCCGCCCACCCTCTGCCGATACCTGTGAGCCCGACTGCTGGGAGGCTGGAGGCGAGAGCTTCCCTAGAGAAGGAGCTGAGTGCAGGAGCTGCGTCCCGGGAGACTGGGGGAGGTGGGGGTGCCTCCGGACTGCCGCGCCAGGCAAGGCTCAGTCTGGGAGAGCTGGGTAGGAGCAGCTGTGCAGCAGGTGCGGAGAAACAGGTGCAGGAGCCCTACCTGCTCCGCTGTGGCTCCGGGAGTCAAGGTGAACCTGAAACCCAGCCCCTCCCGGCTAAGTAAACAGGCCGGCTCAGCTGATGAATATTCATTACCCCAGAAATCCAATCCCAGTGCCCCTGCACCCACCCAGAAGACAGGGTCCTCCAGGGACCGCCTGGCCAGGAAGAGGAAACCCCAAGGGAAGTCAGGGGTGGGGAGAACCCGGGAGCCTCTTGCCTCAGTCTGCCACTCTCGGGTGCCTGTTTGCACCCCCAGCCATAAGTGAGGTCATCCCTACCTGTTTCGTGCCCCAAAGAGGCCAGACCCCTCTCCAGCATGAAGTGCCACCTGGACATTACCCCAGGCACAATCCAGAAAGGGTTAAGGGCCGCTGCTCCTGGCGGGAGAAACGGGTGCACCCAGCTCCTTTGAACTCAAGAGTCGAAACCAGTCCCTGGTCAAACTGGTTGGCAGACCGGTTCCCAGGCTGCCTGCTTCCACCCCAGGCCTCAGGCGGGTGCTGGGTGGGAGGCTGCGGTTCCCTCCTGACCTGAAGGCTTTTCCTCAAGTTCTCCCTAGAAGGGGCTTGAGTGGCACCAGCTCCTCCTTAGGCCAGGTTCTCCAGACCCACCGCAACCTCAAGTGTCTACATCCCCCCCTCCCTCGCTTAGAAGCAGTCTTCAAAGACCTTGAAATTCTGCCTTCCGCCGTGGACTGTATCCCAGTCCAGGACCAAGCAGATCCGGAGCTGGGGGTGGGGTGGGGGTGGGCACTGGGTAGAGGAAAAGCGTACAGTTCCCCTATCCTTGGCACTCCCTCCAAGTTATATTCTAAACTCTAATTAACCAGCTCTCAAACCTGCCCACCGGGGAAGGCAATGGCACCCCACCCCAGTACTCTTGCCTGGAAAATCCAATGGACGGAGTAGCCTGGTGGGCTGCAGTCCATGGGGTCGCTAACAGTCGGACAGACTGAGCGACTTCACTTTCACTTTTCTCTTTCATGCATTGGAGAAGGAAATGACAACCCACTCCAGTGTTCTTGCCTGGAGAATCCCAGGGATGGGGGAGCCTGGTGGGCTGCCGTCTCTGGAGTCACACAGAGTCGAACACGACTGAAGTGACTTAGCAGCAGCAGCAGCAAACCTGCCCACACCTTCAGCATTGAGTCTACATGGTTCAGCTTCTCAAGGCCTCTTGCGTTCGTGTTTGCCTCCATCCTAAACAGCCCCTGTGTCCCTGGGCCTCAGGTGGACAGTCCTGCAGAGGCTCCCCATGGCCCATAGTGGAACCCACTGGGCCTGGCCCTCCTAGTCAACACTTTCTCTTCCAAACTCTCCCTGAACGTGCACACAAGGCCTTTCTCTGCATACCTTCCTTGCTATGGAAGCCGTCTAAGAGGACGAGATTAGGAATGGTCTCCCCACCCCCTGAGTAAACCAAGACAAACTCCTATTCATCCTTCAAGGCCTAAATTATTATGCCCCCGACTCCCTCGAGAATTGTCTTACTCCTACTGGGCTTACATGCTTCTATTTAACATGCCATATACCATGATTAATTAAATGTGTACATATACACATATACATATATAGTAATGTAATGATCCAGTCATGTATTTGCCTCCCTTAGAGAATGTTAGTTCCTTGAGAGAAATATCCTATGATATCCCTTATATGTAGAATCTGAAAAGAAATGAAACAAATGAACTTATTTACAGAACAGACGCACAGACTTAGAAAAGGAAGAGGATGAAGGGAAAGGACAGTTAGGGAGTTTGGATCAACATGTACACCATATTTATTTAAAATGGATAACCAATAAGGACCTATTGTACAGCACAGGTAGCTCTGCTCAAGGTGATGCGGAAGCCTGGATGGGAGAGAAGTTTGGGGGAGAATGGATACATGTATATATATATATATATATGATTGAGTTCCTTTGCTGTCCACCAGAAACTGTTACAACATTGTTAGTCAGTTATACTCCAATATAAAATAAAAAGTTAAAAAAAAAAAAAAGCTCCTTGAGCCCAGAGTTGTCTGTCACTGATACAGGCCCGGCATACAGTTAGTATTTAATGCAAACTTTCAAATACAAATAAGAAATATAAGTATTGTCTTTGAGAAATTCTTAATGCAGCCACTTGTCCCAGGTAAATGTGAGAGAAAACCCATTTATTTCACTTCTGGCGGTTTCAGCTACAGCACACTTGCTCACGTGTTATCAGCTCCCTGGGGATCTATGAGAATTAAGGATATTGTTTTGTAAGGTTCTCCTGGCTCTCATAAGAGGTATACACAGCTGTCCCAGGAAGATTTCCAGATCTGTCACTTTCTCCAAAAGCCTGGTGGAGGGTCAGTGTCCAGTCCAGAAGATACCGAAGAGGCTAAAAACTTAACTGAGGTATTGGGAAAATAGAAGAATGATGGGATGAGCACTAGTTTGGGGACTGTAACCAAGGGTCAGGACACTGTCTTCATCTGTACGGGAGGAAGGTGCTTATGCTGAAAACACTCATTCCCTTCCCCCTCTCACCCCACACCACCCTGCTTCAAAACCCAGGCCTTTCTGATGTGTGCGATCCAGACGGGGCAGAATTCTGTTCCCTCAGCTCCACTCTGGAGGAGGCACCCCAGTGGGTGGGATTTAAGCGGATGCCTACGTGACCTGCCCTTTAGAGAAGGCCAGCAGGGCCAGGTACAGGAGCAGAGGCCCGCCCCAGCTCCCCATCCTAGGAGAGACCAGCCTGGGAAGTTAGGCCCAACCCCTGACCTTTGGTAGGTTTATTTCTGGGAGGAGCAGGGTTGGGAGGGGAGTTTGAGATAAGGCTATAAACTATGACTATCCCTTAAACAGATCACCCCCACAAGGCTGCTGTATTGTTTTCTAGAATTTTCTACCTTTTAACACACCTTCTTAAAACTAGGTTCAAGTGTGATATTTCAAATACAAACATGAAATGTGCAAGTTTTCAGAAATGTGTCCTTGTTGGCTAAAGCAAGTTACACCAAAGGGAGTCTCAAGGACCTTGGTGCCCTTTTAGATATGTAGCCATGAGGCCCCACTGGGTTGCAGACCTAATCTGGCCCCAAAGATCATTCCTAGTTTATTGACCTCTGCCCAGGGAGTAGATCTAGCCTCCAGGGATATTTATTTCCCAAAGCAGGGAGAAGGGAGGGCCTGCCATCCTCCTCAGCACTCCCCTTCCTCTGGAAGGCCAAAAGATGAGACAGTCTGGGGTTGGCCAGCCTGGTTGAGGGGCAAGTGGGGCAAGGCCACAGACTGGTCTCCAGAAGCTATACCAGGTATAGCTGGGAAGAGGGCAGGGCAGGTCTGAGGTGGGTATTGAGGTTGCCTTCAAGGAGCCTTCAAGGAGACCTCAGTGGGCCGTGGGAATATGAGCAGCCAGTATTCATGCGGACTGTGCAAATACTTAGAACTCTGAATCCTCATTGCACTCTAAGATAGAACCTCTGAGTGGGTTCACCAATTTGCATCCCCACCAGCAATTTTCCTATTACTCTTTGTATTAGTTCCTTGTGGCTGCTGTAACACATTACTACAGACTCGATGGATTTAAACAACAGAAATGTATTCTCTCACAGTTCTGGAGGTCAGAATTCCAAAATCAGTTTCACTAGCCAAGACAAAGGTCTTAGCAGGCTCATGATCACTCTCGAGTCTCCAGGGACAGTCCGTTCTCGCCTCCTCCAGCTTCTGGTGCCTGTAGGCATTCCCTGGCTTGCGGCCACATTACTCCCCTCTCTGTCTCCTTCATCCTCACGTCCCCTTCCCCTCTTTCATGTTGTCTAATCTCTCTCTATCTCTCTTTTATAAGAATACTTGGGAGAGGGACTTCCCTGGCGGCCCAGTGGTTAAGAATCCACTGGCTATTGCAGAGGACACAGGTTGGATTCCCAGATTCCCATGAAGCAACTAAGTCCGCATGCCACACCTACTTAAGCCCAGACCCTAGAGCCCGTTCTCCAAAACAAGAGAAGCCACTACAATGAGAAGCCTGTGCACCAGTAGCTCCTGATTGCTGAAACTAGAGAAAGCCCAGGGGCAGCAACAAAGACCCAGCACAGCCAAAAATAAATTAAAAAAAAAAGAATACTCAGGAGAGTACGTAGGGTCCACCCAGATGATCCAGGATCATCTTACTTAATCACATCTGCAAAGACTCTTTTTTCAAACAAAGTCATATCCACAGGTTCCAGTGATTTGATGTGGACATCTCGGTGGGGGGAGGGACGGACTGGAAGATGACTTTTTTTGTCCTACCACACTCTTCATTTTGACAATTTCTGTACTGTCAGACTGTGGTAGTGAGTGTGCCAACCAGAATACCCTGCAAGGAAGGACTTACTGCCTTCCTCAGCTGCTGGCCTCCAGCTGTCAGCTCTTTCAGGGTCCACCTCAGCTGCAGAGAGCATCTCTCCCAACGGCCTGCCCTTCTAGGGATGTAAGGTCCAGCCATTTCAGCCCCATGAAGGACATGCGGAGGGGCCGTATTCACTTCACCAAACTGACAGAAGTTCTGCAAGGCCTGCGTTACAGCTGGATTTCTATCACTGCCCAATCCTACTTCTGTCTGGTTCCTCTCACAGGAAATGATCCCTAGTAAGCATCTTGCCCCCTAAACTTCACCTACTCTGGAGAACACAACCCAGGACAGAGACATTAACATTTTTGCCAATACAACGGAAGTGAAGTAATCATTTTTGTGTCTTACTTTTCCCAAGAGCACTGGATTGCAGCTTCCCAGGTGGCTCTAGTGGTAAAGAACCTGCCTGCCAATGCAGAAGACGTAAGAGATGTGGGTTCGATCCCTGGGTCAGGAAGATCTCCTGGAGAAGGGCATGACAACTCACTCCGGTATTCTTGCCTGGAAAACTCCATGGACAGAGGAGCCTAGCAGGCTACAGTCCATGGGTTTGCAAAGAGTCAAACACAACTGAAGCAACTTAGAACGCTCTACTGCACTGGATTGAATAGTGTCCCCCAAACTCAGGTCCACCTGGAATTCTGAAGTGTGACTGTATTTGGAAATAGGGTGTTTGGAGACGTAATTAGTTAAGCTGAGAACACACTAGATTAGGGTGGGCCTTAAATCCAAGGACTAGTGTCCTTACAGGAGGAGAGACATGAAGGGAGAACGCCAAGCGATGGCAAGAGCAGAGGATGAAGTGATGCAGCTGCCACTCAAAACAGCGAGGATTGTCTGCAGCCAGCAGAAGCTGAGTGAGCGGCGGGAACAGATTGTCCCTCAGAGCCTGTGGACAGAATCAGCCTTGCTGACACCTCAGTGTTAGACTTCTGGCCTCCAGAACTGTGAGAGAATACTTTTCTAATTTATTTAAAATTTTTTATTTTATTTTGTCCATTTATTTTTAGCTCTGGGTCCTCACCACTTTTTTCAGGATTTCCCAGGTGCAATGAGCAGAGGCGGTGCCCAGGCTTCCCGCTGCAGTGGCTTTTCTTGTTGTGGAGCGTGGACTCTAGGCACACGGCTTCAGTAGCTGCAGCGTGAAGGCTTGGTAGTTGCAGTTCACGGGTTCTAGAGCGTGGGTTCAGTAGTCGTGGCGCACGGGCTTAGTTGCTCCAAGGCATGTGGAGTCTTCCCAAACAGGGGATCAAACCCACGTCCCCTGCGTTGGCAGGCAGATTCTTAACACTGGACCACCAGGGAAGTCCTTATTCTATTTTTCAATATTTACTTATTTATTTATTTGGCTGTGCCGGGTCTTAGTTGCATCATGCAATATTTTTAGTTTCAGCATGCGGGATCTAGTTCCCTGAACAAAGATTGAGCCTGAGGCCCCTGCACTGGGAGCCCAGAGTCTTAGCCCTGGAATACCAGGGAAGTCCCATTTTTATTGTTTTAAAGCACCTTAAGTGCAGTGCAGTGCTTAGTCACTCAGTTGTGTCTGACTCTTTGGGACCCCCATGGACTGTGGCCCACCAGGCTCCTCTGTCCACAGGGATTCTCCAGGCAAGAATACTGGAGTGGGTTGCCATGCCCGCCTCCAGGGGATCTTCCCAACCTGGGGATCAAACCCAGGTCTTCTGCATTACAGGTGGGTTTTTTACCATCTGAGCCACGAGGGAAGCCCTTTAAAGTGCCTGTTTGGTGATAAGTTTTTACAGCAGCCCCAGTTAACCATACAGAGTTTCTAGTAAGACTGAGAGTCCTTTCACACATGTATTGGCCATTTGGGTTTCCTGTTCTCTAAAAAGATCCTTTTGCAACACAGAAAAACGTCTCCACCTGCCCACGGTTGTCCTCCTAGCACTAAAATAATACAACTGCTTTTATGGATTCTTGGGCTCTTTGCACAACTCTATAGCTTGACAGATATCGGCTGCCTATTAGTTGGGAAATCTGATCTACAGGATAAAATTTCAACCCTTCGTCAGGGACCTGAGTGTTCCTCATGGTCTCATCTTGCCAGTCTCTTCAACCTGATTTCTCTTCCCATAAATATCCCACAATAGACTTCTTGTGGAACAGCCATGCCATCTCTTACCTATGTGCTTTAGCCATGTTACTTACTTCCTCTTCCTAGAATGACACCCATCACTTACATGCCTCTCCTCCCTCCTCTCCCTCCTCCCACAGTTCGTTCCCATCCTACCAGACTCAGCTCAAGTATTACTTCTCCCAGGAGTCTGCTCTGACGGTTTTCCATCTCCATCTCATGCCTTTACCCCCCAGTTGAGAGGGATACTCCCCCTTTTCTGTTTCTTTAACCCTCTAAGCATCCCTCTTATTTTGTCTGTATGGATTTTTTAAAGCACTGACTATGTATGAGCACAGAGTTAGGCTCTGGATTTGTTGTCATGGGAATTAGAATGTGGTGGGCCTCTCACATATCATATAGTCATTTCCTTGGAGGGCTGAGACCGTGTCTTCACGTTAAGGTCTCCAACACATTGGCAAATGTATTCAGTCACTCAGTCACATCTGACTCTTTGTGACCCCATGGACTGTAGCCCTCCAGGGTCCTCCGTCCATGGAATTTTCCAGGCAAGAATACTGGAGTGGGTTGTCATTTCCTACCCCAGGGGATCTTCCCAATCCAGGGACTGAACCCACGTCTCCTGACTCTCTTGCATTGACAGGTGGATTCTTTACCACAGAGCCACCTGGAAGGCCCATCTTGGAAAATAGTGCTTGACAAATAGAGGGTAACTAACATTGAACAGAATGGGAAGGGAGGCTAAAGAGGTGAGAGGTGTGGCAATGGGCTTGGTTTTCCTCTCTGTGAAAGAGCAGATTCCCTCCACCTGCCATGATGGGGATGAAGAAACCATGGAATGCAGGGGCAATCCTCAGAAGATGACACCTTGAACTCAATTCATGAAACTCCCTGGTGAGTTATTTTCCCTTAGACAACTAACAAAGGTGAAGGGAAGGAGAAGGCATGGTGGCCAGGGTTTATCTTGGGTCCCAGAGCACCACCCAGCTGACTGGCACCTCATGGGCCTCTAGCTTATGCTTAACTTATGAAGCTAACCAGCCCTAATATCTTCACTTCAAATTCCTCCCTCGAGTTCCAAGTGACTCCAAGTCCTGAGCTGGAGGGGGAGGGGTGAAGGAAAGAACTGGGGCATGCACAGCCCTTCCCCCCCCGACTGAATGATCATGGTCCCCACTCACCGCTAAATACCTCCCTGCACCTGCTGCATCTTCTCTCCTTCCTCCACAAGCATCCATTAAGCACCTGACACTCAGTGTCAGGGTCCTGCCAGGGGCTGGGGTCCCAGAGATGAACAGGCCTGTACTCCCTGCCCCCAAGGTGCTCACTGACTAGCTGGAGAGACAGACGGCAAAGACCAGCTCAGGGACTACCAGCAAGAGGCCAGCTGAGAATGCTGTTTTCAGAGCCTTCAGCCCAGCAGGCAGACACACCACACACACACACACACACACACACACACACACTGCACAGTCAGTGTTGCTGTGGGCAAACACACATAAGACATGGGCCATAAAGTCATAAACATATGGTAGATAAATGGATTATTTGAATGTCAAGGGTAAGCCTTACTTTTATAGATATTGCAAGAACATGTGCAATGGACCTTCTTGCCCAGAATGGGGCGTGGTAAGAAAGAACTTTGGTAAAGGCCAGGAATTGCCAAGGTCAGGGTGCTGACTGTCTGACACAACATCAGGGGAGAAAGTGGGAATCAGGCGGAAGAGGAGGGAGGAAGAGGCCTGCGGCTGTAGTGGCCCAGCTGCGTGAATGCAGCGGGCAGGGCTGCCGGAGAAGCCACATCCCATGGCGAACAAGAATGCGGGCTGGGGAGCCAGACAGGCCTGGGTTTGGATCCCAGCCTCACCAGCTACCAGCTCTATGATCTTGGACAAGTTACTTTACCTGAGCTTTGGCTCCCTTGCCTTTAAAACCTGGCTAATAACAGTACCCAGATTATAAGGTTGTTTGGAAGGATCAAATTAGATAAAGCTTGTAAAACATTTAGATCTACACTGGCACTCAGCACAGACTATCACTTAATAAGCAAGCTAACAACAAAGGATGGCAAGGCGGCCTGCATACACAGCACCCCGGGGCCCTGTGCTTTCCTGTCTAAAGCCTCCACAGGCCTCCTATCTTCTTCCTCACCTTCCTAAGTGCTACCCCTCCCCCAACAGCACCCCACCTGCTAAATCAACAGAGAATTGAGAGTCACAGTCAGAGCCTTTCACAGCCTCTCCCTGCCACTTTCCAGCGGATGGGAGCCCTAAGGATCTCGATGCCCTAGAGGCCAGACAACTTGTGTGCTTACCTGCCCATTGGCCCTGAGCCTCTCGATGGCTTCAGAAAAGGACAAACAGTGCAGATACTGCGCAAAATCCGCACCCCTATGCTCTCTGGGGCCACCACCCTGACGCTAGCACTCGGCCAGAGCTGTTCTCAAACACCCTTCTTTCCGCATGAGTCACCTGGGGTGCTGCAAGGGGGTGGGGGCAAAGTGCTGGTGGTCTCTGCCTCCACCACCTTACCAGGGCTGGGCCTTCCAGACTCATCCTGCCCTGCCCTGCCCTGCCTGTTGGTTCAAGGAAGAGAGATGCACCTTGAGGGTGGGCAGGGAGGGCCATGCTTCTTGGGATGTCCCAGGGAGCTAGGAACACATAGTTGGAACCCAGTAAGTTTGTTTAAGCATGGGGAAGCTCCAGCCATTCCTATAGCCTGAGTCAGGACTCTACGATGGGAGCCAAATTCCCATGAGAGAGCCCTGAAGAGGCTCTTAGCTCTGCCCTATGAGCCATTTTTATGGAAGACTTTCAACCCCTTCCATAACAATAATGATTAATGTTTCATAGACACACATAGAGTTTGCAAATAATGAGAAAAAAAAATCTATGAAAGTATGTTGTAAACTATAAAGAGTTACATACATCTAGTGGGTTTGTTTATTTAAGCTTGTAAATAGAAATACCCTGAGATGGTCAGGATGTTTTATCTCCATGTTGAGGAAACTGTGGCTAGCAGAGAGCTTATCGAAATGGTCCAAGATCTCATTGGGCAGGAATCTAGGTCTTCTCACTGCCCTATCACATCACACAGTTCAATAAAAAATTTACTAAGCCCCAAGTGATGTGCTGGGCAGAGGTGGTAGGGGAGGTGGGTCACTTAGAAAGACTCAAGCAGAGCCTCCTGGAGGAGCTAACAACCTGGAAGGGGAAGGGTGCAAAATGGCACATCCAGCCTTGTGAGATTCCCTGAATTAGGTGGGGCACTCCCACTCAACCACCTATGTGTCACCCTGTTGTCCCACTCCCCAACCACACAGCCAACCAACTGCCAAGTCCTGTCCATTTTCCTCCAAACCAACTCTGAAATCCAGTCCTTCTCTTCCTCCCCATGCCTCTGAGTCAGGTCAAGCTCTAACTCTTGCATAATAACCTTTAACAGTCTCCTTGCCTTCAGCCTTACCTCCCACGAATCCATCAGTCTCTGCAGTCAGTTTGTACAGGTCCCTCTTTGCCTCAAGCCTCAAAGCCTTGAAACCCTCCAGTGGTTCCTCTCTCCCTGCAGGGGTGAAGTCCAAGTTCCTTCCTGAGATGATATGATATGATACCACCCTTCCGCCTTTACAGTCCACTCTCCAGCCACCCTCTGCCTCAAACATTTCACAGCACAGAATCTGGCCTGTCTGAAGGGCCGGCTTCATAAGTGTGAGACCTATGCAGTTTATATATATATATATTTATTTATTTGGTTGCACTGGGTCTTTGTTGCTGCCCACAGGCTTTCTCTAGCTTTAGAGAGTGGTGGCTACTCTCTCCAGTTGTGGTGCAGGGGCTTCTCAATGTGGTAGCCTCTCTTGTTGCGAAGCGCAGGCTCTAGGCTCACAGGCTCAGTAGTTGTGGCTCCTGGGCTCTAGAGCATGGGCCCAGTAATTTTGACACACAGGTTAGTTGCTCCGAGGCATGTGGCATCTTCCCAGACCAGGGATCAAATCCAGGTGCCCTGCAGTGCCAAGTAGATTCCTATCTACTGCACCATCCAGGAAGTCCAGTTCCTATTTTTTAACAAGGGCTTTTTAATTATACACGGGACTCCTGCAGTTATCTTGCTAGTCTTTCCCGCTTGTTTTTCCCTGCACCTCCTTGCAAAGCCTGCAAAGCTTTGTACAGTCTACTCCACCCGGAACACCACTCCCACATCTCCCTCTTTCTGCAGCTCTTCTTTTAACACTCAATTTAGGTGTTATCTTTGGGATGCCTCCTTTGACCCTCCTCCCTCCCGATCCCTGCCCTAATCACATAACACGTAGCAGGTGTTCAACACTTGTCTATTACATAAATTCAGTGAGAAGGTAATGTGCCACAAAAGACTTTTAAACCATGATCCACGATAAAGCGAGGCAAGCAGGGCGTTTCTAAAAAGACTCTTCTTGAGAGTCTCTTGGACTGCAAGATCAAACCAGTCAATCCTAAAGGAAGTCAACCTTGACTATTCACTGGAAGGACTGATGTTGAAGCTGAAGCTCCAATACTTTGGCCACCTGAAGCGAAGAGTTGACTCATTGGAAAAGACCTTGATGCTGGGAAATATTGGGAGCAGGAGGAGAAGGGGGCGACAGAGGATGAGATGGTTGGAAGGCATCACCGACTCAATGGACATGAGTCTGAGCAAACTCCGGGGGATGGTTTACGACAGGGAAGCCTGGAGTGCTCCTATTCATGGGGNGGAGATAATCGCTATTAGCATTTTGTTTATTTCTTTCCATTCTTTTTTCCCCCAGGCATTGTGTATATGTTAGATTTTAATCATATTTAATAAAACTAGAGTCCTACTATGCACACAATTTGTATTCTTTTATTCATTTAACATTGTTTTGTAGACTTTCCCCCACAAAGTGCAGTATTTATGGCTGCATATACTGTTCCATAGTATGGGTGTACGTAACTGATTAAACCATTTTCTATACTTAGTCATTATGGTTTTTTTTTCAGTTTTTCATCCTGATGCGCATCCTCATAGTAATATTTTTATGTGTATTTCTTTAGAAGAAATTTTGAGAAGTATAATTGCTAAAATAAAGGTAAGTATATTTTTAAGGAATTTATCTATGTGACCAAGTTGCTTTTCAGAAAAGTTTACTAATTTTTCATTCCTGCCAGCATTAAATGAGAGTTCTCATTTTAGTTCCACCTGCCAACATTGGGTATTATATTTTGAATTTTCCCAGTTTGGTAGGTGAAAATAATCATGCCTTTAAAAAAATATTTAAGAAAAAAAATCCCATTTGATTCACTGTATCTTTTTATACTTCAATATCATAAATTATAGGCATGCTAATGTTTCATCTCTAAATGCTTCATTCTATATCTCTGAAAGAAGTACAGTTTCCTAATGTATCCATATAACATTATAAAAGTTAACATTTATATCTTAACAAACTCTAATGCCTGGTCCCTCTTAAAATCCTCTCTCCACTTGTTACTCAGGTAACTTTAACAGCAGGTCTGTCTAAAATAAGATTCAGTCTAATATCACAAGTATCATTTAGATGTTATATATTTTTGTTTAATATGATTTTTAATTTTTGTGAAATTGGACATTAGTCATACTATTCACTGTTGATTTTAAAGGGGTAAATTTTCTGAGCAAATAATGTGCTCTCTTTAATTTTAAATATCCAAAATTTGAAAGATACAGGGAACAACTAAAAGGAAAATAAACCCTTCTTAAAACTTTACCATGCAGAAATAACCACTGTTAATATCTTGATATGTATCTTATAGTTTTCCATATGTATGTGTACATATTAACTGCTGTACATTTTATAAGTAAATTACTTTTGTCACATATATATATATAGTGAGCAGTTTTCCATGGAGTTAGATTTTCATTATTTTTAAAGGCCACACAGTAGTATTTAATTGTATGAAGATACCATAATTTATTTGACAATCTGCTTGCTATTTTGGACAGATTTTTAAAAAATAATTTATTTTGTACTGGCCCCTGTATTGTACTCTTTTACTGGTTCTAACAGGTTTTCAATTACTTCTCTTGGATTTTCCAGAGTGACAATCATATAATTAAAAATAATAATAATTTTGTTTCCTCCATTCCAATATTCCTGTCTCTCATCCCGCACCCCCTTCATTACAATGGCTAGAACTTATAGAACAGTGTTAAATAATAGCGGGGATCCTTGAGGGACTTCCCTGGTGGTCCAATGACTGAGACTTCAGCCTCTTCATTTGGCAACTGAAGAGTTCGCATGCCACAGCTAAAGATCCTGCATGCAGCAACTAAGACCCAGTGCAGACAAGTAAGTAAATAAACATTTTTAGGAAGCAGTGGGCATCCTTGACATTGACCTTCATGGAAATGCTTTGGGAGTAGGATATTGGTTTAAGTCAGATACTTGATATATTCTTTATCAAGTTTTAGAAGTCTCTTTTGCATGTATACTTTAATTAATATGTTTTTAGTCAAAGACGAATGCTGAATTTTATCAAGTGAATTTTTAATGTCTATGGAGATGCTCATCTGTTTTTTTCCTGTAATCCATTGCTGTGTTATTGTCATGGATTTGCTAATAATAAGTCATGGTTAATTGCAACTCAGCCAACTCCTCACCGCACTAGGAATTTTCCTGAGATGTAATTGCTTCTCACTCTACATTTTGCACCATAAAGCTGGCAGTGCAAGTATTTCTCTGAACCGGTTGGCTGGTTTCTTCCACAAACCTGCATGCCTCCTGACTTTTTCATAGCTTTCCTCCAGACTTTTTAGGAATCTGACACCTGCATTTGGGGTAGGGGTCAGGTTGCTTAGAAGGAAAAAGTGAGATAAGGAGAGGGTAATGTAGACTTTACTTAGGAAAAGTATACAAATTAGGTTATTTTACACAATTTGGTTTATTTTAGGAAAAGGCAATGGCACCCCACTCCAATACTCTTGTCTGGAAAATCCCATGGACGGAGGAGCCTGGTAGGCTGCAGTCCATGGGGTCGCTAGGAGTCGGACTGAGCGACTTCACTTTCACAAACCCAAAACATCTGAATTAATCATCGTGTGTTATTTCTTCAGCACAGAGCGAGATTGAATAAGGTTTCTCATATCTGATCTTTTCCCTGCTACCAAATAGTTGGAGTGTATCTCTTTTATTTGTATTTTATAATAATTACTCTTAATTTTATAATATACATACTTAAACTTATATATTTTTCTAACAGAATATTGAGTTGCTGCTGCTGCTGCTAAGTCGCTTCAGTCGTGTCCGACTCTGTGCGACCCTACAGACGGCAGCCCATTGGGCTCCGCCATCCCTAGGATTCTCCAGGCAAGAACACTGGAGTGGGTTACCATTCCCTTCTCCAATGCATGAAAGTGAAAAGTGAAAGTGAAGTCACTCAGTCATGTCTGACCCAGCGACCCCATGGACTGCAGCCTACCAGGCTCCTCCGTCCATGGGATTTTCCAGGCAAGAGTACTGGAGTGGGATGCCATTGCCTTCTCCGGAATATTGAGTTACTTGGTATATATAGCTTCTTCTCAGTCAGGCAAGGATTGTAACATGCTTTTGGTCCACTCTCTCCCTCTCCCTCCACTATCCACTAACCCCCTTGTTAACACTGGCAATTTAAATTTAAACAATTTAAACACTGAAATTTCCTTCAATCTGTATTAGGACTTAGCAATACACTTTGTACTTTCTTTTCAAAGTCCTCCTTTTTGATTCCCAATTTTTTTGAGTCAGTTTCTTTTTCAGAGCGTAGTCTGTGCTTTAGTAATATGGTGGGTCTGTCTTCCACATTTTTTTTAGCATTTCTTTCGTATATTTCATCTCTCTGGCTTCTTGGACTGCGTTTTGGGAAAACGCCTCTCTTGGTCTTCTGTCTCACTCATTCTTACATCAGGAGTGCCACTCATCCATAAGTCTTCCTTTTCAGTTATCAAGGTTTTGATCTTCATGATCCTCCTCCACTCTTTTTTAGAGTTTTCTCTCTCTCAGGATATCTGTCTATTATAAATGCCCGTTTCTCTCTTTTATCTCTGTCTCCTTGGGTGTTAATGTCTCTCATATTTTGTGTTTGATTCCTTTCTGTCACAGTGTTAACTTTGTGAAAGTGTCAGGCTTCTTGCTTGTGCAACCCAAATTGTGATAGTCAGATAAGAGTCCCTCTTTGTGGCCCCCATGGACTCCAGGCAAGGAAAGGTAGCCATTCCTTTCTCCAAGGGATCTTCCTGACTCAGGGGTTGAACCTGGGTCTCCTGCATTGCAGGCGGATTCTTTACCATCTGAGCCATCAGGGATGCTTATGTATAACTGCTTGTTGATCTGTCTTCACAGCCTGCTTGTTGGAGGGGTGGACCAAACTAGTCTGTATTAATTTTATTTTGCTGCTGTAACAAATTACCACCAACTTAGTAGCTTAAAAAGCACACTTTATCATTTTACAGTTCTGTAGGCTAGCAGTCCAACGTTGGTCTTGTTGGGTTTAACTTAAGGTGTTGGCAAGTCTGCATTGCTTCTGGAGGCTCTGGGGGAGAATCCACTTACTTGCCTTTTTGAGCTTCTAGAGGCTGCCTGCATACTTTGGCTTATGGCCCCCTTCCTCAAGGAAGGTCATGTCCTTCTTATATCACATCACTCTGACCTCTTCTGCCTCCGTCTTCTACTTCTAAAGATACTTGTGATTGCATTGGGCTCACTCATGTAAATTTTAAGATCTACTGATTAGCAACCTTAATGCTACCTGCAGCTTTAAATCCCCCTTTCCGTATAACAACATATTTATAAATCCTGGGTTTAGGAAGTAGACATCTCTGGAAGGCTAGTATTGTCTGTCATAGTTCGATCTGTTTGTGGAGTTCAGAGACTTCTCTTGGTTTCAGTTCCCCTAAAGACTTCCCTTTCTGATTTTATATGTGTGTGTATTTCATTGTTTTGGGGATTTAGGGCAAGAGATGGTGGCTAGAGCAAGTGCCCATCACCCTGTTGACTCTCACCATTTTTAATGTTTATAATTGAAAATGTGGTTTTCTTGATCCAAAGAATATTTAGAACATTTTTAAAAGTGACTTTAAAAGTTTATTTTGTAGACAGAAATATGACTGTACTGATGGGCAATGGGGAAATGCTGTACTGGAGGAGCAGGGAGGGACTTTTCATTACTATGTGCCAGTTTGTAATGAAATTTCCCCAACCAGGAAGAGATTTTTACTCTTCCAAAGTACGACTTATTGAAACTACTCATCTCTTAAGTATTTTGCAATGTCCAGTATACCCTCCAGTAATGAACAGTAGATCTTTTTGTTAATAAAACTGAACAAGTGGTCAAAATCTGCTCTCAGTTATACTGCCTACACAGGTCCTAGTTAAGAAATGTGGTTGCCTGCTCTGGTCCCCTGGGGCCTTCTAGATGCTTTTTGTATGGAGATCAGACCCTAAATGGGATTGAGGAAGCTTTGAAGTTCTAGCCCCTTGTCCTGGTAGCAAATTTTGAGTCCATGGGGTCATACACCTGCCTCTTCTCAACCAGGTCATCTTTTCTCATTCACTCTGCATTGTTGTCATGAGAGGCAATGTCTGTCATCCACTGTAGTAGGGTGAGACTTTCTGGGCTTTGGGAAGAGTGTTCTCTTTTATATACACCCACTTTATTCTGACGTGCCTTCTGATTCCTTCAATATACTTTTTAATATTTATCAATCATCTCCTGTTTTATCAGCATGTCAACTGTAGGAATTTGATGATTCCAGATTCAGTTCAGTTCAGTTCAGTCTCTCAGTTGTGTCCGACTCTTTTTGACCCCATGAATCACAGCACACCAGGCTTCCCTGTACTCCTGGAGTTCACTCAGACTCATGACCATTGAATCGGTGATGCCATCCAGCCATCTCATTCTCTGTTGTCCCCTTCTTCTCCTGCCCCCAAACTTTCATCAAGAGGCTTTTAGTTCCTCTTCACTTTCTGCCATAAGGGTGGTGTCATCTGTATATCTCTATTGATATTGATATTTATTGATATTTCTCCCAGCAATCTTGATTCCAGCTTGGGCTTCTTCCAGCCCAGCGTTTCTTATGATGTACTCTGCATATTTAACTTATAAGTTAAATAAGCAGAGTGACAATATACAGCCTTGGTGGACTCCTTTTCCTGTTTGGAACCAGTCTGTTGTTCCATGTCCAATTCTAACTGTTGCTTCCTGACCTGCATACAGGTTTCTCAAGAGGCAGGTCAGGTGGTCTGGTATTCCCATCTCTTGAAGAATTGTCCACAGTTTATTGTGATCCACACAGTCAAAGGCTTTGGCTTAGTCAATAAAGCAGAAATAGATGTTTTTCTGGAACTCGCTTGCTTTTTCCATGATCCAGTGGATGTTGGCAATTGATCTCTGGTTCCTCTGCCTTTTCTAAGACCAGCTTGAACATCAGGGAGTTCACGGTTCACGTATTGCTGAAGCCTGGCTTGGAGAATTTTGAGCATTACTTTACTAGCGTGTGAGATGAGTGCAATTGTGCGGTAGTTTGAACATTCTTTGGCATTGCCTTTCTTTGGGATTGGAATGAAAACTGACCTTTTCCAGTCCTGTGGCCACTGCTGAGTTTCCCAAATGTGCTGGCATATTGAGTGCAGCACTTTCACAGCATCATCTTTCAGGATTTGAAATGATTCCAGATTATCAAGTGCCAAATCCTGCCTCTCTGAATTTGGTGCTTCTGGTCTAATGTGAATTGGAAAAACCCATACCCATTTGTATGGGAATTGTGTCTGAAAATAAGATCCTATAACTAAAAAGATTTTCCTGTGAATGGAAAGAGCAGAGGGTGTGTGTTATATCAGCTGCCCCTTGTGGGTCTGTGAAGGCACTGCCAGCCTCTGCCTGCAGGTGGGTCCAGGCAGGTGTGGGCATTCTAGTGTAGCTGTAGGAGGCTGCTCTGTGGCCATCACAACTACCACCGCTGCTCTCAGGATGCTGCTCTGGGAGGTAGGTGGCTGTGGGTCCTGGAGTGTCCTGGCCAACTCTTGTTCCCTGCAGGTGCCCATGGGTATTTTTCTGTGCAGATCAGAGCTGGAGTGGCACAGACTCATGAGTGTGTCTGAATTTCTAGGATTGGCTTCTTGCTTGACCTTTGGCATAACGCCTCTGTCTCAGTCGCAGTCAGGGGATCTGTGGCCTGGTGCACCTGCCTCCACCCCTCAGCTAGTCATCAGTGCCAGGTTTGGCCTGTATTAACTGTATCTTCTCAAATGGCTCCACACAGCATAGCATTATCTCTGCCAGGCCAGCTATAGCTGGTTTTGGTGAAGTCCAGTTCACGGAGTTAGTGTAAGTAGTTCTTTCTTGTAACATAAACGTGGCCTCATTCCTGTCTTCATCTGTTGTTCTTCAGTCACTAGGTCATGGCTGACTCTTGGAGGCCTCATAGACTTCAGTACACCAGGCTCTGCTGTCCTCCACTATCTCTTGGAATTTGTTCAAATTCACATCCCTTGAGTTGGTGATGCTATCTAACCATCTCATCCTTTGTCACCCCCTTCTCTTCCTGCCTTCAGCCTTTCCCAGCATTAGGGTCTTTTCCAATGGGTCAGCTCTTTGCATCAGGGTGTCAAAGTATTGGAGCTTCAGCTTCAGCATAAATTGTTCCCATGACTATTCAGGGTTGATTTCCTTTAGGATTGACTGGTTTGATCTCCTTAAAGTCCAAAGGACTTTCAAGAGTCTTCTCCACCACCACAATTAGAAAGCATCAGTTCTTCAGCGCTCAGTCTTTGTTATGGTCCAACTCTCATTTCTCACATTTTCATCTACCCTCATAAAAGGATTCACCCCCTGTCATATACCAAAGACCATTTAGGGGTCAAGCTGCTGGTGGATGGGCCTTCCAATCAGGCCTCAGGGACTTGTCAAGCACCTTCCTCCCCATCCTTTTCATTTCATATTGCTTTAGCCAACTTGAATTGAGGATCTGAAGATCTAGCGCACTATTGGCATCGATCTGCAACACTCACCTGGAGGACCTCTCAGGCTCATCTCAAAATTCAGACGCACAAACTCCA
The DNA here is from genome assembly GCA_006410675.1 of Oreotragus oreotragus. Taxonomy (NCBI): domain Eukaryota; kingdom Metazoa; phylum Chordata; class Mammalia; order Artiodactyla; family Bovidae; genus Oreotragus; species Oreotragus oreotragus. The sequence continues at coordinate 81,603 of SJYX01000670.1, read as the reverse complement.
ATAGGCCACACTTGCGGGCCTCCATCGATTCACTTGTGTCCAACTCTTTGTGACGTTATGGATCGTAACCCTGCAGGCTTCTCTGTCCATGGGATTTTCTAGGCAAGAATACTGGAATGGCTTGCCGTTTCCTTCTCCAGGGCATCTACCACACCCAGGGGTGGAACCTGTATCTCTTCCATCTCCTGCATTGGCAGGTGGGTTCTTAACCACCTGGGAAGTGCCACCTGGGAAGCCCAGGCCACACTTGGTCCCACTTTACTAAGAAAGATACAGGAGAGGAAATAGGGCTCAGGCTTCCTACGTGGTATTTATAGTTCATACACAGTTCTTTCAGCCTGGATGCTATTTACTGTTCAGTGGTCATATTTTTTAAAATTACTTGCATTGGCTGAGCTGGGTCTTTGTTGTGGCACATCAGGTGTGGTATGTGGGATCTTAGTTCCATGACCAGGGATTGAACCTGGTCCCCCTCATTGGGAGTATAGGGTTTTATACCCTGGACCACCAGGGGAGTCCCTTAAACAGTCATCTTTACCAGAAGTGCTTTTTTCTGAGAACACAGCTGACATTCCCCATTTTCAGGTTTTCAGAAAAGAGATCAGATTAGTCCATGAATAAGGAGAGAAATGGATTTGTTAACCCTTCACCCATGTGGGGGGGTGGTATCACTGGTTGCAGCAGATGGCTGAAGTAGTACCAAATTGAATACTGATGTAGACTCAAGAATGTCTGTAGTTTCTGGCAGTAGCTCCTTGTTTACCCTTTTGAATAATTTTACATGATTAAACTGACCAGTAAAGCATTTTGAGGGGATAAGAGGACTGTCCTTTGAAAGAGAAATAAAGTATTCTGAGTCCAGTGAAGAGACCACGGTCATGTAGTTAACTTTTAAGACAATTGATTTAAAGTCTTTGCAAGCAAATCAGTGCCTGTGCTTCTTCAGGGACAGTGTCTATTGACTTCTTTTCTTCTCCTTTTTTTTTTTTAAATTAATGGACTTTATTTTTTAGAGCAGTTTTTGGTTTATAGAAAATTTGAGTACATAGGTTAGAGAATTCCCAAATGTCCCTTTTTTCACTTGACACAATTTTCCCTATTATAACATTTTTCATTAGTGGTCTATTTATTATAATTGATGAACTAATATTGATATATTATTAACTAACATCTGTAACCTAGATAGCATATTAAAAAGCAGAGACATTACTTTGCCAACAAAGGTCCGTCTAGTCAGGCTATGGTTTTTCCAGTGAGAAATATCAATAACCTCAGATATGCAGATGACACCACCTTTACGACAGAAAGTGAAGAGGAACTAAAAAGCTTCTTGATGAAAGTGAAAGAGGAGAGCGAAAAAGTTGGCTTAAAGCTCAACATTCAGAAAACGAAGATCATGGCATCTGGCCCCATCACTTCATGGGAAATAGATGGGGAAACAGTGGAAACAGTGTCAGACTTTATGTTTTGGGCTCCAAAATCACTGCAGATGGTGATTGCAGCCATGAAATTAAGAGACGCTTACTCTTTGAANTCAACATTCAGAAAACGAAGATCATGGCATCTGGCCCCATCACTTCATGGGAAATAGATGGGGAAACAGTGGAAACAGTGTCAGACTTTATGTTTTGGGCTCCAAAATCACTGCAGATGGTGATTGCAGCCATGAAATTAAGAGACGCTTACTCTTTGAAAGGAAAGTTATGACCAACCTAGATAGCATATTGAAAAGCAGAGATATTACTTTGCCAACAAAGGTCCATCTAGTCAAGGCTATGGTTTTTCCAGTGGTCATGTATGGATGTGAGAGTTGGACTGTGAAGAAAGCTGAGCACCGAAGAACTGATACTTTTGAACTGTGTTGTTGGAGAAGACTCTTGAGAGTCCCTTGGACTGCAAGGAAATCCAACCAATCCATCCTAAAGGAGATCAGTCCTGGGTGTTTATTGGAAGGACTGATGCTGAAGCTGAAACTCCAATACTCTGGCCCCCTGATGGGAAGAACTGACTCATTTGAAAGGACCCTGATGCTGGGAAAGATTGAAGGCGGGAGGAGAAGGGGATGACAGAGAATGAGATGGCTGGATGGCATCACCAACTCGATGGACATGAGTTTGAGTAAACTCTGGGAGTTGGTGATGGACAGGGAGGCCTGTTGTCCTGTGATTCATGGGGTTGCAAAGAGTCGGACACGACTGAGAGACTGAACTGAACTGAACTGATACTTTACATTAGGATTCAGTCTCTGTGTTGTATTGTCCTATAGGTTTTGACAGATGCATAAGATCATATATCCGCCATTATAATATCACTTGGACGTAGTTTCAGTGCCCTAAAAATCCTGTGTGCTCTGCCTATTCATCCCTCCCTCTAACTCTTGTCAACCACTGATCCTTAATGCCTCTTTAGTTTTGCCTTTTCCAGAACATCAGAGAGTTGGAATGGTACAGCTGGCAGCCTTTTCTGGTTCACTTCTTCACTTAGCAATCTGAATTTTGGTTCCTTGTGGCTCGGCAGGTTATTTCTTTTTGTTGCTGAATAACAGTCCATTGGATGGATGCACCACAGCTTGTTTACCTTTTTTACTTGTTGAAGGACATCTTGTTGCTTTCAGTTTGGGGGCAGTTATGAATAAAGCTGTCAACATCCACCTGCAGGTTTTTGTGTGGACGTAGATTTTCAGTTCACTTGGGTTAATACCTGGAAGTGTGATTGCTGGATCATATGGTGAGGCCATGTTGAGCTTTAAGTAAAAAAATGGTCAGACCGTCTCCCAAAGTATCTGTGCCTTTTAAAATTTCAACAGTTAATGAAAGTCCCTGTTGCTCCATATCCTCACCAACACTTAGTGCTATTTCAGGATTGTTTGGCCATTCTAATAGGTATGCAGTAGTTCCTCATTGGTGTTTTAATTTTCAGTTCCCTGATGATCTATGGTATTGAGCACCTTTTCATGTCCTTATTTGCCATTTGTATATCTTCTTAGGTGAAATATCTTTTGCCCATTTTTAAATTGCATTGTTTATATTTTGTTGAGTTTTTCTTCATTTAATTTGAGTACAAGTTCTTTATCAGATGTGTGTTTTGCAAATATTTTCTCCCAGTCTATGGCTTGTCTTTTCACGTTCTTAATAGTGTCTTTTGCAAAGCAGAAAAATTTAAGTTTAATGAAGTCCAATTTAACATTTTTTTCTTTCACAGATTGTGCTTTTGATGTGTCTAAAAGTCATTGCCAAATTCATGGTCACCTAGATTTTACCCTATATTATCTTCTAGAAATTTTATAGTTTTGTATTTTACATTTAGCTCTATCATCTATCTTGAGCTAGACCGTCATTTTTTTTTTCTTTTTTGCATGTAGAATGTCTAGTGGTTCCATTACTGTTTGTTAAAGAGACTAGCCTTTCTTCACTGATTTTTCTTTGCTTCTTTGTCAAAGATCAGCTGACTGTATTTGTGTGGGTGTGTTTCTGAGCTGTCTCTTCTGAACCATTGACCTGTCTGTCCATTCTTTTATCACTACCACACCGTCTTGATAGCTATAGCTCTATGTTAGACTTGAAGATGGGTAGTGTCAGTTCTCTAAGTTTGCTCTTTTAATTTTTTCCCCTGTGAATGGACAGTGTTTTCTTTTTTGTCCACATGCCTCAAGCTTGTTTCCTTCCACCAGACAGTTTGAATATTATAATGTGGTAACTCTGGAAATACTAGAATGTGGTAAGTCAGATTTTCCTCTTTCCCAGGGTTTGTTGTTGCTGCTTGCTGTGGGGTGTGTTTGTTTGTTTAATAATCTTTTTTTTTCTTGGAGTATAGTTGCTTTACAAGGTTGTATTGGTTTCTGCTGTACAGCGAAGTGAATCAGCTGTATGTACTTATATGCCCCCTTTGGGGGATTTTTTTTTTTTACATTTTTATTTATTTATTTTTGGCTCTGCTGGATCTTATTGCTGCACATGGGCTCTCTCGTTGCGGCATCCTATTGTGGAAGTTTCTCCTGTTGAGGAGCACAGGCTTTAGGGTGAACTGGCTTCAGCAGTTGGGGCACACTGGCTTAGGTGCCTTGGGGCATGTGGGACCTTCCCAGACCAAGGATCAAACTCCTGTCCCCTGCATTGGCAGGTGGATTCTTAACCACTGGACCACCAGGGAAGAACCATGTTTAGTGATGTTTCTAAATTATTTTTGTAAAGACTGTTTTCCTTCTTGTGTGTGGCCACTGAATTCTCAGTTCCATTGGCTTAGTGGTCAGCGAGTGATTTGGCAGAGGTTTTCTTAAACATCTGGGGAAACAGAACAAAACAAAGAACACCTGATCTTTGCATATTGGCTCTTCTTCAGGGCTTGTCAGGCTGTTTACAAATCTGACTTAGCCTTTACTTCTTTCCCCTCGCACAGAGCCTAAAAGTCAACCAGAGGTGGAAGTCTGGGATTTTTTCAGGTCTTCTCTGAGTGTGCATCCAGACCTGAGCATGTCTGTGGCCTTCTCGATTGCTTGGTGTACATGGAGCTGTCCGAAGCCTTTTTTCTGCCCTGTATCTTCTTTCCTAGCTTCTTTCTTTCTGGTTTTGGTATATGTGCTGCCTGCCCCATCCCTTATCCCTGGCTCCAGGTGGCTGTGGGTAGTGTACATGCCTTTAAGGGTTTCCAAACACTGTCCAGGAGGCTGCTTCAGCCCTGAGAAAGTTCTGAGTTGGAGGAAACAAAGACAGGCTCCTGAGTGGAGCACTGATAACAAGGTCATCATTGCCTTTCTGGCACCAGCAGCTTGCATAACTGGAAAAAAATGGCACACTAAATTATGGGATCAGAAATGATCCTGATAGTAAATGAAGAACTCGTTGAGATTTCATGTTTAGTAAGCTAAGGATTGAGAGTAATCAGCCAATGTTTATGCATCTTAACATATATTTCTAGAATTGGATGCACATCAGGATGTTCTGAAGATCAGCAGCAACCCTCCGGGAGATAGTCACTTCAACGCCATGATCAAAGACAAAGAATCTCCTATCAGAAGCTGTCATTTTGTTTACACTGTGGCCTTAGTATTTGGAACCATAATCCAGTTCTCTGATGAAAGTGAATTTGTGGTAGACATGTCAAAAACAAGCCTTGTTCATGTTCCCAAAGACCTGCCCCCAAAAACCAAAGTCTTAGACTTGTCTCAAAACAACATATCTGAGCTTCACCTGTCTGATGTCAGCTTTCTCTCAGGGCTGAAAGTTCTGAGACTTTCCCATAATAGAATCCAGGGCCTTGATATGAGTATTTTCAAGTTCAACCATGATTTGGAGTATTTGGATTTATCTCACAATCAGTTGCAGAAGATATCCTGCCATCCAATCACCACGAGTCTCAAGCATTTAGACCTCTCATTCAATGACTTCGATGCCCTGCCCATCTGTAAGGAATTTGGCGACCTGACCCAGCTGGATTTCTTAGGATTAAGTGCTACAAAGTTAAAACAATTAGACCTACTACCTGTTGCTCACTTGCAACTAAGCTGTATCCTTCTGGATCTGGAAGATTATTATATGAAAGAAAATAAGAAAGAAAGTCTTCAAATTCTGAATACAAAGAAACTTCACCTTGTTTTTCACCCAAATAGCTTTTTCTCTGTCCAAGTGAACATATCAGTGAATAGTTTAGGGTGCTTACAACTGACTAATATTAAAGTGAATGATGGCAATTGTCAAGTTTTACTTAAATTTTTATCAGGACTCACTGGAAGACCAACCGTATTAAATTTTACCCTCAACCATATGGAAACAACTTGGAAATGTTTGGTTAAAGTTTTTCAGTTCCTTTGGCCCAGACCTGTAGAATATCTCAATATTTACAATTTAACAATAGTTGAAAGCATTAATGAAGAAGTTTTTACTTATTATAGAACGACATTGAAGGCACTGAAAATAGAATATGTTACAAATGAAGTTTTTCTTTTTTCACAGACAGCATTATACACAGTGTTTTCTGAAATGAACATTCCGATGTTAACCATATCAGACACACCCTTTATACACATGCTTTGTCCTCAGAAACCAAGCACATTTAAGTTTTTGAACTTTACCCAGAATGCTTTCACAGATAGTGTCTTTCAAAATTGTGACACTTTAACTAGATTGGAGACACTTATTTTACAAAAGAATGAATTAAAAGACCTTCTCAAAACAAGTCTCATGACTAAGGGTATGCTCTCTTTGGAAACACTGGATATTAGCTGGAATTCTTTGGAATATGACAGACGTAATGGAAATTGCACTTGGGTTGGGAGTATAGTGGTGTTAAATTTATCTTCAAATACCCTCACTGACTCTGTTTTCAGATGTTTACCTCCTCGGATCCAGGTTCTTGATCTTCACAATAACAGAATAAGGAGCATCCCTAAAGATGTCACAGGTCTAGAAACTTTGCAAGAACTCAACCTTGCTTCCAATTCTTTAGCCCACCTTCCTGGATGTGGTATCCTTAGCAGCCTTTCCATACTGATCATTGACTATAATTCAGTTTCCAATCCATCAGCTGATTTCTTCCAGAGCTGCCAGAAGATTAGGTCCCTCAAAGCAGGGAACAATCCATTCCAATGTTCCTGTGAGCTAAGAGAGTTTATCCAAAGTGTAGGCCAAGTATCAAGTGACGTGGTAGAGGGCTGGCCTGAGTCTTATAAGTGTGACTNGGGTCTAGAAACTTTGCAAGAACTCAACCTTGCTTCCAATTCTTTAGCCCACCTTCCTGGATGTGGTATCCTTAGCAGCCTTTCCATACTGATCATTGACTATAATTCAATTTCCAATCCATCAGCTGATTTCTTCCAGAGCTGCCAGAAGATTAGGTCCCTCAAAGCAGGGAACAATCCATTCCAATGTTCCTGTGAGCTAAGAGAGTTTATCCAAAGTGTAGGCCAAGTATCAAGTGACGTGGTAGAGGGCTGGCCTGAGTCTTATAAGTGTGACTATCCAGAAAGCTACAAGGGAACCCCTCTAAAGGACTTCCACGTATCTGAGCTATCCTGCAACACAGTTCTGCTGATTGTCACCATTGTGGCCCCTGGGCTGGTGCTGGCTGGTGCTGTGGCTGTCCTCTGTATCTACCTGGATCTGCCCTGGTACCTCAGGATGGTGTGTCAGTGGACCCAGACCCGGCGCAGGGCCAGGAATGTACCCTTGGAAGAACGCCAAAGAACTCTCCAGTTCCATGCTTTTATTTCATACAGTGAACATGACTCTGCCTGGGTGAAGAATGAACTGGTACCTCGTCTAGAAAAAGAAGATATAAGAATTTGTCTCCATGAGAGAAACTTTGTTGCTGGCAAGAGCATTGTGGAAAATATCATCAACTGTATTGAGAAAAGTTACAAGTCCATCTTCGTTTTGTCTCCCAACTTTGTCCAGAGTGAGTGGTGCCATTATGAACTCTACTTTGCCCACCACAATCTCTTCCATGAAGGATCTGATAACTTAATCCTGATCTTGCTGGATCCCATTCCACAGAACACCATTCCTGATAGATATCACAAGCTAAGAGCTCTCATGGCACAGAGAACTTATTTGGAATGGCCCAAGGAGAAGGGCAAGCATGGACTCTTTTGGGCTAATATTAGAGCTGCTTTTAATATTAAATTAAGACTAGTCACTGAAAATGATGATGTGAAAGGTTAAAAAAAATAAAACATCTGAAATCCAATTTAAGAAACCATCATTCACTTGGATTCTGATGGGCACTGGTTTCAAATTATTTCTGGATGCTGCCTCCATTATTTCCATGAATGCAGGGAAGACTTACTGAAAACCATGTTTCAGCTCAACTGGAAACCAGGCTGGGGATTGAGCTAGTGCTCAGACTTGCTGATTACAGGTAACTCAGTCTCTCTGGTTTAACCATTCTGTTTCAAATTGAAACAGTCTCTGTCAAACGAATGCTCAGTCATTCAAGGACCTTCCCCACCTCTCTCCTTTCCCAAGTGGATGTTGTGTGAGCAGAAGTCTATGAGACTTGCTGGCCACAAGGAAAAAGTCAGCCTCATAACTGTATGCAGTAGTGCTTGGAGAGTCCTGTGGATCTTCATCAGCCTTGGGGTCAGTTCTGTCATCCTGCTCTACTTTGGGAGAAAATAGGCCAGATACAGAAATTAAAGACCCTTTTTTCTTCACATCTGAGTAATACTTTACAAAATGTTTGACCTTGCTATACAAACAAGGAATTAACAATGGAAAACTTATGACATTTTACACACACATATATATGGGGCTTCCCAGGTGGCTCAGTGGTTAACATTCCACCTGCCAAGCAGGATATGCAAGTTCAATCCCTGGGTTGGGAAGATCCCCTGGAGAAGGAAATGGCAACCCACTCCAGTCTTCTTACCTGGAAAATCCCATGGACATGACTAGTGAATAAGCAACAACTATATATAAATATATATATATATATATATAATAGGCTGTTGAGGCTAAAGACATGATTCCTGCTTGCCAAGGAAATTCAGAGCCAAAATTATTTATAACTGATTATTGAACAAGAGTTTCTGGTTGTATTAGAATTTTGGTTAATGCCTCAAAACTGCAAAAAGGTGGTAAATATCACTACATTTTAAATAGATATTAGAGCCAGGTTGGACTTACTAAAAAATAGCAGAAAGAGGCCAGTAACTATCAACTCATGTTACCCATCTTCAGAGGCTTGGATTCAAAATGGTGATTAAAGAGTCATTAAGTAGAGGTTCTAGACCTGTAGGGAGATGGCTTTGGATTTCTTCTTGACTTCCGGATGTCTGTCTTGACTAAGCCACCAATATCTCTCACCTGTGTGACTACAGTAACCTAACTGGCCTCCCTGCTTTTTACTCTTGCCTCATACTTTCTCCAAACAGCAATCAGAGGAATTGTTCTTAAAATATAAATTATTTTAAGCCACCCCACTGCTTAAAAAATTCTAATGACCTCCCCTTGCAGTTATAATAAAAGTTGAGCCCCTTGTCAGGACCTGCTGTGAGGATGGGGGTGAGGAATGGGATGAAGGAGGGGAGGGGTGCTGCCTGACTCGTGGCCATCATTGAGAGGAATGGCGTATGGGTCTGATAGGACTGCCCTGCCACACACCACAGTCTGGGTGGCTTAACAGTAATGTATTTCTCACAGTTCTGAAGTCCAGGAAAGGGAGAGATGGGCAGAGAGAATGGGATGGAGGGCTGTAAGAGCATGGTTAAGAGACATGACTAGGATGATTGCAATATAAATGGAAAAGAATGCTTTGATGCTCAGTCATGTCCAACTCTTTGCAACCCCATGAACTGCAACCTGCCAGGCTCCTCTGTCCATGGGGATTCTCTAGGCAGGAATACTGGAGTGAGTTGCCATGCCGTCTTCCAGCGGATCTTCCTAACCCTGGGATTTAACCCAGGTCTCCCACATTGCAGACGGAGTGTTTAGCATCTGAGCCAGCAGGGAAGCCCTAGTGAGAATGAGAATATAGCAAAGAAAAAAGAAAAACCCACACCCTGGGTAAAGGGGAAGTCAATTTCTTCTATATTTCTGAAGATTGGTTTGATTAGAAGAGAATGAGAATAAATTATAGGCAGTGAAAGGGACTTCAAGGGATTTCTAAAGCCACAGGGACTTTCTGGGGATTTCTAGTTATAGTTTATGAGGAGTCTCAACAGTCAAGTCTAAGTATGAAGTAGTTTTTGTGAGCAGATTTCTGACCTCTTCAGTCCCTTTGAGGTATTAACAATGCAATGTAGCTTAGTGTTTTCAATCTCCAATTCCATTTAAGCTCATCTCCTTTCCCCATATCATAGGGTACAGCTTCACATCACAAACAGATATCTCAGTGCTGCTGACCCTCTCACTGCCTCCCCTGTATGCATGTGTGCCTGGGGAAAATGTGAGGATGGCGAGGAGGTGGGGTTTGCACTATCTGATTCAACTGCTTCAGGAAGTGCTTGCCCCAATGGTTGGCAGCTCTCCATAGAATAGGGGGTAAAAGTCAGAATGGCTGCGATCCAAAAGTCTACAAGCAATAAATGCTGGAGAGGGTGTGGAGAAAAGGGAACCCTTTTACACTGTTGGTGGGAATGCAAACTAGTACAGCCACTATGGAGAACAGTGTGGAGATTCCTTAAGAAGTTGCAAATAGAACTGCCTTATGACCCAGCAATCCCACTGCTGGGCATACACACCGAGGAAACCAGAATTGAAAGAGACACATGTACCCCAATGTTTATCGCAGCACTGTTTATAATAGCCAGGACATGGAAACAACCTAGATGTCCATCAGCAGATGAATGGATAAGAAAGCTGTGGTACATATACACAATGGAGTATTACTCAGCCATTAAAAAGAATACATTTGAATAAGTAGAAAACGAAATTAAGGAAACAATTCCATTCACCATTGCAACGAAAAGAATAAAATACTTAGGAATATATCTACCTAAAGAAACTAAAGGCCTATATATAGAAAACTATAAAACACTGATGCAAGAAATCAAAGAGGACACTAATAGATGGAGAAATATACCATGTTCATGGATTGGAAGAATCAATATAGTGAAAATGAATATATTACCCAAAGCAATCTACAGATTCAATGCAATCCCTATCAAGCTACCAGCGGTATTTTTCACAGAACTAGAACAAATAATTTCAAGATTTGTATGGAAATACAAAAAACCTCGAATAGCCAAAGCAATTTTGAGAAAGAAGAATGGAACTGGAGGAATCAACTTACCTGACTTCAGGCTCTACTACAAAGCCACAGTCATCAAGACAGTGTGGTACTGGCACAAAGACAGAAATATAGATCAATGGAACAAAATAGAAAGCCCAGAGATAAATCCACACACATATGGACACCTTATCTTTGACAAAGGAGGCAAGAATATACAATGGAGTAAAGACAATCTCTTTAACAAGTGGTGCTGGGAAAACTGGTCAACCACTTGTAAAAGAATGAAACTAGATCACTTTCTAACACCACACACAAAAATAAACTCAAAATGGATTAAAGATCTAAATGTAAGACCAGAAACTATAAAACTCCTAGAGGAGAACATAGGCAAAACACTCTCCGACATAAATCACAGCAGGATCCTCAATGATCCGCCTCCCAGAATACTGGAAATAAAAGCAAATATAAACAAATGGGATCTAATTAAAATTAAAAGCTTCTGCACAACAAAGGAAACTATAAGCAAGGTGAAAAGACAACCCTCTGAATGGGAGAAAATAATAGCAAATGAAGCAACTGACAAACAACTAATCTCAAAAATATACAAGCAACTTATACAGCTCAATTCCAGAAAAATAAACGACCCAATCAAAAAATGGGCCAAAGAACTAAATAGACATTTCTCCAAAGAAGACATACGGATGGCTAACAAACACATGAAAAGATGCTCAACGTCACTCATTATCAGAGAAATGCAAATCAAGACCACAATGAGATACCACTTCACACCAGTCAGAATGGCTGCGATCCAAAAGTCTGCAAGCAATAAATGCTGGAGAGGGTGTGGAGAAAAGGGAACCCTCTTACACTGTTGGTGGGAATGCAAACTAGTACAGCCACTATGGAGAACAGTGTGGAGATTCCTTAAGAAATTGCAAATAGAACTGCCTTATGACCCAGCAATCCCACTGCTGGGCATACACACCGAGGAAACCAGAATAGAAAGAGACACATGTACCCCAATGTTCATCGCAGCACTGTTTATAATAGCCAGGACATGGAAACAACCTAGATGTCCATCAGCAGATGAATGGATAAGAAAGCTGTGGTACATATACACAATGGAGTATTACTCAGCCATTAAAAAGAATACATTTGAATCAGTTCTAATAAGATGGATGAAACTGGAACCGATTATACAGAGTGAAGTAAGCCAGAAAGAAAAACACCAATACAGTATACTAATACATATATATGGAATTTAGAAAGATGGTAATGAGGACCCTGTATGCAAGACAGCAAAAGAGACACAGATGTGTAGAGCGGACTTTTGGACTCTGAGGGAGAGGGAGAGGGAGAGGGAGAGGGTGGGATGATTTGGGAGAATAGCATTGAAATATGTATACTATCATGTAAGAAACGAATCGCCAGTCTATGTTTGATGCAGGATGCAGGATGCTTGGGGCTGGTGCATGGGGATGATCTGGAGGGATGATGTGAGGTGGGAGGTGGGAGGGGGGTTCATGTTTGGGAGTTCATGTACACCCGTGGTGGATTCATGTCAATGTATGCCAAATCTAATACAGTACTGTAAAGTAAAATAAAAAAGAAATTAAAATTAAAAAAAAAAGAATAAGGAGTAAATTATACTTCCTAGTCCTTGGTTTTGAACCCAAGTCATAGGAAAAGTTCTATACCCTACACCATACTCTGTAGAACCAGCTGGTTTAATTAAGAAAAAGGAAAGTGAAAGTCACTCAGTTGTGTCTGACTCTTTGTGACTCGGGCCAGAGTACTGGAATTCCCCAGGCCAGAATACTGGAGTGGGTAGCCTTTCCCTTCTCCAGGGGATCTTCCCAACGCAGGGATCTAAGCCAGGTTTCCCTCATTAAGAGATTACAAAACAGAATACTTGGTCCAATGCCATCTGAGGAATGTGTGTGTGTGTGTATCTAAACTGCACAAATTTACTGCCTAGCAATTTAGTTACTGGCATCAAGAGCTTAAAGCATGTTTATATAAATATTAAAAAGTCTGCATGTTTGCTACAAAAATGATAGTAATGTATTATATCTCTATCTGGTAAGATTACTATTGATTTGAATTTTTATCTTTATTTATTTGTATTTCCTGAGTTTTCTTCAGTAAACACATTTCTTGGATAATAGAACATTAAATTAACTTAAAAAAATGACCTTTGAGAAGAATGCACGTGCACGCTTGGTTGCTCAGTCGTGTCCGTCTCTTGCAACCCCATGGACTGCAGCCTGCCATGCTTCTCTGCCCATGGGAATTCCCAGGCAAGAGTACTGCAGTGGGTTGCCACTTTCTTCTTCAGGGGATCTTCCTGATCCAAGGATCAAATCCGTGTCTCCTGCATTGACAGGCAGATTCTTTACCACTGAGCCACCTGGGAAGCCTTTGAGAAGAACACATACACATATATTTATTTGACCTTCTTATGAAGAACTCTTTTAACCTAAAAGCAAAATGTAGTAGTGGTCTGATGGAGCTGATTATAAAGACTTGTGAGAACCGGTGGTTAAATATTAAGGGATTTTGCAAGCAGGTCAGTTGGTAGCTAGAAATCAGCTATAGTGGAAATACTTGAAGCATAGGTATTGGCAAGTGCTAACAAATAATGAGGCTTTTTGCTTTTGTGGCCTGGTTTACCCTAGGTTGTTGTTGCTTAGTTACCAAGTCACACCCAACTCTTGCACCCTTGTGGGCTGTAGCCTGCCAGGCTCCTCTGTCCATGGGATTTCCCAGGCAAGAATACTGGAGGGGGTTACTGTTTCCTTTTCCAGGGAGTCTCCCCAGCCCAGGGATTGAATTCATGTCTCCTGCTTGGCAGACTGATTCTTTACTCCCGAGCCACCTGGGAAGTCAACCAGCACACAACTAACTGTCAGTAATAGCAAAGAGAAAGTCAGCTTACTTGTTTATATAAAAAGGTACATATTTGTTGGTTTGAAAGGTCATGAGATAAAAAGATAAAAAATGAGGGAAGATGTTTACAAAAGGTTTGACAGAAGGTGTCAGTAACATAAACAAGAACGAGTAATTAAGTAGAGAAACATAAACCTGATATAGACATATGCAATGATGTGAACAAGTAATTCACAAAAGTGACAGAAACTGTCAGTAAACATAAAAAGCCACCCAAGGCATTTACTCACTCTTTCCAGGAATTTATCTTAAGGTGACAATGAAACACTTGGACCAAGACTGCATACAAAGTTGCTTATCAACGTTTCATGAAGCCAAACATTCAGGTCGGTAGCTGGAGACAGATTGGCTTTGGTCTAAGATTTACTCAGGTGGCAACTTAAATTGCTGGAAATTTTTAACTAGTTAAGGGGGAATTAATTCAATGCCAGATGTCTAATTGATGCCATTTTTCATTCCCAGCCAGCTTCATGGGGCACAATTTGAACTCCAGGGTCAGATGGGAGAGAGAAATTTTCCTTTCTTTTGGAAAAATATGGAGGGAGGGATGGAAGGAATGAAACACAGCTGTGACTACAGCTGACCCTTGAACAAGATAAGTTTGAACTGCACTGGTCCGCTTAAAGATTAAAAAAAAAATGAAATGATGGGACCAGATGCCATGATCTTCATTTTTTGAATGTTGTGTTTTAAGCCAACTTTTTTACTCTCCTCTTTCACTGTCATCACAAGGCTCTTTAGTTCCTCTTTGCTTTCTGCTGTAAGAGTGGTGTCACATGCATACCTAGGGTATTGATATTTCTCTCAGAAATCTTGATTCCTGCTTGTGCTTCATCCAGCCCTGCATTTCACATGATGTACTCTGATTAAGTTAAAAAAAGCAGGGTGACAATATATACGGCCTTGACATATACCTTTCCCAAATTGGAACCTGTCTGTTGTCCCATGTCTGGTTCTAACTGTTGCTTCTTTATCTGCATAAAGGTTTTGTTGGAAGCAGGTAAGGTGGTCTGGTATTTATGAATTTTCTACATTTTACTAATCAGAAAACCAAGGCATAGAGAATGTAATTGACTCATCAAAGTCATAGCTGGTGAGGGATGAAGCCAGTAAATTTAACCATTTTGATTTCATAGCATGTTTGTTTGCTCGGCCTCTATGTTACAGTTATTACTTCAACAAGATTAATTCTAGCTAAGAGTTTAACCTCTTCTAATGGTACCAAAAATGTTTACTATAAAGATTATAAGTCTGAAGATGGCAGGCTAAAGCACAATTCTGTTTTATTCCCATTCCCTTTTTTTTTTTTTTTTTCATTGCTCATAAGAAATGGAATAGTTAACTAAAAATCTTACCTGCAAGGGGTCAAAATAACTAGGTGATTTGGTCTCTCTTTTGAAAATTAAATATAACATCAGTTAAATTGACCAGTCTGATAGTTTTGTGTGTGTAATTGGCAATTTAACAGCCAAGCAAGAGCTATTCAATAGTTTTGTGAGAAGAATTTAGGGGAAAAGAGGAAAATCTGCAGTGGTAAGAAAATTGTTCTCTCTACAATTTGCTGCTCTGAATAAATTACTGATGGAATGAACAGAGTGACTGTGGGTATATCAACATTTGACCCCTGCCTTATTATTGTCTTCTCTGTATTGAAAAGAACCTATTTATGTATTGAACCATTTCTTTGGGTATTCAGGATTATAAAACTATCTGATAATCATTTATGAAAGCACCTATGAGATTGTGTTACAAATTTTTACTATTCTTTGCTTATGTTACAATAGAGCTCATATTGTAATACATAAACAATCACTGGAATGTTCCCTCTCTGAATTTAAAATGAAGATTTGCCTTTCACACCTAGTTACATATTTTCTGGTGTGTTCTGACAGCACTTGAAAATTTACTTGGTTCTGTGGCTACTGAGAACAATCAACAGTTTAACTTTCTTTTCTATATTTTCTATATTAATTCCTATAAATTAATTGTTGTTGGAGTATAGCTGATTTATAAAGTTGTGTTATTTTCAGACGTACAGCAAAGTGAGTGAATCACTTTTACATATACATATATCCACTCTTTTTTTAAGATTCTTTTCCCATATCAGTTCAGTCACTCAGTCATGTCTGACTCTTTGTGACTCCATCGACTGCAGCATGCCAGGCTTCCCTGTCCATGACCAGCTCCCGGAGATCATTTAAACTTATGTCCATTGAGTCATGATGTCATCCAGCCATGTCATCCTCTGTCGTCCCCTTCTTCTCCCACCTTCAATCTTTCCCAGCATCAGGACCTTTTCCAATGAGTCAGTTCTTCACTTCAGGTGGCCAAAGTATTGGAGTTTCAGCTTCAGCATCAGTCCCTCCAATGAATATTCAGGATTGATTTCCTTTAGGATGGACTGGTTGGATCTCCTTGCAGTCCAAGGGACTCTCAAGAGTCTTCTCCAACACCATACTTCAAAAGCATCAATTTTTTTGGCACTCAGCTTTCTTTATAGTCCAACTCTCACATCCATACATGACTACTGGACCTTTGACTACATGGACCTTTGTTGGCAAAGTAATGTCTCTAATTTTTAATATGCTGTCTAGGTTGGTCATAACTTTTCTTTCAAGGAGGAAGCATCTTTTAATTTCATGGCTATAGTCACCATCTGCAATAATTTTGGAGTCCTGAGAAATAAAGTCTATCACTGTTTCCACTGTTTCCCCATCTATTTGCCATGAAGTGATGGGACCATATGCCATGATCTTCTTTTTATGAATTTTGAGTTTTAAGCCAACTTTTTAACTCTCCTCTTTCACTTTCATTGAGGCTCTTTAGTTTTTCTTCACTTTCTGCCATAAGGGTAGTGTCATCTGCATATCTGAGCTCCTTGACATTTCTCTCAGCAACCTTGATTCTAGCTTGTGCTTCATCCAGTCCAACATTTTTCATGATGTCCTCTGCATATAAGTTAAATAAGCAGGGTTACAATATACAGCCAGGATGTACAAGGAGGAAGCATCTTTTAATTTCATGGCTATAGTCACCATCTGCAATAATTTTGGAGTCCTGAGAAATAAAGTCTATCACTGTTTCCACTGTTTCCCCATCTATTTGCCATGAAGTGATGGGACCATATGCCATGATCTTCTTTTTATGAATTTTGAGTTTTAAGCCAACTTTTTAACTCTCCTCTTTCACTTTCATTGAGGCTCTTTAGTTTTTCTTCACTTTCTGCCATAAGGGTAGTGTCATCTGCATATCTGAGCTCCTTGACATTTCTCTCAGCAACCTTGATTCTAGCTTGTGCTTCATCCAGTCCAACATTTTTCATGATGTCCTCTGCATATAAGTTAAATAAGCAGGGTGACAATATACAGCCAGGATGTACTCCTTTCCTGATTTGGAACCAATCTGTTGTTCCATGTCCAGTTCTCACTGTTGCTTCTTGACTTGCATACAGATTTCTCCAGGAAGCAGGTCAGGTGGTCTGGTATTCCCATCTCTTTCAGAATTTTCCAAAGTTTGTTGTGATCCACACAATCAAAGGCTTTGGCATAATCAGTAAAGTATAAGTAGATGACTTCTTTCACTTTCATCAAGAGACTCTTTAGTTCTTCTTCACTTTCTACCATAAGGGTGGTGTCATCTGAATATCTGATATTATTGATATGTCTCCCAGCAGTCTTGATTCTAGCTTGTGCTTCATCCAGCCCAGCATTTTGCATGATGTATTCTGCATATAAGTTAAATAAGCAGAGTGACAATATAAAGCCTTGATATACTCCTTTCCTTATTTGGAACCAGTCCAGTTATAACTGTTGCTTCTTGACTTGCATACAGATTTCTCAGGAGGCAGTTAAGGTGGTCTGGTACTCCCATGTCTTTAAGAATTTTCTAGTTTGTTGTGATCCACATAATCAAAGGCTTTGGGACAGTCAATATAGAAGTAGATATTTTTTATGAAACTCTCTTGCTTTTTTGATGATCCAGGAGATGTTGGCAATTTGATCTCTGATTCCTCTATAAATCTAGCTTGAACATCTGGAAGTTCACAGTTCATGTACTGTTGATGCCGTGCTTGGAGAATTTTGAGCATTACTTTTCTATTGTATGAGACGAGTGCAACGGTGTGGTAGTTTGAGCATTCTTTGGCATCGCCTTTCTTTGGGATTGAAATGAAAACTGATCTTTTCCAGTCCTGTGGCCACTGCTGAGTTTTCCAAATTTGCTAGCATACTGAGTGCAGCACTTTCAAAGCATCATCTTTTAGGATTTGAAATAGCTTAACTGGAATTCCACCACCTCCACTAGCTTTGTTTGTAGTGATGCTTCCTAAGACCCACTTGACTTCAAATTCCAGGATGTCTGGCTCTAGGTGAGTGATCACACCATCNTTTCCAGTCCTGTGGCCACTGCTGAGTTTTCCAAATTTGCTGGCATATTGAGTGCAGCACTTTCACAGCATCATCTTTCAGGATTTGAAACAGCTCAACTGGAATTCCATCACCTCCACTAGCTTTGTTTGTAGTGATGCTTTCTAAGGCCCACTTGACTTCACATTCCAGGATGTCTGGCTCTAGATTAGTGATCACATCGTCATGAGTATCTGGGTTGTGAAGATCTTTTCTGTTCTTCTGTGTATTCTTGCCACCTCTTCTTAATATCTTCTGCTTCTGTTAGGTCCATACCATTTCTGTCCTTTATCGAGCCCATCTTTGCATGAAATGTTCCCTCGGTATCTCTAATTTTCTTGAAGAGATCTCTAGTCTTTCCCATTCTGTTGTTTTCCTCTATTTCTTTGCATTGATCTCTGAAGAAGGCTTTCTTATCTCTCCTTGCTATTTATTGGAACACTGTATTCAGATGCTTTTATCTTTCCTTTTCTCCTTTGCTTTTCGCCTCTCTTCTTTTCACAGCTATTTGTAAGGCCTCCCCATACAGCCATTTTGCTTTTTTGCATTTTTTTTCCGTGGGGATGGTCTTGATCCCTGTCTCCTGTACAATGTCACGAACCTCATTCCGTAGTTCATCAGGTACTCTGTCTATCAGATCTAGGCCCTTAAATCTATTTCTCACCTCCACTGTATAATCATAAGGGATTTGATTTAGGTCATACCTGAATGGTCTAGCGGTTTTCCCTACTTTCTTCAATTTAAGTCTGAATTTGGTAATCAGGAGTTCATGATCTGAGCCACAGTCAGCTCCTGGTCTTGTTTTTGTTGACTGTATAGAGCTTCTCCATCTTTGACTGCATAGAGACCATACTCTGGAGATTTCCCTGGTGGGAATCCACCTGCCAATGCAAGAGACATGCGCTTGATCCCTGGTGTGGGAAGATTCCGTGTGCCACGGAGCAACTAACTCGCACACCATGTCTACTGAGCCTGTGCTCTAGATCCCGTGCTCCACAAGAGAAAGCACTGCAAAGCATACCACGCCAAGAGGAGCCTCTGCTGGCTGCAACTCAAGAAAGCCTGCTTGCAGCAATGAAGACCAAGAGCAGCCAAAAAAAATAATTATACAGAAAAAGAAACCATACTTTCTACCTCTTCCTGAAAAAAGTACTCACAAACTAGAAATGGATGGGAAATTCCACAATCTGATAAGGAATGATACAAAAGAACTTATAAAACAGAAAGCGACTCACAGACTTAGAAAATTAACTCATGGTTGCCAGGGCTGGGTTGAGGGATGGGGCGGTGGTGGAGGGCGGAGGGGAAGGAATAGTTAAGGAATTTGGGAAGGTCATGTACACACTGCTATATTTAAAATGGATGACCAATAAAAACCTATTGTATAGCACATGGAACTCTGCTCAATGTTATGTGCCAGCCTGAATGCAAGGGGGGTTTTGGGGGAGAATGGATACATGTATATGTATGAGTTTGAGTCCCTTCACTGTTCACCTGAAACTATTACAACACTGTTTATGGGCTGTACCCTAATACAAAATGGTTTTGGTGACTAAAAAAATAAAAGCATAGATGGAAAACTCATAGCTAACCTCATACTTAATGGTTCTCAAAACTCTTCCCTAATATTCGGAACCTGCTCTCAGTAGGTTCGGAACCTCGGCATCAGACCTCTCTAATCACTTCTGTTCCACATTGTACTGGGAGTGCTAGCTAAGGCAGCTAGACAAAAGTCAAAGTGAAAATCACTCAGTCGTGTCTGATTCTTTGTGACCCCATGGACTGTAGCCCACCAGGCTCCCCAGTCCATGGAATTCTCCAAGCAAGAACACTGGAGTGGGTAGCCATGTCCTTCTCCAGGGGAATCTTCCTAACCTAGGGGTCAAACCCAGGTCTCCCACATTGCAGGTGGATTCTTTACCATCTGAGCCACCAGGGAATCCCATTAGACAAGAACGTGTTATAAAAAGTATCCATCTTGGAAGGAAGAAGATGACAGTCTGCAAGTGACATGATCTTAATTATAGAAAATACTACTTAGGAATCCACTGGAAAACTAGTAGAACTAATAAGCTCAGCAAAGTTGCAAAGAAGATATACAAACAGCTAGTTTACACATGAAAAGATGTTCCACATCATTAGTTATCAAGGAAATGCAAATTAAAACCATAATGAGATACCAATTCATTCATAAGAAGACTATAGTAAAAGTCAGATGATAACAAGTGTTAGCAAGAATGTGGAGAAATTGGAGCTCTTATACACTGTTGGTGGAAAGATAAATGATGCAGCTAGCCTGGAACTCCTCAAAAGGCTAAACATATTTACATACGAGGTAGAATTCCACGCTGAAATATCTAAATATATACCCAAGAGAGAATGTCTCCCCAAAACTTGTACATGAATTTTTATATATTTGTAATAGCCATAAGTGTAAACAACACAAATATCCATTCGCTGATGAATGGATAAATAAAATGTGGTATACCCATACAATGAAAAGTTATTTAGCAACAAAAATATGAAACTCGATACATGCTGCAACATGGACAAATCTTGAAAACATTAAGCTAAGTGGAAAAAAGCACAAATAACCACATTTTACATGATTCCATTTATATGAAATACTCAGGCAAATCTATAGAGATCATTAGTACAATCTATAGTGGTTGTCTAGGTCTAAGGCAAATGGGGCATTGGAAATTGACAGCTAAGGGGTGTGGCTCTTTGCAGGGTGTTGAAAAAGTTTGGTTGTGGTAATGGTTGTGAGAGAGTCATTTCCTAGGCAGGTTGATAAGAAGTCTAGGGGTCCCCAAGGAGAGAGGGGTCTTGAATTCTCAAGGAGGAAGAAAGGACAAACTTTTTTTCTTCTCTACATTCCTTAGGATTATATAACAATAATGTATTCTGCCTGAGGACAGTCTCTGGATTAAACCTTCTGGCTAATTCCGTTATCTTAAAATGTAAATTATGGGAGTAGGTCTGGTGAGGTCTTTATAACCTCCAGACATTCTTTGGATTCATCGGAGAGTATATAAACTCATTGCAAACACTAACAAGCAGGTACTCTTTCTGCCCCCTTCTGATGCCTATGTCAGAAGCTTTCCCTATCTCCTTTATACTTTAATAAAACCTTATTACACAAAAGCTCTGAGCGATCAAGCCTCGTCTCTGGCCCCGGATTGAATTCTTTTCCTCAGAGGGCCGAGAATCCCGGTGTCGTGATTCAACAACAACCTTTCAGTTGCACAATTGTGTAACTTTACCTTAAATCATTGAATTGTTCACTTCAAATGGGTGAAATTTTTATGGTATGTGAATTATATCTTAACGTTTTTGTTTAAAAAAAAAACAGAACAGTTCACATCTAATTGGCAGAATGTTTACATTGCCATGGATCCAAAAAGAAACACCTGGGTATGAAATTAAGAGTGGGCAAAAACTGCTGTTGAGAATCACAGAGGTGCCTAGAGTCTCAGATACGAAACCTCTATGTTGAGTTAGCTCTTTGAGTTGCCGTTAACTCGACTTAGGCTTGTACTTATTTGAACGGTTACGATAAATCCACCTAGACTCAAGCCATCCAGTATGGTAGCCACATGTGACCATGGAACTCCTGAAACCTAGGCAGTCCAGATGAGATGTGCTGTAAATTTAGAACACACACTGAATTTCTAAAAATTAGTTAATTAATTAGTTTGACTGTATCAAGCCTTAGTTGCGGCATGTGGCATCTAGTTTTCTGACTAGGGATCGGACCCAGGCCCTCTGCATTAAGAGCATTGAGTCTTACCCACTGGACCACCAGGGAAGTCCCATACACACTGGATTTTGAAAACTTAGAATGAAAAAAATATATAAGATATTAATAATGTTATATATTGTGGCATTTTAAATGACATTTTTGATAATTTGGGTTAAATAAAATATTTTTAAAATTTAAAAGAGGTATATTCTTTGAGAATTAAAGTTATTCCTTAGAAGAGGTGGATATTTCAATGCCTGAGTGTACATGATTACAAGTATGTTTGTACACTGCTAACTGGTGCAGTGGTAAAGAATCCACCTACCAGTACAGGAGACGCAAGAGACTTGGGTTCAGTCTCTGGATGGGGAAGATCCCCTGGAGAAAGGAATGGCAGCCCACTCGGATACTCTTGCCTGGGAAATCCCATGGACAGAGGAGCCTGGCTGGCCACAGGCCACGTGTTGCAGAGTCAAACATGACCGAGTGACTGGGTGCAAGCATGGGTACAAACCTACTGGAAAACAGGGAGACTAAAAAGAGGCGAGCGAGCAGCTCAGTGGGGAGGTGCCTGCAGGGAAACACAGGGCTTTTCGCCCTGCTGACCTCTCTCCTGGGTGTCACTTTCTATCTAGTTCACAACGTCAAATGCCTTTAGGGAGCCAGAAACTGAATTGTTCATCAAAGAGCACGCCTGTCTCCAGTTATAGGTCTGGGGGAAGTAATGGTAAGAGTGGAGGGAGAAGGAGGTTCATTCCTTCAGTCACAGAAATATATTTATAGGTACATGTCCCTTCTTGAACAAATTGTGAGGGAATAGGAGAAGGCAGTGGCACCCCACTGCAGTACTCTTGCCTGGAAAATCCCATGGACGGAGGAGCCTGGCAGGCTGCTGTCCATGGGGTCGCAAAGAGTCGGACACGACTGAGCGACTTCACATTCCCTTTTCATTTCATGCATTGGAGGAGGAAATGGCAACCCACTCCAGTATTCTTGCCTGGAGAATCCCAGGGACGGCAGAGCCTGGTGAGCTGCCATCTATGGGGTCGCACAGAGTCGGACACGACTGAAGCGACTCAGCAGCAGCAGCAGCAGCACCGGGGGAAACCAAGAGAGAGAATCAGTTCAGTTCAGTCACTTAGTCGTGTCCGACTCTTTGCCACCCCATGAATCACAGCACGCCAGGCCTCCCTGTCCATCACCATCTCCCGGAGTTCACTCAGACTCACGTCCATCGAGTCAATGATGCTATCCAGCCATCTCATCCTCGGTTGTCCCCTTCTCCTCCTGCCCCCAATCCCTCCCAACATCAGTCTTTTCCAATGAGTCAACTCTTCACATGAGGTGGCCAAAGTACTGGAGTTTCAGCTTTAGCATCATTCCTTGCAAAGAAATCCCAGGGTTGATGTCCTTCAGAAAGGACTGGTTGGATCTCCTTGCAGTCCAAGGGACTCTCAAGAGTCTTCTCCAACACCACAGTTCAAAAGCATCAATTCTNCAAGCAGGGTTGGAAGCAAACACATTGAAATCTTGGCCAACGTGATTCAAGGTGGCAGGACCTGAAGGGCTTGGGTGTGCTAGGGAGTAACTTGCCAGCTTCAGGCCTTTGTCCTGCCAGGAGTGAATGGTGTTAGACTGTCGTGTCAGCCAAGTGGAAGCAGTCAGTGTGGGTTTGCTCATATTGCTGTCCATTGAGTTGGTGATGCTGTCTAACAGATCTCATCCTCTGCCGCCCTCTTCTCCTTTTGCCTTCAGTCTTTCTCAGCATCAGAGTCTTTTCCAGTGAGTCAACTCTTTGCATCAGGTGGCCAAAGTACTGGTGCTTCAGCTTCAGCATCAGTCCTTCCAATGAATCTTCAGAGTGTCTACTATCCTCTGTTCTTGGTGTACCAAGAAGAGGTCTTTGGCAGAAATGGATTTGTGCTCATCATCTGTCTTGGGTCCCTTTCCTATCAAGGGTGTATGCGGGTCATATACCCAAGCCAGCTGACATGGCTTAGTACACAGTCTTTGATCTGAAAACAACTCAGGTTTACTGACTCAGGGGCCAATCATCTTAGGCTGATTAGAACCAAAATCTACCCACCTGATCTGTAATCCCCTGACCACGAATCCTCAAAGGGCCAACAGAGCTCTGCTGGGCCTAGAAATCATGCCTTTTCCATCTCTGGGATGTAGTCCCACTCTGAGTGTGTGCTTAGTCATGTCTGACTCTTTGCAACTCCATTGACTGCAGCCCAGAAGTCTTCTCTGTCCTTGGGATTTTCCTGGCAAGAATACTGGAGTGGGTTGCTCTTTCCTACTCCAGGGAATCTTCCCAACCCAGGGATCGCACTGGCATCTCTCGCACCTCCGGCACTAGCAGGCAGATTCTTTACCAACGCACCATCTGGGCATTCTCTCCTCCCTGCTTCCGATCAGCAACCTGTACTGTTCATTACCCAGCCATACTTGTTTCCCATCTGCCACTTAGACAGCCATTGCACTTCGGATGAGCCCAACATCGATTCTCAGAGAGGAGATATCTGAGTTGACTTTGTATGGCCCCCTGCCACAACGTGAATCATTTTTTATAATAGTCAGGGCAAACCTGGAGATCCTCCTTGTGTTACGCTCCCTTTGGAAGGCTAACCTCTAAGTTTAATTTCAAGGTGTGTGTGCTCAGTTGCGTCCAACTCTTTGCAACCCCATGGACTGTATCTTGCCAGGCTCTTCTGTCCATAGAATTTCCCAGGCAAGAATATTGGAATGGGTTGCCATTTCCTATTCCAGGGGATCTTCCTGACCCAGGGATCAAACCAGCAACTCTTGCATCTCCTGTGTTAGGAGGCAGATTCTTTACCAGTGTGCCACCTGGGAAGCCCACTGATATTAATGACATTAAATACTTATCTTTCCTACTGATCATACTCAAGGGACTGACATCACTGTTTTGTGAGCCTTCATGATCACAAACATGAAGGAAGCTGCCTCTGGTCACCATCCTTGAAAAAAGAAGGTGGTTGTTCAATCACTCAGTCATGTCCAACTCTATGCACTCCCATGCCTACCTCACACCAGGCTTCCCTGTCCTTCACTATCTCCTGGAGTTTGCTCATATTCATGTCCATTGAGTTGGTGATGCTATCTAACCCATCTCATCCTCTGCCGCCCTCTTCACCTTTTGCCTTCAGTCTTTCTCAGCATCAGAGTCTTTTTCAATGAGTCAACTCTTTGCATCAGATGGCCAAAGTACTGGTGCTTCAGCTTCAGCATCAATCCTTCCAATGAATCTTCAGGGTTGATTTCCTTTAGAATTGACCGGTTTATCTCCTTGCAGCGCAAGGGACCCTCAAGGGTCTTCTCCAGCACCTCAGTTCAAAAGCATCAATTTTTCGGTGCTCAGCCTCCTTCATGGTCCAACACTCACATTGGTACAAGACTACTGGAAAAGCCATAGTTTTGATTATATAGATCTTTGTCAGCAGAGTGATGTCTTTGCTTTTTGTCATAGCTTTCCTTTCAAGAAACAAAGGTCTTTTAATTTCATGGCTGCAGTCACCATCTGCAGTGATTTTGGAGCCCAAGAAAATAAAATCTGTCACTGATTCCACTTTTTCCCCTTTTAATTTTCATGAAGTGATGGGACCGGATGCCATGACCTTAGTTTTTTGAATGTTGAGTTTTAAGCCAGCTTTTTAACTCTCCTCTTTCACCCTTATCAAGAGGCTCTTTAGTTCCTGTTCACTTTCTGCCATAAGAGTGGTATCATCTGCATATCTGAGATTCTTGATATTTCTCCCAGCAATCTTGATTCCAACTTGTGCTTTATCCAGTCCAGCATTTCACATAATGTACTCTGCATATAAGTTAAATAAATAGGGTAACAATATGGGAGAAATCTCAAGAACCTCAGATATGCAGATAACACCACCCTTATGGCAGAAAGTAAAGAGGAACTAAAAAGCCTCTTGATGAAAGTGAAAGAGGAGAGTGAAAAAGTTGGCTTAAAGCTCAACATTCAGAAAACTAAGATCATAGCATCTGGTCCCATCACTTCATGGGAAATAGATGGGGAAAAGTGGAAACAGTGTCAGAGTTTATTTTGGGGGGGCTCCAAAATCACTGCAGATGGTGACTGCAGCCATGAAATTAAAAGACGCTTACTCCTTGGAAGGAAAGTTATGACCAACCAAGATAGCATATTGAAAAGCAGAGACATTACTTTGCCAACAAAGGTCCGTCTAGTCAAGGCTATGGTTTTTCCAGTAGTCATGTATGGAAGTGAGAGTTGGACTGTGAAGAAAGCTGAGCACCGAAGAACTGATGCTTTTGAACTGTGGTGTTGGAGAAGACTCTTGAGGGTCCCTTGGACTGCAAGGAGATCCAACCAGTCCATCCTAAAAGGAAATCAGNTCCAAAATCACTGCAGATGGTGACTGCAGCCATGAAATTAAAAGAGAGAACAGTACAAGTCAAAAAGACCTCCAGGTTCTTAGTTTAGGGAAGCTGGCCTTGTTCGCTGTGATAGAAAAGCTGATTCCAGCAAGAATTGCAACCAGCTTGCAACCTCAAAATGTTGAGGACATCTGTTAGCACCAAGCTGAGCACAAGTTCAGAGGAAGAAAGCTAGCATTTCTCAGCTCTATTTGCCCTCTTGTTATTTTGTTACTGTTATTGTTTTAAAAGACCAGAGTGGAGCTATCAGGTTAGATTCCTTGAGCATGCCAACAACAAGGAACCACATAAAGCTTTATTGGAGAAAAGAGATTGTTAGCTAGCCTATTTTCCACATAGAGATTTTAAAAAATCAATTTTTGAAGAAAGCTTGAAAAATTTGAGCACCAGATTTTTGCAACCCATTTTGTCAGAAAAGACATGATTAGCATCCATTCTGTAAAAGCCCATGAGAGGCTTTTCCCTTATGAATTTTAACAAAGCTTTGACCTTGACTGCTGCTTCTATCCACCTTCAGTGACTTTTAATAGTGGCCTGATTGAAGAGTTGGAAGTAAAACACTTGAAACACCTCTACCCCCACGTCCATCGGCATGGTGACAATAAGCATTTCAAGTTCAGCAAATAAGGCATCACTGACTAAATGGACGTGAGTCTGAGTAAACTCCAGGAGTTGGTGATGAACAGGAAAGCCTGGTGTGCTGCAGTCCGTCGGGTCGCCAAGAGTCGGACATGACTGAGTGACTGAACTGAACTGAATAAATCATCGGTGGATTATTAATACCGCCTCCTTCACTTTGTTAGTGTAGACACTAGTGAACTGATTGTAGGGATGAGGGGCCACAGAGAGGTGATTCTATCTTATTGCTGGTCTGTGAATTCACAGCCTGTTTCTACACATGAAAAGGAGAAAATAGGTTTACACTGACTGTGTCATGTAATGTTAGTGGGATTCAGTAGGTGGCGTAGAAGAGCTTCCCCAGTCCACCCATAAACACTGAACCAGCGAAATAAAATGTTTGAGGAAGTATTTGATTTTTCTACAGACTGCCAACAGGACAGAGGACCAGGCCAACTTGGTAAGCAACATCTTTTTAAATTCTATAAAATAAAATAAATGGTATAACTAGTTATTAGACCCCAAAATCTCAGAAATCTCTATGATTAAGTCCTGAGTGTTTTTCTAAGTGCGTTATTTCTGATGTGTACTTACTGTGACTTGAACTAGCATTTATTTATCAGTTGCTTGTTCTGAGTCAGAGAAAGGGTTTATGTGTTTGTGTGGATTTTTTTTTTTTTAATGAACCTCATCTCAGGCACGATTTGCTTTCAGAGATTTGAGTTGGTAGATGAATATTTGGGTCATGAACATCTCGCGGGTTTCTGATAGAGCTGCTAGCAGTTGATTCATATGGCATTGCTCTTTTTATCCTATTTCCTCTATTTATCTCTTTGTAATGAAAATACTCAGGACAGTGAGCTGTAGGTAAACCACTCCTGGAGGAAGGGCTGCCCAGTGACTCCTATTTTTATGGGCAGGTGCATTTGAGTTTTTTCTCTGGGCAATTCCCATAATTTGTATTTTTTTTTCTGTTTTCTCAGACTACGGAAACTGTCCTAGGGTGCAGTTATTGAAGTGGAATTGCAGGTTTTGAAAATGTTTCCCAGGCTACACCCAGTTGGATCCAAAGAGTCGTGAGCTTTTCTTTACAACAGAAAGCAAAAGTTCACAAAACCGCATAGAAAACAAAGCAGAAAAGCTCTTGAACTGGTTTTGATCCTTTCAGCCTGTGGCTAACATTCATAGCTAGTTGCCCTCATGCAAAGAAAACTCTCAATAAATATTTGTGGGATTGAACTCAATGGGCCAGATTGATTGTATGAGTATTAGCTATTAAGACAAGTCAAAGTCTCGACTCCATGCCTCCAAAGTCTTCAGGCAAAGGCAATTCACATTTATTGATACACTGAATCATAAAAAGTGACGCTAAACCTATCATAATTATGAAAATAGACATAAACACATCTGGAGATATTTTTATACTATCAAATTACAGCAATCTATTACTAGTTAACTTTGCGAATAATAATTTTGTCTGGCAGTAAAGTAATTTTGAACTGCTACTATAGATGAGATTCTGTGCTGTTCATTAGGACCTTGACAAAAGTATTGATTTTCACTGATATAGCAAGTTTGGTATATACAATTTATATCTCCTTTAAGTGCCTAAACCTGGTGTCTCAGGTGATAAAGAATCTGTCTGCAATGGAGGAGACCTGGGTTTGATCCCAGGGTTGGGAAGATCCCCTGGAGAAGGGCATGGCAACCCACTCCAGTATTCTTGCCTGGAGAATTTCCATGGACAGAGGAAACTGGTGGGCTACAGTCCATGGGATCGCAAGGAGTCAGACATGACTGAGGTGACTAAATACAGGTATGTAACACTTTGACTTCTTAATTATAGAAATATAAATGGTTTAATAAACTGAGTGCTTCAAATAGTGACTGCAAGTGAAAGGGCAAAATGAAAGCTGAGCAAATAGAAAATATTTGAGTCAACCAATTCAGCTAGGCAGAAAACTGAAGCCATGCTTTCATTCAATGCTTGAAGACAGGGAGTTTGATACCGACCCGGGTTCTCAGCCTTCCCCAGTCATTGGAAACTGACTAGTGGCCAGACAAGAAATTCAGGCAAGCCTTCACTGGGGCCCCTGCTGCAGCAGATGGAGTGAGAACAAGTAACAGGTTCCTTTGTCCACTGGCCTGAGGGGAGGTGAGCTGGTTCCTTCTATGGGGGTGAGGGTAGAGGGATGTCCAGGGGTGGGGCTGGAGGGGTGGCTTAGGTGGTTTGCTGACCCCTTTGGTGTTGTGTGCAAGGGCACACACAGTCTGCTTTTGCTCCAGACCCCCTGTCTCTGCTCTAGGCTCTTTGGAGGTAGCAGATGGGCTTTTTTGGTCTTTTAGTGTCTTTTGTCCAGAATTTGTCTCAGCTGCACATGCATGCAGTTATTTTCAGTCCCTTGTAGTTTCTTTGTTTTCTGTTGCTTGAGGAGATGTTTGCTGAGATGCAAGCACTATAGCACTGCAGCAAAAGGTCCCTGGTCCCAGCCTATCTCAGTTTGATAATGTAGTTTTTTTTGTGGTTGTTGCTGTTTAGGAAACAAACTGTCCTGACCACTTTCCTCTTGCTTGTGGTGGGTTCACTGTGTGCTAAGCACTCATGTCTGAGCATGGAGTCCCGTCTCTGCTGCTTGTCTCTCTGAACCACTCTGTGCATCACACCCAAGGGTGCTGACCACTGCTTCCTTGGACTCTGGTGTTTGGCTGGATGGTTAAAAGATCCCTAGATTTGGATTCGGGTTTAGGAATAAGTAAAGAATCCCATCTGAGCCTTAAGCCCAAGCTGCTCTTGCTTCAACTTAACTTACACAGGATAGTTCTGAGATATTAGGCACTGGCCCAGGCAGTAATTGAGTATTACTTTTATTCTCATTGAAAAATTTCTCCTTGTGTGGGTAGCTCTTTCAGGGAGCTGAAGAGAAAGACTTGGGACATTTCTGGGTCTTTCAGCCAAATACAATCAATGACATAGAAATACCAGCTGTACTTTTCACATACATTATGATGTCTCTGTCCCCTCCCCTCTGCAGGGTCTTCATGAGCAGTGATGAAGGGGGCATACATGGCCCTCTCTGATGTTTGAAGAGGTCAGGATCACCAAGGCATCATTGGGCACCTCTATGAAAGGGTAAGTCCAGGAAATTCCCCCAACTAGATAAATTTGCATGTCTCACTTGGGGAACTTTTACAACCCACGATTGTTTCTGGGACATGAATTATTTGGGTCCCTCAGCTCTCCTTGAGAGATCTGAGGGGACATGTGAAGAGGAATTTAACTCTTTGCTGATACTAATGGCCTGCTTATATAATGTGGTTCTAGGAGGTTTTGAATAAGTTCCTTAAAATACCTGCATAGCCATGTAGCCCCCCACTGAGTGGGTCTCTGGTGGTGAGAGGGTTCACTGTCTAGGGTTCACACCAACATGACCTTCTGGTCTCATATTCTATGGGAATGCTGATAACAAAATAGTGTCTGAATGATGGTGGGCCGGTGTAATGACATAACCCAGGACAATACCTACTATATCATAGGGAATACATACATATTTGATGAATGAATGTGTTGCAGAAAGGAGGACCCCTGTCTAGGGCCCAAGAGTGGGCTCTTGTCTAACCCTAAGGAATGAATTGTCTGAAGAGACACCCATGCTGACAAAGCAAGAGACTGTATTGGGAAGGGGCACCTGGGTGGAGAGCATCAAGGTAAGGGAACCCAGGAGGACTGCTCTGCCACATGACTCAAAATCTCAGGTTTCATGGGATTAGGTTTACGGGATTAGTGATGGAATTAGTTTCCAGGTTGTCTCTGGGCAATCGTTCTGACTCAAGGTCCTTCCTGGTGGTGTGAGTGAGCATCACTTGGCCAACATGGATTCCAGTGAGAAGGATTCTGGGAGGTTAGTAGGACACATGGATGGTGTCTTCTCTCTCCTTTCGACCTTTCCTGAAATCTTCCAGTTGGTGGTAGCTTGTTAGTTCTGCATTCCTTACCAAGGACTTCCTGTTTAAGTTAACTCCTGTAGGTGGTTCCTATGGTGCCTGGCTAAGGCAAGTGGTTTCAGTAAGTGTTTCCCCTAAAAAATGAATGAAGAAAAGTTTTCTGAATAAGAGAGAGAAGGAAACTGCTCCCATCTAAAACCTTTCAGTGGTCACTGACTCCCTCATCACTCTCAGGATAGAATCCCAACTCCTTACAAGGATCTGCCCTCTGTGTTCTTGGCCTGAACTCCCCTCACCCACCTCATTCCATGCTAACATTGGCCTCCTTACTGTGCCTCAGACAAGCCAACCTCAATCCTACCTCAGGACCTTTGCACTTGCTTTTTCCTTTGCCAGAAGGAAATGCTTCCCCCCTAGATCTTCCCATAGATGATTCATTCACTTCATTCTGATTTCTATTCTAACATCATATTCTCAGAAAGGCCCTCTCTGACTAATCAATCTGAAAAAGCCACAACCAACCACTGTTGTATACCTACCACTATTCTTGATTCATTTATCCTGCTTTATTTTTCTGTATAGTGGGTATCACTACATGAAATCATTATATGTTTATGTCTGTCTTTCCTCTAGATAATAAGCTCTTGAAAATTAGAACCTTATCTTGATCATCACTTTATCTCTAGTTCCTAAAACATGGCCAGAAGGTTATCCATAAATACTGATTGAATAAATGAATGAATGTATTTTCTTATCTTTTATCAAAGTTATTGCAGCATTACTGACTATATTCCTTATGCTGTATATTACAACCCCATAACTCATTAATTATATACTGGCGGTTTGTACTTCTTAATCCCCTCTCTCTCCCACCTTCCATCCCTCTTTCTTCTGGCACACACTTACTTTCTGTATCTGTGAATCTGTTTTCATTTTGTTTTTTTTTTTTTTTGCTGCTAAGTCGCTTCAGTCGTGTCTGACTCTGTGTGGCCCCAGAGATGGCAGCCCACCAGGCTTCCCTGTCCCTGGGATTCTCCAGGCAAGAACACTGGCGTGGGTTGCCATTGCCTTCTCCAATGTGTGAAAGTAAAAAGTGAAAGGGAAGTCGTTCAGTCGTGTCTGACTCTTAGCGACCCCATGGACTGCAGCCTACCGGGCTCCTCCACCATGGGATTTTCCAGGCAAGAGTACTGGAGTGGGATGCCATTGTTTTTTAGATTCTGCATATAAGTGAGATGACGTGGTTTTTGTCTTTGACTTATTTTGCTTAGCGTGATACTTTCTAGACCTACTCATGTTGCAAATGGCAAGAATTCATGTTTTTAATGACTAATATTCCATTATATATATGTATATATATATATATATACACACACACACACACAAAAGTCTTTATCATTCATCTATTGATAAACACCTAGTTTTGTTTCCATATCCTGGCTGTTGTAAATAACGCTCCCTCTTTCTCTTACAGGGGTAATTGTCATTGGATTTAGAGACTATCTAGATTAGGCATCCCCAACCCCAGTGGTGCTGGTCCATGACCTGTTACAAAGTGGGAGGCACAGCAGGAGGTGAGCAGAGAGTAAAACCAAAACCACCCCCACCTCCATCTGAGGAAAAATGATCTTCCACAAAACCAGTCCTTGGTGCCAAGTCCCCCTTGGGGACCGCCAAGTCCTAGATAATCCAAGATGATCTTCTCAAGGCTCTTAATGTAATTATCTCTACAAATACCCTTTTTCTAAATTGCTGCTGCTGCTGCTGCTAAGTTGCTTCAGTCGTGTCCATCTCTGTGCGACCCCATAGATGGCAGCCCACCAGGCTCCCCTGTCCCTGGGATTCTCCAGGCAAGCACACTGGAGTGGGTTGCTATTTCCTTCTCCAATGCGTGAAAGTGAAGTCGCTCAGTCGTGTCCAACTCTTAGCGACCCCATGGACTGCAGCCCACCAGACTCCTACATCCATAGGATTTTCCAGGCAAGAGTACTGGAGTGGGGTGCCATCACCTTCTCTGTTTTCTAAATTAGGTAATGATCAGTTAGGAGATTAGGACATGGTTAGGAGGTGGACATATCTTTTTTGAAAGGAGGGTCACCATTCAATCCATTACATATCCATATTAAAAGTTATTTGATTAGAGGTAGTATAACTGTTGGAGAAGGAAATGGCAACCCACTCCAGTTTTCTTGCCTGGAGAATCCTGTAGACAGAGGAGCCTGGTGGGCTGCTGTCCATGGTCACACAGATTCGGACACGACTGAAGCAACTTAGCAGCAGCAGCAGCATAACTGTTTACGAATATGTGTATTTTCCTGGTTTCAGGTTGTGTGACTCCCAAGAATGTAGCTTTCATTTACTGAGTCTCTAGTTATATGTCACACAGAGTCAGACACGACGGAAGTGACTTAGCAGCAGCAGCAGTTAAAAAAATGTTTAATGTCAGTCATGTTTAATTTAATATAGTCATTTAATGCTGGCTTTTTTACCCTTAGGATCTGTACTGTATCAAGATGCTCTGAAGAACAGCAACTACCCTCAGGAATGTCTACTGTTACAAAATGACTAAAAAAAATTCTAGCATCTTCCATTTTGCCATCATCTTTATATTAATACTTGAGATTAGAACTCAATTATCTGATGAAAGTGAATTTTTAATTGACAGGTCAAAAAGAGGTCTCACCTATGTTCCCAAAGACTTATCCCTGGAAACAACCATCTTAGATATATCATACAATTATATTTCTGAGCTTCAGACGCCTGACATCTTCTCACTATCAAAGCTGAAGAGTTTGATAATTTCTCATAATACAATCCAGTATCTTGACTTTAGTATTTTTAAATTCAACCAGGAGCTGGAATACTTGGATTTGTCCCACAACAAATTGGAGAAGATTTCTTGCCACCCTACTCTGAACCTCAAGCACTTAGACCTCTCATTTAATGCATTTAATGCCCTGCCCATTTGCCAAGAGTTTGGCAACATGTCTCAACTAGAATTTCTGGGGTTGAGTGCCACACAGTTACAAAAATCCAGTGTGCAGTCAATCACTCGTTTGCACATCAGCAAGGTTTTATTGGTCTTAGGAGATACTTATGGGGAAAGAGAAGATGCCGAGAGCCTTCAAGACCTTAAGACACAGAGCCTGCACGTTGTTTTCCCCACAGGAAAGGAATTCCATTTTATTTTGGACGTGTCAGTCAGCACCACAGTGAGTCTGGAACTGTCTAATATCAAATGTGTGCTTGATGATAATGGGTGTTCTTATTTCGAAAATGTTCTGTCAAAACTTCAAAAGAACTCAAGGTTATCAAACCTTACTTTAAACAACATTGAAATAACTTGGAATTCCTTCATCACGATCCTCCAGTTGGTTTGGCGTGCAAACATTGAGTATTTCTCCATTTCAAATGTAAAACTGCAAGGCTACCTTGACTCTAGAGCCTTTGATTATTCTGACACTTCACTGAAGGCCTTGTCTATACACAGAGTTGTCCACGAGGGGTTCAGTCTTTCACAAGGTTATGTCTATAAAATATTGTCAAATATGAACATCCAACATCTCACAGTGTCTGCCGCGCACATGGTCCACATGGTCTGCCCATCCCAAATTAGCCCATTTCTGTATTTGAATTTTTCCAGTAACCTCTTAACAGACACGGTTTTCAAAAACTGTACAAATCTGGCTAATCTGAAGACACTTATCTTACAAAAGAATCAGTTAAAAGAACTTATAAACATAGTTCATATGACCCAGGAAATGAAGTCTCTACAACAACTGGATGTTAGCCAGAATTCCCTGGTGTATGATGAAAGTGAAGGAAATTGCCCTTGGGCCAGAAATTTATTAAGTTTAAATATGTCTTCAAATATACTCACTGACTCTGTTTTCAGATGTTTACCTCCTCGGATCAAGGTTCTTGATCTTCACAATAACAGAATAAGGAGCATCCCTAAAGATGTCACGGGTCTAGAAACTTTGCAAGAACTCAACCTTGCTTCCAATTCTTTAGCCCACCTTCCTGGATGTGGTATCCTTAGCAGCCTTTCCATACTGATCATTGACTATAATTCAATTTCCAATCCATCAGCTGATTTCTTCCAGAGCTGCCAGAAGATTAGGTCCCTCAAAGCAGGGAACAATCCATTCCAATGTTCCTGTGAGCTAAGAGAGTTTATCCAAAGTGTAGGCCAAGTATCAAGTGACGTGGTAGAGGGCTGGCCTGAGTCTTATAAGTGTGACTATCCAGAAAGCTACAAGGGAACCCCTCTAAAGGACTTCCACGTATCTGAGCTATCCTGCAACACAGTTCTGCTGATTGTCACCATTGTGGCCCCTGGGCTGGTGCTGGCTGGTGCTGTGGCTGTCCTCTGTATCTACCTGGATCTGCCCTGGTACCTCAGGATGGTGTGTCAGTGGACCCAGACCCGGCGCAGGGCCAGGAATGTACCCTTGGAAGAACGCCAAAGAACTCTCCAGTTCCATGCTTTTATTTCATATAGTGGGCACGATTCTGCCTGGGTGAGGAATGAATTAATACCAAACCTAGAAAAAGAAGATATAAGAATTTGTCTCCATGAGAGAAACTTTGTTGCTGGCAAGAGCATCGTGGAAAATATCATCAACTGCATTGAGAAAAGTTACAAGTCCATCTTCGTTTTGTCTCCCAACTTTGTCCAGAGTGAGTGGTGCCATTATGAACTCTACTTTGCCCACCACAATCTCTTCCATGAAGGATCTGATAACTTAATCCTGATCTTGCTGGATCCCATTCCACAGTATTCCATTCCTAGCAGCTACCACAAGCTAAGAGCTCTCATGGCACAGAGAACTTATCTGGAATGGCCCAAGGAGAAGAGTAAACACGGACTTTTTTGGGCTAACCTAAGAGCATCCATTAATATTAAACTGATGGGAAAAGCAGCAGAAATATGTTACACGGAGATTTAAAATTTATCCTCTGCTGCGTTTAGGAAAATGTTGCTGGTTCTGGAAGCTCTAACAATGACCTTATTTTGCATTGACACGGATATAAACATGATTTTGAATTTAGGATGTAGATAAAAATATGGGGTCTCCCTCATGGTTCAGCAGTAAAGAATCTGCCTGCCAGTGCAGGAGAGATAGGTTTGATCCCTGGTCTGGGAGGATCCCACATGCTGCAGAGCAACTAACCCGTGCACCGCAGCTACTGAGCCTGCACTCTAGAGCCCGGGAGCTGCAACTACAGCGCCCAAGTGCCACAACCACTGAAGCCTGTGAGCCCTCGAGCCCGTGCTTTGTAACAGAGAGAAGCCATTGCAGTGAGAAGCCTTGTACTGCAACTGGAGAATAGCCCCCGCTCACCACAACTAGAGAAAAGTCCACACAGCAGCCAAGACCCAGCACAGCCAAAACTAAAATCATTATTCAATTCCATATCATTAATGTAGAAAGTGTGTATGTCTTTTCAGGCCCCCGGTTCCTCATGATATAATTTCAATTGAAACAGTTAATTTCTAACCCAAAAGGGATTCATCTATTGCTCTGCTAGGACTGAATTTATTGAGTTTATCATGTAATCAAGAGAAGCACCTGTCCAAACAACTTCAGTTGATATATGTTCCTGTGTGCCGATCAGGGTCAATGTTAGAAAACTTCATGCCTTTTGCAACTGTAGCTGGGTTTCTATCAGTTCAGTCCAGTTCAGTTCAGTCACTCAGTCATGTCCAACGTTTTGCGACCCCATGGATTACAGCATGCCAAGCTTCCCTATCCATCACCAACTCCCAGAGCTTGCGCAAATTCATGTCTATCAAGTCAGTAATGCCATCCAACCGTCACATCCTCTGTCGTCCCCTTCTCCTCCTGCCTTCAATCTTTTCCACCATCAGGGTTTTTTCCAATGTCAGTTCTTGGCATTAGGTGGCCAAAGTATTGGAGTTTCAGCTTCAGCATCAGTCCTTCTAATGAATATTCTGGACTGACTTCCTTTAGGATTGACTGATTGGATCTCCTTGCAGTGCAAGAGACTCTCAAGAGTCTTCTCCAACACCACAGATCAAAAGCATCAATTCTTNTTTCAGCTTCAGCATCAGTCCTTCTAATGAATATTCTGGACTGACTTCCTTTAGGATTGACTGATTGGATCTCCTTGCAGTGCAAGAGACTCTCAAGAGTCTTCTCCAACACCACAGATCAAAAGCATCAATTCTTCATCGCTCAGCTTTCTTTATGGTCCAGCTCTCACATCCATACATGACTCCTGGAAAAACCATAGCTTTGACCAGACAGACCTTTGTCGGCAAAGTAATGTCTCTGCTTTTAAATATGCTCTCTGGGTTTGTCATAGCTTTTCTTCCAAGGAGCAATTGTTTTTTTAATTTCATGGCTGCCGTCACCATCTGCAGTGATTTTGGAGCCCAAGAAAATAAAGTCTGTCACTGTTTCCATTGTTTCCCCATCCATTTCCCATGAACTGATGGGACCAGATGCCATTATCTTCATTTTTTGAGTGTTGAGTTTTAAACTAGCTTTTTTTCACTCTCCTCTTTCACCTTCATCAAGAGGCTTTTTAGTTCCTCTTCACTTTCTGCCGTAAGGGTGGTATCATCTGCATATCTGAGGTTATTGATATTTCTCCTGGCAATCTTGTTTCCAGCTTGTGCTTGAGTTTCTATAGCAGATTTCTAAAGAGATTGTGTCCTTCTCATTCCCATTCAGCATTTTTCTCTGCATGTTGAAGGCTGTTTATTGTTAATGCTGGAGATTCTTCACTTGAAGCAATTTCGTCTTGGCCATGAGGAGCCACCTGGTCCATATGAAGGGCAATTCAGATATGCTGGAGGTTGTCCTTGGAAGCTTCCCTCAGCCAATGTTGGAAATTGAATTGACAGATAAATAACCCAGCTTTCTCTCCCATTTTGGGGGCACAAACCTGGGGTCTACTTTACCTTCTCCCCGAATCTCCCAGTAGAATGGAAAAGTTCTGACTCTCTATGGTAGAAATGACTTTATTGGCTTTCTTTCTCCTTTTGTTTCATAGTCTCATTCCTACCAGGGTGTTTCCGAGATCACCTCTGAAATAAACTACTTGTAGTTGCATACTTGTCTCAGGGGCCCAAACCATGGATGTGTTACATTTCAAGCCAAATGGAACTTGAGTCTGGTTTGCTGTGGTGGGAGATCTTTCTGATATTCTAGTTATCTGAACTGGCGTGCAGAAGCACATTTGCCCTTTTGATCATAAGAAGAAATGGAGCCGATGTGTCCTGCTTCTACACACAGCATCCCTGTCTTTTGGAAAACCATTTAAATAGGGTAAGAACAGATTGGAGCAGTGCAAGGAATGGACTTTATCAGATTTTTTGCTCAGCTTTATTTTATCAGCTATTTTCTATCTTCGTTGGTCACACTGTATGACAGCCAGTTCTAGACAGGTGTGGACTGACTTGTCACAGTTGCACCTTGTCGTTGCTGCCCCCTACGTCTCAGTTTATGCCCTATGTCACTAGTAGCGCTGTTACGCGATGGCTATAGAAACCTGTTTAGCTCTTCTGGTATATGTACAAAACTATAAGTACTGGATGTGTATCCTTTGAAGAGATCCTTGATCTCTAAAGGGATGGGAGCCATTAAATGAGGCATGGTCTAGACCATTCCTCAGAATCCCCAGTGGAGTTGAAATTTACTCACTCCTAGGAGTAACCACAGAGAAGGCACTGGCGACCCAATTCAGTACTCTTGCCTGGAAAATCCCATGGATGGAAGAGCCTGGCAGGCTGCAGTCCGTGAGGTCACTGAGTCGGACACGACAGAGTGAACTTCACTTTCACTTTTCACTTTCCTGCATTGGAGAAGGAAACGGCAATCCACTCCAGGGTTCTTGCCTGGAGAATCCCAGGGATGGCGGAGTCTGGCAGGCTGCCATCTATGGGGTCGCACAGAGTCGGACATGACTGAAGCGACTTAGCAGCAGCAGCAGCAGCAGGAATAACCAGGTCAATAATTCACTCTTGGATGGTTTTCTATTCTTCCTGTTTCATTCTTCTCAGGCCCCTAATTCTGGAGCCACGAGATTACTTCTTCAAAATGAATGACCTACACACAAAGCTCTTGTCTGAGTCTTCACTTTTGGGAGGAAAAACCCAAGTAACACATATACTAGTTGTTTCTTACCCTAAAAAACTTACAATCAATCATAGGACATTACATATATCCAGATAAATAAAATAAAAATCAATGAGACAAAAATATAAATGGAAGTTTAGAGACCATTTAGATTGAGTGAAAAAAATTTTCATAGACGTGATGGTTTTTTCTCTGGGCCTTGAAAGAAGACTTAAACTTTGGATTTTTCAATGTGTAGATGAAGAATGGAAAGGTCATTCTAAATAGAATGATGTATAGAGAAGATAAAGGAATACCCAAGCCTATTCTGGGACTGTTGTCTTAATTTGACTGGACCATGGAATTTATGAAAAGCAACAGTGAAATATAAATACGCAAATTTAGGTTAAGATCATGTTGTCATTGGTATACCTATGGCTGATTCATATTGATGCTGATGTTTGGCGGAAACCAATAATATTGAAAAGCAATTACCCTTCAAATAAAAATAAATAAATTTAATTATTAAAAACATCATATTGTCAGCTATGGAGACTTGACTAGATGTCTAGGGATTGACTAGAATAGCCTAGTCTTGACTAGAATATAGGGCTTTATGAAAGTTATCATTTATACTTCTATGAGAATTAATAGTAGAAAACAAATTAAAACCATGAAATATATGCTAAAAGTGTATGAAAGCGCTCGTTCTGTAAGGGATGTTGCAACAGTCATTACAGCTGGGTTTTCCTGTTTTCTCTAGGATGATTGCCCTTCCTGTATTGAACTTCAGGATTTCACAACCAAGTTTCAGTTGCTTAGTACTAATCGTGCAACAGTTTGGTAGGGCTCCAAACCTGGGTGGCCTAAACAACAGAAATGTATTGTCTCTCAGTCCTGGAAGGTAGAAGCCCAACATCAAGTTTCCAGCAGGGCTGGTTCGCCCGAGCGGTGGAGGGAAGGATCTGCTCCAGGCCTCTTCCCCGTGGCTTATAGATGACTGTCTCTCTGTGTTTCTTCACACGATCTTCCCTCTAGGCCTGTTTGTGTCCAAATTTCCCCTTTGAATAAGAACACCAATCACATTGGATTATGGCTCATCCTGACAACCCAGTCTGAACTGATATACTACCTGACTACGTTTCCAAATAAAGTGATATTATGAGGTACTGGGGTTTAGGATGTCAGCAGAAGAATTTTGGAGAACACAATTCAACTAGTTACTTCTTGTGAGTCTAAAAAAAAATCCTTAAAGGGAGTCATAAAGTCAGTTAAAGTTTATTTAACAAACTCAAGACTTGGAGAAGTTAGATCAGTCTTTTATGGAAATAACTGATCTTGTCAGTGGTCTTAAGGAGTTTACTAGGAGCTTGAAATTGTATTTGTAGAAACTCCTGCTGAAGAATTCCAAGTTGGGAGATGAAGAATCAGTTCAAAATGTGAACAAATATGTATGAATAGTAAGGAAAATAAGAAAGATGTCTGTCACATGTAAAGGAAGAGAAACATTGCAGATTGGGTAAATGTAAGCTCAGCTTCTCAATGTCTGGGTTGTAATGCTAACTCTATTACTTATATGTGAATGACGCTGGATAATTTACTTGATCTTTCCAAGCCTAAATTCATTATTTGAAAAATCTGTATTGTCAATGCTATGGTCTTCCCAATGGTCATGTACGGTTGTGAGAAGGCAACACGCCAAAGAATTGATGCCTTCGAATTATGGTACTGGAGAAGACTCCTGAAAGCCCGTTGGACAGCAAGGAGATCAAACCAGTCAATCTTAAAAGAGATCAGCCCTGAATATTCACTGGAAGGACTGATGCTGAAGCTGGAGCTCTAGCATTTTGGTCATCTGATGTGCACAGACGACTCATTGGAAAGGTCCCCTATTCGGGGAGAGATTGAGAGCAGAAGGAGAAGAGCGTGTCAGGATGACATGCCTGGATGGCATCACCGATGTAATGAACATGAACTTGGGCAAACTCCGGGAGATGGTGAGGGACAAGGAGACCTGCCATGCTGCAGTCCATGGGGTCGCAAAGAGTTGGACACGACTGGGCAGCTGAACAACAACAGCCCTTAGAGTTGTAGCCAAGACCCTTACATTTCCAGTTATGAATTAAAGACTGGTTACAATATGTCCCCCTAAGGGCAGAGTTCACATGGCCACCTTTCCAAGTGGTTCTGTTGAAGCCCCTTTTCCTAGGATTGAGGTAAGAGGGAATTCATAATATACTAAAAACACTCTCCAAAACCCTCTTCCAATCCTTAACTCCTTTCAGATTCTCCAGTCTCTTCTATTAACTAGAAGTCAGCGAAGGGTTGTAGTTATCTAGTCTCACACTTCACTCCAGGGTTCTTGACCAAATGGAGATTAAAATAGTTCCGTTTTTATCAGTTTCTTATATGAATAAGCCTACAGGGAAATGGACATGTTTATGTAGTGATAATGTGGGCTTCTTAGGTGGCACTAGTGGTAAAGAATCTGTCTGCTAATGCAGGAGACATAAAAGATGCAGGTTTGATCCCTGGGCCATGAAGATCCCCTGAAGGAGGGCATGGTGACCCACTCCAGTATTTTTGCCTGGAGAATCCCATGGACAGAGAAGCCTGATGGATTACAGCCCATGATAATAAGAGGGCCAAGTAATTTGGATTATATATATATATGTGTGTGTGGTGTGGTGTGTGTGTGTGTGTGTGTATAAAATCATGGCCTTTGACCTGTAATTCCACTTCTGGAAATCTATCCTGAGGAAATAAGTTGAAATGTGAACAAATATTTCTTCACAAGGCTTCCCTCATAGCTCAGTTGGTAAAGAATCTGCCTGCAATGCTGGAGACCCCAGTTCGATTCCTGGATTGGGAAGATCTGCTGGAGAAGGGATAGGTTACCCACTCCAGTATTCTTGAGCTTCCCTTGTGGCTCAGCTGATAAAGAATCTGCCTGCAATACGGGAGACCTGGGTTCGACCCCTGGGTTGGGAAGATCCCCTGGAGAAGGGAAAGACTACCCACTCCAGTATTCTGGCCTGGAGAATTCCATGTACTGTGTAGGCCATGGGGTTGCAAAGAGTCGGACATGACTGAATGACTTTCACTTTCATGTTGATTGCAGAGTTATTGTTAACAGTGAAAATTTTGAAACACTTCAAATTTCCAGCAGTGG
This sequence comes from Oreotragus oreotragus, assembly GCA_006410675.1. Classification (NCBI taxonomy): domain Eukaryota; kingdom Metazoa; phylum Chordata; class Mammalia; order Artiodactyla; family Bovidae; genus Oreotragus; species Oreotragus oreotragus. The sequence goes on along the minus strand of SJYX01000670.1, from coordinate 39,582 downwards.
AAGGATGTGCTGGGTTCATTTAGTGACATATTTTGCAATTATTATAAGTACTGTATACAGTTAAGATGGTACACTTTGTGTTATGTGTTTTTTTTTTTTTACCACAACCTAAAAAAAAAAAATGTAGAGGACATTTATTCCTTAACTTAAGGGAATGCTTATATTACAGTTCAGTTCAGTCGCTCAGTTATGTCTGACTCTTTGCGACCCCATGAATTGCAGCACGCCAGGCCTCCCTGTCCATCACCAACTCCCGGAGTTCACTCAGACTCACGTCCATCGAGTCAGTGATGCCATTCAGCCATCTCATCCTCGGTCGTCCCCTTCTCCTCCTGCCCCCAATCCCTCCCAGCATCAGTCTTTTCCAGTGAGTCAACTCTTCGCATGAGGTGGCCAAAACACTGGAGTTTCAGCTTTAGCATCTTTCCTTCCAAAGAAATCCCAGGGCTGATCTCCTTCGGAATGAACTGGTTGGATCTCCTTGCAGTCCAAGGGACTCTCAAGAGTCTTCTCCAACACCACAGTTCAAAAGCATCAATTTTTTGGCACTCAGCCTTCTTCACAGTCCAACTCTCACATCCATACATGACCACTGCTTATATTACAACATAAATGAAAAACATAGGATGCCAAATAGTATGTACAGGATGGTTTCAATATGTTTAAAATATGCAGAGAAAAAAAGTCTAGATGAAAATATACAAAAGCATTATCAGCACTTTCCTGTGCTTGATGCTTGTTTTGGCTTTTACGTGTTTCTGTACTTAAAATTTACAACCAACAACAGCAAAAAAGAAATAAGGTTTAGGAGAACAAAACTAAGTCTCTGTTAGAGGTGGAAGCAGTAGAGAGTAAGTGTGGTGAAGCTGAGTTCTGTGCATATGCATCCTGGAATTAAAGCATGGCTCAATTTCTCTACAAACTGTGTCCTTGGATGAATTCTTCAGCCTCTTCCAGCCTCCTTTTCATCACCTGGAAAATGGCATAAAAACCATACCTTGCTTATAGGATTATTAAGAAACCAGAGGTATAATGTGTGGAAAGCCAGGGTCTGGCTACTCACTCTAGGGCTGGAAGTGCACAGTGGGCAGGAGGACACTCCCCGGACAGGCTAGCCCAGCCTGGGTTCTGCCTCTTCCGCCTCCTTCTAGTCAGCCTGAGTGGTTATGTAATGCCTCTCTGCTTTGTTGCCCTGGGTGTAAAATAGTCTCATCCTGTTGTTAGGAGCATTAAATGAGTTAATATGTGTAATGTCAAAAAACAGTGCCTGGCCCAAAGCAAAAGGTCAATAAATGTTAGCTCTTATGATGATGTCATTATTATTGCAGTTATTGTTCTCTTCATTATCTTATGTCACCACATGTGGAGCTGGAGATGAGCTGCTCATCATGTTCAGTCTAGATAGAGACATAGATTTCTATCTACATATAGATAGATAGAGGTATAGATTTTTTTCCCTTTCTTGCCCCTAAAGCCTTAAGGATAAATTTCTGAGGACACAGGTTCTGATAGATGTTTCTACAACAGGATCATTTGTAGATTAAACAGGGTTAGCTGAGAAAGGGAGCCAAAGCTGGAAACAGGGAGGTGAGGAAATGAGAAATAGTAGTATTTGGCATTATCAGGAAATATTTTGTGGTGAATTAGAGTTTCAGTTTGTTGGTTAATTGTAGCATGGCCATTTATTAACTTAAAACTCTAACCCTATTTGTTCACTATGGCAGCCACTAACCATGTGTCACTACTGAGTTATTAAAATGTGGCGAATCTGAATTGACATATGCTGTAAGTGTTAAATACACATTATTCTGTGAAACAAATAATGTAAAATATTATGTTAGTAGCTTTTTATATTACATGTGAACATTTTGATGTATTGGAGTAAACAAAATCAAAATTAATTTTTGTCTTTTTAAACTTGTTTACTAGATAATTTAGTTACTTATATGACTTGTCCTCTTTCTGTATTCTATGGGACAATGCTTCTCTAGTCTTTAGTAATAAAGAACCAAATCTCTGGAAAATTATTAGGCTTCCACTACTTATTTGTCTGGGGCTTCCTTGGTGGCTTCGGCTTCCCTGATAGCTCAGTTGGTAAAGAATACACCTGCAATGCAGGAGACCCCGGTTCGATTCCTGGGCTGAAAAGATCCACTGGAGAAGGGATAGGCTACCCATTCCAGTATTCTTGGGCTTCTCTTGTGGCTCAGCTGGTAAAGAGTCTGCCTGCAATGTGGGAGACCTGGGTTTGATCCCTGGGTTGGAAAGAGCCCCTGGAGAAGGGAATGGATATCCACTCCAGTATTCTGGCCTGGTGAATTCCACGGACTGTGTAGTCCATGGGGTTGCAAAGAGCCAGACATGACTGGGTGACTTTCACTTTCTGCTGGGAGCCAGCGTGAGGAACTCCACCCATGGCAAAGGTCATGAGGAAGGAGGCTTCGGCACATGCAAAGGCGGGATCGAGCCTCAGGAAACCCCCTGTTCCCGAGCATCTACCCCCAAAACCAGAGTCTGCCTACTTTACTGTTTTATACTCTCACCTATACCTCTGACTTTACAGGGAGATCTCCCCATCACCTCTCTCAGAGAAGGAGTTAACCTACAGCTCCAGTTAATAAAAGTTCCTGGGCATGACAAGAGTGTTTCAACTTATGAACTCCTCTGAAGGTTATCTAGCCTGCCTGTACAGGTTCATCTGGCCACATGTGATTGTTTACAGCCTCCCAACCGTGAGAGGCACAAGATGCTGTAAACTTTCTAAATACAGATTCTTTTGAGAAGTTAGAAAATTATTAGTATAGTATTGTGGGTTGATTAGAAATTATATTGGTAAAGGGTTTTTCATTTGTTGAGCCAATATTTGCTGCTAAATCTCCATATTCCCTGCCCTTATAATGAATATAACTAGCATATAGGAGAAATAAGTATTAATCTTTAAGATTAATCATGTTAAACCTTAGGCTAAGTAAATTCCTTTCTTAATTGTAACCCACTACACCCTCACCCTATAGGAATGCAACTTTATCTGGTACCTTCAGAGGGTGGTGCCTGGTTTAAGAAAAATCACCCCTGGAAAATAAGTTTTGGTTGACTGACCATTATCAGAAAGAAAGGATCATGAAATGTCAGCAGGCCTCATGGCCAGAAGATGTAAAACCCCTAAGACCTTTTTGTATACATTTATATGAAGCACCTTTTGATAAAGGTCAGGACTACTGACCCCCGCGTGACTTTGAAATTTCCATTTGTCTCTATGTGTAACAAAAGGTATATAAGCAAACCTGAAAGTAAAGAAATCGGATCAGTTTCTGGAAAGATTGATTCCCCCGTGTCGTTTTTTCCTGTTCTCCATTTTTCTGGCTGAATTCCCATCTGGAGCGTGGGTGCTCGCCAAGCCTGCTAATTTTGCCCTGGCTTTCTAAGTTCCATGCAAGAGGGAGCCCAAGGCAGGACACCCTCTGATATTCAAGTGGGCACCAGTGGCCTATGTAGGTGGTGCAAGCTTCTTGTCTTGAAGCTTTATTGGTATCCCACGTAAACCAAGTTATTCAGCCTCTTTTTCTCCACTAATTTTCCTACTACACTATTCCTTTTTAATCTCCCTCTGTATCTTTAATTAAGCAATTAATTCCTAGGACACTGACTCTGTCCCCACTTCGAATTACCCTGAATCCACTGGGGCTGGACCCCGGCAACTTTCACTTCCCCTGGTGGCTCAGTGGTAAAGAACACCGCAGCTTTTGCAAAATTTAAAAATTTTCTCCCTGCCTTATATTCATCAAGTGAAGTAAATGAATGATGAACAATTTGAATTCCCTAATCACGTGAAGATTTTTTTTTTTTTTTCCAGAAATTCAGGAAAGTGTGAAGTTGCCCAGTCATGTCCAACTCTTTGCGACCCCGTGGACTGTAGCCTACCAGGCTTCTCCATCCATGGAATTCTCCAGGCAAGAATACTGGAGTGGGTTACCATTTCCTTCTCCAGGGGGTCTTCTCGACCCAGGGATCGAACCCAGGTCTCCCGCATTGGAGGCAGATGCTTTAACCTCTGAGCCACCAGGGAAGCCCACGTGAGGATTTTTTTTTTTTCAAAAATTCAGGAAAAAGTTGTGACTATTTTCTCTTACTGATATTTATAATTAAACTAGAGCTCTACCAAAACAACATATTTTCCACACCAGATTGTGTGCTATACTGCAAGAGCTTTGGGGGAAAGCAGCTCCTTCAGGTGGGCTGACTTGGGTCATGTGATTTTTCTACTGGTCTGCACTGGGGACTTAGGCCCTACCAAACGCAAGGCAGAAAATAGGCCTGTAGACTCTTAGGTGGTCTGGGGATCCTCTGACCAATAGAGACGTTCCATTTTGGATGATGAGACAAAGAGCCAAGTCAGATTTCTTATCTTGGGGGAAGTACCCACACAATGAGGCTCAGCTCTGCCCTTAAGTCAAGACACTGAGAAAGGCAGAAAGTAGGAAGAAATAAAAGCAAAGGCAGCAGTAAAGAGAAGCTAGGAGTCAAAAGTGAAGCAGAAAGAGTCAAAGAGAAGCTAAGTCATAACTAGTAGAGAACAACCCTTGCCCACTTAGGCCGGTACAGCCAGACAAGGTGGGCATCAGGGCTGCCTCAGGCAGTCCTGAGGAGTCAGTGTTCCAGGTCTTTGTGAAGCCTGGCCATGGGCTGCTGAGCCTCCTCACTTCCTGGGGGCTCTTTCTCTCTTTTTCTGTAGTGTCTTTAAAATAAACCTCCACCACTTGAAGTAATCCAAAGCTCTCTGTTGGTTTCAAGTTATATGCTGCTGCTGCTGCTACTGCTAAGTCGCTTCAGACATGTCTGACTCTATGCAACCCCATAGATGGCAGCCCACCAGGCTCCCCCGTCCCTGGGATTCTCCAGGCAAGAACACTGGAGTGGGTTGCCATTTCCTTCTCCAATGCATGAAAGTGAAAAGTGAAAGCGAAGTAGCTCAGTCGTGTCCGACTCTTCGGGACCCCATGGACTGCAGCCCACCAGGCTCCTCCGTCCATGGGGTTTTCCAGGCAAAAGTACTGGAGTGGGGTGCCATCGCCTTCTCCTACGAAGGCATAAATACGGCATGAAGAAGTTTGAGATCAGGGGAAGGCGTGAGGGAAGAAATGTATATGAGTGACTGACTGAGTGTGTGTGAGAGAGAGAGAGAGAAAGACAGACAGACAGACAGACAGAGGTAGAAGAATATCGGGTCAGATATCGCTGAAGCCCAAAGTAAGAGGAGAGGGAGAAAAAGGGAAGGAAAAAAAAGGGAAATATTTTTGAAGGGAATAAAAATAATCACTAGCCAAAGATATCAGCACATACAGTTCTGAGCCTACTATTCTTACTGCTAATTGCAAAAAAAAGATTTAAAGATTCTAGAAATTCCAGGGCAGAAGGAATAGTATACAAACCCTTGGGCACCTGAAGTAGTGAAAATTTGGGGCTTTGGAGTCAGATAGACTCAGTTTTAAATCCTGACTCCATCTCTTACTGGAGAATGGCCCTGGGGAAATTTATTTTTCTGTCTGGACCAAATTCACCATTTTCTAAGTTGGCTTGACTTTGTTTCTGAAAATTAAATTTAAACATAAGTAAAGAAAAATTCCCCATTCACTGGGAGTGTAAAATGTTTAAGAATGCTGGACTCTGGGAAAGAGAAGAATATGTCTTTGGACACAGAAAACGAAAGTGTTTATTTGATTTGATTTTATGAGAGGGCTCTATAGAATATGTGTACTGGAGATGGGTGGTACTAATGATTGAACAGCTATGTAAATGTATCATACTTAATGCCACTGAACTGTACACTTAAAATGTACACACTGGCAAATTTTACTTTATGTGTGTGTTAGTTGAACAGTCATGTTCGAGTTGACCCCATGAACAGTAGTAGCCCACCAGGCTCCTTTGTCCATGGAATTCTCCAGGCAAGAATACTGGAGTGGGTAGCAGTCAGATTCTTTACCATCTGAGCCACCAGTATTTCACTGCAATTCTTTAAAAAAACAAGCTAAGATGGTATGAACGCATGCAACATGTAACGCCACCAGCATGCAGTAGAGGGCAAAGGAGGGTACGCTTCACAGAAGAGCTTGATTCAGCGGCTTCTGCCCCTTCGGCAGCCAGTTCTGGTCCTGTGCACGAATCTTCCACACCTGCAGCTCTGTGGAGCCGCTGCAAGCCTGAGGGTAAGAACTCTAGCTTTGACTGCTGTAACACTCATGAAAAAGAGAGAAGGGCTCTGTGGGTCTTTTCTAAAGAAAATGGGAGGAAAAGATTTATTCAGATTTTCAGATTTTTCATGCTTGTTCCATAGATGGGAAGAAAGTAGCCTTGTTCAGATTTTTAGTATTTATTATTTTGCCTATACTAATCTGAAGGTTAATGACTAGTGAGTGATCTTGGACTTAGTATTGACCACTCCTGATCTGAGGAATTGTCCTGCAGTTGCTTGAGAGTTTGGGTTTCCTTTTTCTGGTTCTTGAAATTCACGACCCCTAGCAGAGCATAGATAGCTTCAAGAGAGGCCCGTATGTAGGAAGTGAGGAAGAGACCACAGTAGCACTAACCCTGCCAACGGAATTAGTCTCAGTAATCACACTCCATGCTATTTCATTTCAGAGTCTGAAATGCCTTCGGTTTGCACTCTGAAGGGACGAGATAGGTCTGGGTTCAAATTCATGCTCTAGCAATTATTTACTGGCTCACTTTGGGCGAGTGACTTAACCTCTGGTTTTAGCTCCTCCATTTGCAAAATGGGGATAAAAGTAGCTATCATTTTGTGGGTTGTTGAGAAGATTGAACAAAATAATGTATGGAAAGCATTTATCTCAGTGCTAGGGAAACAGGAAACACTCAGAAAATGTCGGTCATTCTTACTCTTATTTTGTAAAGATCGTCCAACATTTGATGGGTTTCTCCATTTTTTTTTTGCATCATTTGGAAAAGAGAGATTAGATTAAGTGTTTGGCAAGCCACTGATTGTCATTTATTTTATGGTGTCTTTTGACTTGGACTTTTAAATCATAAGCTTTAAAAAAAAATCATTCTGTTTTTCACCTGCTTTCAGCAGCCAGTAAGAGTAGCATGACCATAATAAAAATGTGTTTAGTGATTGCATCTCTCATCAAAAGTTTACATCCTACTTTTAAAAATGTTTAAATGAAATGGCATAATTTATATGCATTGCCTGAGAGAGGGGACCTTTCTATTATATGAAGAGACGTTCAGAGTCAGTTCTGCTTACTTCTTTAGAATAAGTTTCAGGTGAGATTGTGTTATTGGGTAGAAAAGAGAAGAGATGAGTAAAACATGAAAGCTATAATATCTCAACTTACTGGATTCCAGATAAAGCAAGTGGGTTAGATTTTGTTGCACTTTTCAAGAGTTCTAGCTCCTAGACATAGGAGCAACTTAAGATGAATTCTTATGAATTGAAGTACTCTTTGAGGTAATAATGTTAAAGACGCCTCATCATCTTAATGTCTATAAACTGCCAGTGTCCTACAAGCCACAGTGGGGCCTGAGAAGAAGAAAAGTCAAGGAAAAAGTAATACTGATCCTGTCTTTATGAAAAATTTTTTGATATTTTGTTCATTGTGGGTTTTACATTAATTTTACTTAAAAATTTTATTAAAATATTATTTATCTATCTTGATTAACAAGTTTCCTGGTGCCTCTCAAAATCTGTGCTGAAATCACCCTAGTCTCGGCCCTGATAACTGCTACCATTTGTGACATGCTAGGCATGATACCATCTCAGCCACCAGGGAAGCCCAAGTGGTTTATATATATTATCTCTTTAACGCCTTTGCACAAAACCCATGTTACAAATGAGAAAACAGAACCTTTCAGCAGTTAAATGAATAATCTAAGTTATCATGGCCAGTGAGACGTTAACATTGGACTGAAACCCAGACGTATTAATTTCTATCACTAAACTCATTCTTTAATCATCATGTATTACATTATAACAGGAATTCATAACTCCAATTAATTCATTTGATATATATTTTTGAGAGCATATTATATACCACACTGTGCTAAGAAATACAATATTGAGATAATTAATCTACTTATATACATATAATGTATATTTACTAAGCACATGCCATGTACTAGGCACTATCTCTGCTTGGAATGCAGAGGTGAGTGAGATTGTCAGACCCCTTCTCTCATGGGTGTGAGAGGTGGGAGTGGTAGTCAACAAATAAATAAATGAACAAAGTTTCAGATAGTGGTCAGTGCTCTATTTTGTAGAGAAATAAAATAGGATGAAGAGAATGAACAGCAAGTTAATCTAAATGGCCTCTTTAAGTGGTCAAATCAGGTTTCTTAGAGGAGACATACTTTAAGCCAAGACCTAAATGATAAGAAAGATCTGGCCAAGGAAGGATGAGAGAAGAGCATCCCAAGCTGAGGTCGGGGCAAGATGATGTAGCCAAGTAACAAAGAGAGGGGCAGTGTGATTGGAGTGCAGGGGCCCAGAGAAGAGAGATATGAAATGAGATCCCAGAAGGAAGCAATAGCAGCACATGGAGGATGCTATGGTTCAGCATTTGGAGTCTGGATTTCATTCTAAGTGCAATAGTATCAATACATTAGGTAGGACATAGGTAGAGAGCTACAACAAGTGACTCCTAAATACAGTAGCTTCAACAAGACAGTGCTTAACTAAATGGCTTCATCCAAGTCAGTCCTTGTAAGTAACTGATCTAAAACTTAAGTTGGGTGGCACTTGAAGATTTATTTACTGGATTTCTTGAACTGTGTTTAAGGAAACATTGAAGAATCAATATGACCTAGAGAGATACAATTTTATCATGATTCACGTATTATAGCACATTTTGAAAGCAGATTTATCTTGACTCATCCTAGAAAGACAAGATAGCAGAGTGGTTAAGAGCCCAGGTTCTGCCCTCACCATGAATTAAGTTTGTGACTGTGGTGCAGTTTCAGGACCTCTTTAAGAACCACATTCTATACCTATAAAGGCTGAATAGTGATAGCACTTACCTTACAAGGCAGTGGTTTTAAGGGTCAGTCTATGGAATATCAGTGAATAGTAGCTGCTGTCCAAAAAGACATCAAATGGTCACTGCCTCATTTGCAGGAGAGTCAATATGGTATGGAGATGCTACCAGACAAAATGGATATATGTCATCATATATTTGTCCAAAACCTTAGAATGTACAACACCAAGAATTAAGCATAGCATAAACTATGGACTTTGGGTGACTATGATGAGCCAGTGTAGGTCCATCAATTGTAACAAATGCATCACTCTGATTGGAGGGGAGGGGTTGATAATGGGGCAGGCTGTGCATGTGTTGGGGCAGGAGGGATATGGAAAAATCTCTGTACCTTCCCTTTAATCTTGCAGTGAATCTTAAACTGCTCTTTTAAAAATGTCTTAATTTTTAAAGATGTCTTTTAATCTTCCTAAAGCTTTCAGGCTATTGGAAGGGGATGTAGTGGTGGTGGTGGTGGGGATTGTTGAACATGACCTGGCAATGCTGTTCCTTATTTGAACTAGGTGAAAGGCACTTCTGCCAATTATGATGGATCTATCTCCCTTTGGGGAATCTTGACTTGTCTCAGTGATGGGGATGTAACACAGCAACTGGCTTGGAAATCTATGAGCCAAGCTCTGAGATGAAGTCAAAGATTCAGTAAATGGGTTGGGACCCTATTCCAAATTCTTGGTGAATATAATCAGATGTTGGCATTAAAGAAAAGTCCTACAGGGTTTAACAAATCATATAACTACCTAACGGTATGTTGTCTTCCCAGGATTTGAATTCATCTTCCTCATTCATGTGAGGTAATGTGTGATAAAATTCATCTGAGGTGAACCAGTGATAAAATTCTTGGAGTTACAATGAGACATATCAGAAGCTTTTACATATTTTGTAGTATTGTTACGTCTGTGCATAGTGGGGCTTCAGAGCTGCCAGAAGAAAGGGAAATGACTGCCAACTTCTCCAGCATGTCTTTAAGAAAGGTTCCTGAAGACTTGACCCCAATTACAACCACACTGGATTTGTCCTATAATCTCCTTTCTCAACTCCAGCATTCAGATTTTCGTTCTCTCTCTAAACTGAAAGTTTTGATTCTATGCCACAACAGAATCCAAGAGCTGGATATCAAGACCTTTGAATTCAACAAGGAGTTAAGATCCTTAGATGTGTCTAACAACAGACTGAAGAGTGTAGCCTGGTTCTCACTGGCAGGTCTCAGACATTTAGATCTGTCCTTCAATGACTTTGACACTGTGCCTATCTGCGTAGAGACTGGCAACATGTCACACCTGGAAACCCTAGGTTTGAGTGGGGCAAAAATACAAAAATCTGATTTTCAGAAAATTGCTCATTTGCATCTAAATACTGTCTTCTTAGGATTGAGAACTCTATCTCATTATGAAGAAGGTAGCCTGCCCACCTTAAACACAACAAAACTTCACATTGTGTTGCCAGTGAATACAAATTTCTGGGTTCTTTTGCATGATGGAATCAAAACTTCAAAAATATTAGAAGTCACTAATATAGATTTGCAAAAGAGCCAGTTTACAAGTTATGGATCTCAACAAAATCCTATTTTAGAGAATGCCAAGACATCCATTCTGTTACTTAATAAAGTTGACTTATCCTGGGATGATCTTTTCCTCATCTTCCAATTGGTTTGGCACACGTCAGTAGAGTACTTCCAGATTCAACATGTGACCTTTGGAGGTAAGGTTTATCTTGACCACAGTTCTTTTGACTACTCAAATACTGTAATGAGAACTATAAACCTGGAACATGTACATTTTAGGATTTTTAATATCCCCCAGGAGAGCGCCTACTTGCTTTTTACCAAAATGGATGTAGAAAACCTGACAATATCAGATGCACAAATGCCTCACATGCTGTTCCCTATGTATCCTACAAGATTCCAATATTTAAATTTTGCTAATAATATCTTAACAGATGATGTGTTTAAACAGTCTATCCAATTGCCTCATTTGAAAACTCTCATCTTGAAGGACAATAAATTGGAGACACTTTCCTTAGTGAGTCACTTTGCCAGCAACACATCCTTGAGGCACTTAGATCTGAGTGAAAATCTGTTACAACATGAAAATGATGAAAATTGCTTGTGGCCAGAAACCTTGGTCACCATGAACTTGTCATTCAACAAATTTGCTGATTCTGTTTTCAGGTGCTTGCCTAGAAACATTCAAATACTGGACCTGAATAGTAACAAAATTCAAACTGTCCCTAAAGAGATTACTCACCTGACATCTTTGCGAGAGTTAAATCTTGCGTTTAATTTTCTAACTGATCTTCCTGGGTGCAGTCATTTCAGAAGACTCTTAGTTCTGAACGTTGAAATGAACTTAATTCTCAGCTCATCTTTGGATTTTTTCCAGAGCTGCCAGGGAGTTAAAACTCTAAATGCAGGAAGAAATCCATTCCGGTGTACTTGTGAATTAAGAGATTTCATTCAGCTTGGAAAATACTCAGAGGACATGATGGTTGGATGGTCAGATTCATACATCTGTGGCTATCCTTTGAATCTAAAGGGGACTCAGTTAAAGGATGTTCATCTTCCAGAAATATTTTGCAACACAGGTTTGCTAATTGTCACCATTGTGGTTACCATGCTCGTTCTGGGGATGGCTGTGGCCTTCTGCTGCCTCCACCTTGATTTGCCCTGGTATCTCAGGATGCTACATCAATGGACTCAGACATGGCTCAGGGTTAGGAAGACAACTCAGGAACAACTCAAAAGAAGTGTCCGATTCCATGTGTTTATTTCATACAGTGAACGTGATTCTGCCTGGGTGAAGTATGAATTGATTCCCAGTCTAGAGAAAGAAGATGGTTCTGTTCTGATTTGCCTTCATGAAGGAAACTCTGACCCTGGCAAGAGCATGACTGAAGATACCATAAACTGCATCGAGAAAAGCTACAAGTCCATCTTTGTTTTGTCTCCCAGCTTTGTCCAGACTGAATGGTGCCATTATGAACCCTACTTTGCCCACCACAATCTCTTCCATGAAAGTCTTGATTACATAATTCTTATCTTACTGGAACCCATTCCACTCTACTGCATCCCTACCAGATACCCTAAGTTGAAAGCTCTCATGGAAAAGAAAGCATACTTGGAATGGCCCAAGGATCGGCGTAAATGTGGCCTCTTCTGGGCAAACCTTCGAGCTGCTTTTCATGTTAATTTACTAGACACCAGAGGGACATGTGAACTACAGACATTCACAGAACTGAATGAAGTGTTTCAAGGTTCTGCAATCTCTCTGATCAGAACAGACTGCCTGTAGAGTCCCACCCACTCCTAGGGAGATTGGGACCTACATATACTGTTAGGATACAAATTGATACAACCTTTATGATGGTAATTTGGCAATATCCATTAAAATGAAAAACTATCACTTCTTCATGTCAGTTCCTTGAAAGAGTTCTAAGAATGTATCCTATAGAAACACATTTTGCAAAGATTTATGTAAAAATGGTGTTCATCCTGTCATTGTTTATAATCCTAAAAAGCTGAAAACAGCTCAAATGCCCACAAAGTAAGGATGGATCTACTAAATCACAGTACATTAACACAACAGAATATTACATAGCCATTAAAACTGAGGTTGCTGTGTATTTATTAACTGGTATGGAGAAAATTGTATTTTGGTTTGTACATTGAAATAAGAGTCTAAAGGAACCTAGACCAGCACACTGGTGTAGTAACAGTGTGTTTGGGTCTGGGAGTTTGGATTACAGGAGTTGGTTTCTATGTTGTACATTTCTATAATGTTGGAGTTGCTTAGAATGAATCTATATTTCTTTTGCAAGTAGAGAAAACAATAAAAATATTATTTTATATATAAAGTATTTTTATTATTTATTTACTCATTTATTGTTGGCTGCACTGAGACTTTGGGGCTTCCCCAGTATCTCAGTCACAAAGAATCTGCCTGCAGTGCAGGAGCACTGGAGACATGGGTTCGATCCCTGGGTCAGGAAGATCCTCTGGAGGAGGGCATGGAAACCCACTCCAGTATTCTTGCCTGGACAATCCCACGGGACAGACAAGCCTGGTGGGCTACAGTCTATAGGGTCACAAAGAGTTGGACATGACTGAAGCCCCTTGGCATGCGTGCATGTGCTAGGTCTTTGTTGCTTCTCACAGGCTTTCTCTAGTTGTGGCAAGTGGGGGCTACTCTTCCCCATGCTGTGCAGGCTTCTGACTGTGGGGCTTCTCTTGTTGAGAAGCACAAGCTCTAGACACATGGGCTTCCGTAGTTGTGGCACATGATCTTGGTTACCCCACAACATGTGGAATCTTCCCAGACCAGCGATCAAACTCGTGTCCCCTGCGTCGGCAGGTAGATTCTTTACCTCTGGACCACCAGGGAAGTCCTAAAGGTAATTTTTAAAGCCTACATGTCCTACTCATTTTCTTTGATCTTCCCTTCTAGCCTCAGAAATCATTGAAAGAGTACAAGCTCTCTTGAAGCTTGCAAAATTATATTTCAAAAATGAGCATCAAGAACAAACAAATCTTTCCCTGATTAGGAAAATGTCTGTGGCTCACTCGCATGATAAAGGAAGGAAACGCCTATAAGATCTGACACCATCACCACATATGTCCTTGTTTCCTATCACTGAGTCCTTTTGAACTATTGGCCCTTTCCCAGAACATGTGTCTCTCATTATGTGCCCAGACTCTAGGACTTGCATCTGCCTGCCTGTGATACTTTCCTGCCCTAGCTTGTTCAGGAAATCTTATACATCCTAGAGGCAAAATCCAAATATTGACTCTTCTTTGAAAACTTCCTCATTTCTTCCCCAAGCATGATGCTCCTCTATTCTCTATAACACTTTGGACATATTTATATCACCAAATTGATTACATGTTTTTTTAAAACCCATTCTCCCTATGAGCTACACAAAGGTAAGGACAGATTTCCCTTTGCCTTGTATCAGCAGCAGTTTGTTCAGTCCATGGTTCAGAAAAGATGCTCGATGAACTTTCATGGAATGGACATTGGGTTAACTACAGAAACTTAGCAGGGAGCACTCAACTGGCTTCAGGATGTGCATGCATGCACAGCTGCACAGTCCGGTTTAACTCTGTGTGACCCTATGACCTGTAGCTTGCCAGGCTCCTCTGTCCATGGGATTCTCCAGGCAAGAATACTGGAGTGGGTTGCCATGCCCTCCTCCAGGGGATCTTTCTGACCTGGGAAACTTGCATCTGCTTGCATCTCCTGCACTGCAAGTGGATTCTTTATCAACTGAGCTGCTTGGCAAGCCTGGCTTCAAGACAGAGAGTGGAATTTGAAGGTGAATTCCGAGAAGCCAGAGTAAGACCAGGTGTAGGTTAAAGTTTGGAAGAGAAGTTGGAGAACGCATAATTGAAGGGTCCCTGGATGTACCTTAAATCCGTGAGTTTGCCAATGTTTGGTTGCTCTTAACTTATGAAAGGCTTCCCAGATAGTGCAGTGGTAAAAAAAGATCTGCCTGCTAATGCAGGAGATGCAACAGACTTGGGTTTGACTCCTGGGTCAGGAAGATCCCCTGGAGGAGGGCATGGCAACCCACTCCCGTATTCTTACCTGGAGAATCCCATGAACAGAGGAGACTGATGGGCTATAGTCCATGAAGTCTCAAAGAGCTGGACACACTGAGCAACTGAGCACACACGTACTTGACTTAGGAAAGCATCTAACTCAGATCGTTCAATCTAATAAAACCAATCTCCTAAGCAGGCTAAAAATGGGTTCTGCTTCTAACTTTATTTCCTTATGATTTGTGGTTTTATGAATTCCTCACACTAGTGATCATTTAAAAAAGAGTTCTGAGGAAGGTCCCTGAGAGTGTAGGGAGAAGTCTGGTGTGGATCTAGAAGCCAGGGTGTGTTTCCTTTCAGCCGATGGCTGTCTGCCCTGAGGTGCTGGAGTTCAGCAGCCTTGAGGCTGAATGTCCCAGCTCCTTCCTGGTCTGCCTGGTAAAAGGGGAAACCGTAGGAAACCACAGTGGAGCCACGGCAGAGGATGGAGAGAATGCCTTTCTTCCCAGGCACCCAGCAGCTGGGCTGCTGTGTGTGCTTCAGGGCTTCTGGAGGAGTCAGGCATACTGTATGAAGATTCTGTAAATCTTGCATTAATTATTCAGTGTAAGACTTTTACTTTTACAGATTAGTTAATTTGGAACAAACAAAGAGGAGAACACTAGCCCTAAAGTTTTCAGGATTGGATTGTTCATGACAGTTATTCCAGTTCTCAATTTAGTAGATACAGTTTTTTTAAATAGACATTTTATTACAATTTAAAAAAAAATAACACATTAGGCTTAGCTCTTAGCAAATTCTAATTTCAGCAGCTGGACAACCCTTAAGTCTTCCTCACAATTATTTGAGATTTGGATTCTTGTCTGCAGTCTCTCCTTACTCGCCAAGGTATCCTGCATTGGCAACCCGATACATCTAAAACAATGTGCTTGTTTTTATCAGTAACTCATGACCTGGGGCTGCTCCTCAGATTAACTGCCATTTATCCACAAGCCAGAACATGTTCTCTATACAAAGGACGAAGAATAATTGGGATCCTGGTTTCCCCAGGAGGTTGCAAGGACAACTTTATCACTGGTGCTATGCTGGGGAAGCTTCCCACAGTCTCCTAGCTCCATTCCCCACCCCTCTGCCTCTGGTACTGATCTCAGTTATCTCTGTTATCCTTTTTCTACTTATTTTGCTTATTCTGGCTTCCCCCACTAGAATGCAAACTCCTTTAGAGCAGAGATTTTGTCTGTTTTGCTCACAGATGTTGTCTCCACCTTTGTCCAGGACAGTGCCTGGCACATAGCTTCTCTCCAAGGATTTTCTGAAGGAAATGCTGTTTGTCTGTAGACGCTTCGTTGATTGACCTCCTCTGCCCTTCTGAGGTTCAGCAGGGCAGCCAATTTCACCCGCTTCAGTGCTGGGCCTTGTTGTAAATCAGGCATATAGATTTGCTAGTCAGGGAGCATTCCTCACATTCAGCAAGTATATTTTTGCTTACATTTTCCAGGACTGGGCTTCCCTGGTAGCTGAGCTGGTAAAGAATCTAACTGCAATGCAGGAGATCCCATTCGATTCCTGGGTTGGGAAGATCCACTGAAGAAGGGATAGGCTACCCACTCCAGTATTCTTGGGCTTCCCTTGTGGCTCAGCTGGTAAAGAATCCGCCTGCAAGGTGGGAGACCTGGGTTCAGTCCCTGGGTTGGGAAGCTTCCCTGCAGAAGGAAAAGGCTATACCCACGTCAGTATTCTGGCCTGGAGAATTCCCATGACTGTAGAGTTCATGGGGTCGCAAAGAGGATTGACTGAGTGGCTTCCACTTTCTTTCATTTTCCTGGCCCAGCCGCCACTAGGCTGTCTCCCCTGCCCCCCGCCTTTGGCTCTTCCCTTTACGTCCTCCTGTTGGATTCTGCTTCATCTGAGGCTCTTGCTGTGGATTGCTCTTGATTTCAGAGTCTGCAATTATATGGATCACCACAAATGGGTTTTATGGGCCAATCCCCCATCACTGCCTCTGTTTTTATTGCTGTATCAGCTCTTCAAGAGGAGTAATGGAGGTTCTGGGTCGACAAGGTCTCTGCCGTGGCCCACGCCTCAGACCCTGCCTGCTCTCCCCCGCACCCAGATCTCTGGAGAGACTTCCTTGAATTTTCTCTTTCTCTCTGTAGTTCCCTGATAGCATGTCTGTAATGATGGTTTTATTCTTAGGGTCTGGTACTGCCAGGCCTGACAATGTCCTCCAAGCTGGATGTCCCTGGCCCAGATCCAGACCTGCATAGACCCTGGTCTTCACTTGGTCCTTCAAGGTGCTCCCTGACCCTCTGCCTCACACAGGAGGCCAACCATTTATCCTACAGAGCTCTGGCTTTTATGCCTACGGGTGCTCTCAGGGACTGGTGTTGGGTCCCCATCTGAGGTGGACAGTCTGGCAAGCATCTCACTTCTTCTGGATGAAACCGTGGAATCACTCAAGACTGGGCCGGAATGGTACACACATGCTGGTTTGGGGTAATTCTCTTGACCACAGAATGACTTTGGGGGTCTGGGATACCAAGAGTTTACCACTAACCCTTGGGCGTGAGCCACCATGTAAGCCCACGTCCCTCTGTGATTTGAGTGTGGTGCCGCTCCTGTCTTCAGTACCTGAGGCAGGTGTGACAGTGGATGCTACCCCGACCATGACCCCTGAGCCTCCAGCATCCAGGGTGATAACTGCCATGTTGCAGGCTACGTGCCAGGTACGAAGGAGTCCTTGGAGGGTGGCTTTCAAGACTGAACACCGAGTCTTCTGGTCACTATCTTCTCTTGCCTCCCGCTGACATGGTGAAATCATGCTCTCCAGCCCTGAGTCATATGGACGAGGGAAGCTCCTATTTTGTAGCAGTGGAGTTGAGCCCCTCTCTTCATGCATGGACCCCTCACTACCCTCCCCACTGGCAGTGGTGTGAGTCAGTTCACACTGAAAGGACTCCCATTCTAGAGATGCAGTGATTCCCGCCTCAAGAGTCCAGGCTGGGATCTGCCTTATTCTCTATTTCCACCATAAAATTCTGAATGGTAAACTTAATAAGACCAGAAAACAAATATTAGTTTACATTTCCCTGCCTACTTTTTGGAAGACTTGTATCAACAAGGCACAGTACCACCAACCTTTGAGAGAGAGTAGGAAAAGTTTCTGATGCTGGGAGGGATTGGGGGCAGGAGGAGAAGGGGACGACAGAGGATGAGATGGCTGGATGGCATCACTGACTCGATGGACGTGAGTCTGAGTGACCTCCGGGAGTTGGCGATGGACAGGGAGGCCTGGTGTGCTGCGATTCATGGGGTCGCAAAGAGTCGGACACGACTGAGCGACTGAACTGAACTGAACTGAATTGGAAGGCATGTGGACAGATGATGCAGGGTCATTAGTAATAATAAAACCATTATTAGAGACACGCTAGCAGAGAACTGAAGACACAAAAATATCTACGCTGTTTAATGGAAACAGGTCCTGAAGAGCCCTGGTCCTGTGATTAATTACAGCATTGCTACTATTTATTTTTGGTGGAAACTCTCCAGGAACATTACATAGGACAATAAAGTGCCTAAAGAGATTGCTCTTGGATTTGAACAGGAAGAGACAGTGCTTGGACTCTATAAAGAATTATTTGATTTACCAAATAGACAGTGAACAACGTACAGGTAATTCTTCTCTACCCATCTCCAGGAATAAGTCATATACTTCACGTAGGTCTGTACTTTTAGAAACATTTTAAAATCAGATTATTTATATAGACAGGAGCTCTGCAAAATTTTCCTACAGCCCTGCACACCCTAGAGGCAGCTTTGAAAGAGAATATCCTGGCGTATGCAGCCAGAACATACATTGCTTCTTATTTCTTGGAGCCATGATGTCTTTTTTCAGTTTTAAAGTAAGTTATTGGCAGCAGAACAGTTTTGTCTTGAGTGCTAATGGGGACGTGGTGAAAGTCCGTGCTGAGACTGATGGGTCTGACATATTGAAAAAGGCAAATTCCACCATATTAAGGTTATAGGAAGTTCCTCTTAGGGTTTTTATAAAACCTGAAAGAAGAATCTCATTTTATCTCATGATGGGTGAGAGTACCACATTATTAACTTCTGTTCTCCCCAAAGAGAAAGTTAGAGCCTTAGCTGTGCCCACAAACTCTCTAATCCTAAGGCACTGAAGTGTTTGTCATCCTGGAAGCACAGTACCTGTGACCCTGGGGGGAAAAAAATGGGCCAGAGAAAGATGCTGGAGGAACCTCTACCAGCTACTAGCTCTCATTGTCATCTTTTTTAATTTTAGTTGGAGGATAATTGTTTTACAATGTTGCATTGCTTTCTATACAATATACAATTGCATTTCCATACAATAACATGAATCAGCCATACGTGTACATACATCCCCTCATTCTTGAACCACCCTCCCATCCCTCCAGGTTGTCACAGAGTGCCAGATGGAGCTTCCTGTGTTATACAGCAACTTTCCACTAGCTATCTATTTTACGGGGCTTCCCTTGTGGTTCAGTGGTAAAGAATCTGCCTTCAATGCTGGAGACCCAGGTTCGATCTCTGGATTGGGAAGAGCCCCTGGAGAAGGAAACGGCAAGCCACTCCAGTATTCTTGCCTGGAAAATCCCGTGGATGGAAGAACCTGGCGGGCTACGGTCCGTGGGGTCACCAAGGTCGGACACAGCTGTTTTACATATGGTAAGGCACATGTTTCAGCGCTACTCTGTCAGTTTGTCCACCTTCTCCTTCCTCTGCTGCGCTCACAAGTCTTTTCTCTATGTTGCGTCTCTATTCCTCGCCTGCAAAGAGGTTCATCTTTCTAGACTCGATATGCATGTGTTAATATAGGATATTTGTTTGTTTCTTTCTGACTTACTTCACTCTGTATTAACAGGCTCTAGGATCATTAGGGCTCAAATTCATTCATTTTTTTTTTTTCTATGGCTGAGTATACTCCATTGTACATATGGACCACAACTTTTTGACCCATTCATCTGCTGATGGACATCTAGGTCGCTTCCATATCCTGGCTGTTACAAATAGTGTTGCAATCTCATTGTCTTCTTTTAACTCCTAGATTCACTACCCCCATGGAGATCCAGAGAGTAATCAGCCCTCCTCCTGGTTCTTTTGTTTCTAGAATAGAGCTGAATCAGTCTCCATGATGCTGTTTTAAGTATCCTGGCACACTGTGTAATACAAATTGCTGACAGTTTGGGGTTTATACATGTCTGTCACTGTTCTAAGGCTGTCATGAGTTTTACTTGTTAATTATCATAGACCTGTGAATAAAATTTTATTATTCTTCTCATATAATAAGGTACCCAAGGTACCGAAAGGTTAAGGTTTCATGGTAAGTCTGATTACAGTGAGAAACCCAGGCAGTCTGATTATAGAGCTGGCTTTCGTATCTTTTCTGCTATTCAGCCTCCCATGAGCTTGGAAACTAACTACTGTCCTGCTAGACCTTGTTCTTGGATGGAAGGATATTGTTGCACAAGAGCAATTGGCATGATTTGGTGTATAACCTGAATGCTGTCTGTCCTCACTGCTTGTGGCTACAGAGAAGGCTCATCAACCTCAAGGAGCCTCATTCTTGGTCCCCATGAATACTTCTATGAGACTCCAAGGGGCCTTGCATATGCTCACACTCCACACTGTCAGCCACACTCACGGTCTGGTGCTACTGCAGTCTACTCCACTTCAGCTATCTCAGGGGGCTAGCCTGGGGCCTGTCAAGGTCCAGGAAGGAGGCTTGCATTATTGATATTGCCGAATGAAGTGCCTTCCAGACTGTGTTAATCTTCATGTTAAGGTGCTTCTCCTAATAACTCCAAATCCATTTATCTTGAGGTGAGGAGCCATGCTGAGTTCCATGAAGTGATGGATGGGTGTCAACATCTCAGCATCTCAAAGCTGCAATGTTAGGATCCAGAGTCGCACCCAGTCAACAGGATCAATTCACACCTGTTAGAATAGCCATCATCCAAAAGACAAGAAATAACAATTGTTAGTGAAGATGGGGAGAAAAAGGAACCTTAGTGCACTGTTGATAGAAATGTACATTGGTATGACCATTATGAAAAAAAATAGGGAGTTTTTAAAAAAAATTTAAAAAGAGATCTGTCATATGATACAGCAATTCCACACCTGGATATCTGGGAAAAAAAAAAAAGACAAACCCACTAATTTGAAAAGAATATGCACCCTCATGTTCATTTTAGCACTACTTACAATAGCCAAAATACAGAACTAACCTACATGCCCATGGAGAGTCAATGAATAAAGAAAATGTGGTATATAAATAATGGACTATTATTTAGTCATTAAAAAACCTTGCCATTTGTGACATGAATAGACCTCGAAAACACTATACTAAGTGAAATAAGGTAGGCTGAGACAGACAGACTCTATATGATCTCACTTATACACGGAATCTAAACCAAAACCAAAACCAAAAAAAAAACCTAGCTCATAGATACAGAAAACAGACTTATGGTTGATAGAAGCAGGGGTAGGGCTGTGAGTGAAATGAGTGAAGGGGATGAAAAGGTACAAATGTCTAGTTATTTGTAAGTAAGCCAAGGGGATACAACGTAGAGTATGGTGACCATAGTTAATATACTGTATGGCATATTTGAAAGTTGCCAAAAGTGTAGATCTTGAAAGAAAAGAAAGAAAGAAAGAAAAATTTGTAACTCTCTCTCACAAGAAAGAAAAATTTGTAACTCTGTATGGTGACATGTTAATTAGACATTGTAGGGATCATTTTGCGATATATACAAATAGTGAACCATTATATTGTACATCTGAAACTACTGTAATATTATATGTGAATTATATCTCAATTAAAAAATTGGGAAACATAAGACAATCAAAAGTGTAGATCTTGAAAGTTCTCATCACAAGAAAGAAAAATTTGTAACTCTGTATGGTGACATGTTAATTAGACATTGTGGGGATCATTTTGCGATATATACAAATAGTAAACCATTATATTATACATCTGAAACTACTGTAATATTATATGTGAATTATATCTCAATAAAAAAATTGGGAAACATAAGACAATCCTATCAGTGCTTAGAGTTTTATCTGAAAATGACAAATAATTTAAAATCCAATATCATATTAAGTGACTCTGTTAGAGAAATAGATAAATAAACCTTCAAAAACAAAACTTATTATTGATTTGATGCACATAAATATACACTATAAAACTACCAATTCTCTAAAGTACCCAGTCAACTTTTTAAAATAAAAAGTAATTGTGGCTACATACACAATCTCAGAAGCCTTCCTAATTAAATACACTAAGGAAAGAGACCTTTTATAGGCACAATAAAGGATAAAAATGGTAGAGACCTAGTAGATGCTGAAGAGATCAAAAAGAGATGGAAAGAATAGACAGGAGAACTTTATAAAAAAGATCTTAAAGAACCAGATTACTACTATAGTGTCGTTAGTCAGCTAGAGCCAGACATTCTGGAGTGGGAAGTCAAGTGGGTCTTAGGAAGCACTGCTATTAATAAAGCGAGTGGATACAATGAAATTCCAGCAGAACTATTCAAATCCCCGAAGGAGGATGCCATCAAGGCTTTGCATTCATTATGTCAACAAATCTGGAAGACTTGGCCACAGGATTGAAAAAGGTCAATCCTCATCCCAATTCCCAAGAAGGGCAGTACCAAAGAATGTGCTAACCATTGGACAGTTGCTCTCATCTCCCACACTAGCAAGGTCATGCTTAAAATCTTGTGTGCTAGGCTTCAGCATTATGTGAACCAAGAACTTCCAGATGTCCAAACTGGCTTTAGAAAAGGAAGAAGAACTAGAGACAAATTGCCAGCATTCGCTGGATGATAGAGAAAGCAAGGGAATTTCAGAAAAGCATCTATCTCTGTTTCATTTACTACATTAAAGCCCTTGACTGTGTGGATCATGACAAACTGTGGAAAGCTCTTACCTGTCTCCTGAGAAATCTGTATGCAGGTCAAGAAGAAACAGTTAGATCCTTGTATAGAACAACCGATTGGTTCAAGATCTAGAAAGGAGTATGACAGGGCTGTCTACTGTCACCTTATTTGTTTAATCTATACACTGAGCACATCATGAGAAATGCCGGGCTGGATGAGTTACAAACTGGAATTAAGATGGGCGGGAGAAACATCAACAACCTCAGATATGCAGATGATACCACTCTAATGGCAGAAAGCAAAGAAGAACTAAAGAGCTTCTTGATGAGGGTGAAGGAGGAGAGTGAAAGAGCTGGCTTAAGACTAAATATTAAAAAAAAAGGCTTCAGCATTATGTGAACCAAGAACTTCCAGATGTCCAAACTGGCTTTAGAAAAGGAAGAAGAACTAGAG
This sequence comes from Oreotragus oreotragus, assembly GCA_006410675.1. Classification (NCBI taxonomy): domain Eukaryota; kingdom Metazoa; phylum Chordata; class Mammalia; order Artiodactyla; family Bovidae; genus Oreotragus; species Oreotragus oreotragus. The sequence continues at coordinate 16,624 of SJYX01000670.1, read as the reverse complement.
ACAAATTGCCAGCATTCGCTGGATGATAGAGAAAGCAAGGGAATTTCAGAAAAGCATCTATCTCTGTTTCATTGACTACATTAAAGCCCTTGACTGTGTGGATCATGACAAACTGTGGAAAGCTCTTACCTGTCTCCTGAGAAATCTGTATGCAGGTCAAGAAGAAACAGTTAGATCCTTGTATAGAACAACCGATTGGTTCAAGATCTAGAAAGGAGTATGACAGGGCTGTCTACTGTCACCTTATTTGTTTAATCTATACACTGAGCACATCATGAGAAATGCCGGGCTGGATGAGTTACAAACTGGAATTAAGATGGGCGGGAGAAACATCAACAACCTCAGATATGCAGATGATACCACTCTAATGGCAGAAAGCAAAGAAGAACTAAAGAGCTTCTTGATGAGGGTGAAGGAGGAGAGTGAAAGAGCTGGCTTAAGACTAAATATTAAAAAAAAATAAGATCATGGCATCTGGCCCCATTGCTGCTGCTGCTAAGTCGCTTCAGTTGTGTCTGACTCTGTGCGACCCCATAGAGGGCAGCCTACCAGGCTCCCCCGTCCCTGGGATTCTCCAGGCAAGAACACTGGAGTGGGTTGCCATTTCCTTCTCCAATGCATGAAAGTGAAAAGTGAAAGTGAAGTCGCTCAGTCGTGTCTGACTCTTCACGACTCAATGGATTGCAGCTCACCAGGCTCCTCTGTCCATGAGATTTTCCAGGCGAGAGTACTGGAGTAGGGTGCCATTGCTGCATTGCAAATAGAAGGGGACAAGGTGGAAATAATGACAAATTTCCTCCTCTTGGGCTCCAAAATCACTGCGGACCGTGACTGCAGCCATGAATCTAGAAGACAACTGCTTCTTGGCAGGAAAGGGATGACAAACCTAGACAGTATATTGAAGAGCAGAGACATTACTCTGCTGACAAAGGTCCATATAGTCAAGACTATGGTCTTCTCAGTGGTCACGTAGGGTTGTGAGAGCTGGACTGTAAAGAAGGCAGAACATCAAAGAATGGATGCCTTCAAAGTGTAGTGCTGGAGAAGACTCTTGAAAGTCCCTTGGACAGCAAGGAGATCAAACCAGTCAATCTTAAGGGAGACCAACCCTGAATATTCCCGGGAAGGACTGAAACTGAAGCTCCAGTGTTTTAGTCATCTGATGCACACAGAAGGCTCACTGGAAAAGTCCCTGGTGCTGGGAAAGATCAAGGGCAGAAGGAGAAGAGGGCAGGCTACTCCGTCCATTGGATTTTCCAGGCAAGAGTACTGGGGTGGGGTGCCATTGCCTTCCCTGAAGGAGCTAACTACATATCAGAAAATCACATGGCCTTTAAGCAGCAGAATGAATTTTTGAAGGAAAACTACCATCTGGCAGTGGTATACAGGGCTACTGTCAGCCTATAAGATGCCTTTGTATAAACTAGAAACCATTGTCCCTTTGGGTGGATACAGCTCTTTCTCGGGGTGCACAGCATTGCCTGGATTTTAACCTTTACTCATACCTGTCAGTGACCCATAATAAAAAGATCCACCTGCACAGCTACAAACAGAAGCCCCAGTATAATGGGCAAACAAATGAACTGATAATGATTCATTAAATTATCTAGAGTTGTGTTTTCCAATATGGTAGCCACTAGCCACCTGTGGCTATTTAAAATTAATGTTCAATATCTTCATTTCCCTGGCACAATAACTACATGTGGCTAGCAACAACCACAGTGGACAGTGCAGATATAGAACATTTTCAATACTGCAGAAAACCTCTTTGAACAGAACTGCTTTAGAATATGCATGCAGGGGTATTCATTTCAGTTCATTCACTCAGTGTGTCCGACTCTTTGTGACCCCATGAATCGCAGCATGCCAGGCCTCCCTGTCCATCACCAACTCCCGGATATTTTTCTGAAAAGTGAAAGTGAAGAAAAAAATCTTCTGATGTTTAATAATGAATAAATTATGAGGGTGAAATTATGAATCATTAGCCTATTGGGCAAAAATAAACTCTGGTTCTTTGCTGTTTCCTTTCCCAGTTTTTGTACATGATTATTTTAGGATTCTTAACTGAGCAAATACCATAAAACTGTGTCTTTTTCTTAGCCTTTACAATTTATATAGCAAGTTAGAATTAGAATTTTAAAACATTTTATTCTTTAGAAAAAGTTCCAGAAATCAGCTTCCCCAAGGCAAGTATGTGGTTTATATAATCAAAACAAATAGTTGAACTACATCTGCTAGATGAGATTAAAAACAACAACGAAACCTCTTTCCTCAAAACTGGGTGTTAACATCTCAGCATTTCAAAGCTGCTATGTTGGGATCCAGAGTTTTACCCAGTCTCTAAGGAAATCCATTTGTTCAGCACTCACTCCTATCCTTCCTGGGAGCTCTAAACCAGTCCAGGGGAGCAAGGAGTATGAAACGGCACCCTGTCCCTTCCACTATCCGCACTCCTTCCCACCCCTCCTTGGTGACTCCCCAAAACACAACCCCCTATTTATGCATATCAGTTTATGCCTACAGATAGAGGAGTGAACATCACCCAAATAGCCAAACTTCTCTTCCCAGTTTGGGTTTGTCTAGGACACCCTGCCGCATGCGCTGTGTTTAGTCGCTCAGTCGTGCCTGACTCTTTACAACCCCATGGACTGCCAGGCTTTTCTGTCCATGGGGATCTTCCAGGCAAGAATACTGGAGAGGGTTGCCATGCTCTCCTCCAGGGAAACTTCCCGACCCAGAAGTCGAGCCCAGGTCTCCTGCAATGCAGGAGGATGCTTTACTGGCTAAACCATCGGGGAAACCCAAGAATGCTGGAGTAGGTACCCTATCCCTTCTCCAGGGGATCTTTTCCACTCAGGAATCGAACCGGGGTCTCCTGCATTGCAGGCAGATTCTAAACCATCTGAGCTACCAGGGAAGCCCACCCTGCTGCATATTTTATGCCCATTGGATGGGCAGGTTTGCCCCCTAAGGAGGCTTAGGAGAGGATGGAGGGCCAACATCTTCTTGAGACTTAGAGCCAGTCTTCTTGAGATTTTACAAGCAGAAAGCTGGCTAAGCCTTTCACTGAACTGATATAATAGATCAAAACTGAATAGATAGCCCTTTGTTTTTCATTTTGAAATCTCTGTCTTAAAACCAAAGGACTTTGGGGGCTTCAGGCCCCAAAAGGACACAAATGATAAGCGAAGATCACTAAAAAGAAAAACCAATCCAGATTAAAAAAAAAAAAAAATAGAGTCAAGAAAAGCAGCGACTCAGAGGCACTGTAACTTCTCATTTTGCAGCGTGCATCTAACCTTGAAGCCAGGGCCCCAGAGAAGTCGGGTTAGAAGCAGTTTCACTTCGTGGATTGCTCCCCGCGGGGCCTTTCCGGATGCAGAAAGCAGAAGTTCATGTTATTAAAATAGATCCCATTGTGCATGCTAGAGCAACACCATCGGCCGGGCGTTTCTTCCGGCTAGTCCCCCGGTTCATTTCGCAGGCTGGCTTCCCCCAACCCATTTATATGAACTCTGTTGGATACTCCGCTTTTGCGGGGAGCTATGGAGTGTGTGCTGAAGCATTCGGCCACTTGGTGTATAAAACAGCTAGAGAAACACTAAGTTCTGCGGTAAGTTATTCAATGAGCCCTCGTGTCAGAGAAGGAACGTTCTGGGAAAGCCCTTTCTGACCTTTTTTTACCGCTCACCTTGACTGGGGCGCTTGCCACGTCAGTCACTCTTCTGATCACGAACTGCAGGAGGCTCGTGAGACTGGCACGCTAAAAGAAAGCTGCCCTCTCTTTCTTTTGTTGTTTCTCATTTTGATTTCTTCTTCCTCTCCACTACCTCTGAAAGGCAAGGAGTAGAATGGGGCCCAATTTTCGGGTCTACTTAATTCTTACTCCCAGGCCACATCAAAACAACAATGCAGAAATGCTGAAAGCTCCAGCTTCAGCACTACCTGAGAGCTTGTTAGAAATGCAGGATTTCAGGCTCCACCCCAGGCCCATTGAATTAGAACATGCATTTAAACAAGACCTCAACTGATTCAGTTTGCTCGGTAGGGTTTGGGAAGCACTGGGAAAGAAAGCTTTGAAAATGGAGGGAGGTCTTGCCCTCCGCCCCTGGAGGGGTGGAGGGGTTGGGCTGCGCGGGTGGCCCTGGTGTGAAATTTTGGGTCACAGCGACATCTTGTGGTTACCGTTGTGGTAGCGGTTGAATTTTCCGGTGGGCAAGCTGCTATGACTGAATGTGCAAGCGCGCTCAGCCGTGTCTGACTCTTTCCGACCCCTTGGGCTGCGGAGAAGGCAATGGCACCCCAACTCCAGTACTCTTGCCTGGAAAATCCATGGACGGAGGAGCCTGGTGGGCTGCAGTCCATGGGGTCGCGAAGAGTCGGACACGACTGAGCGACTTCACTTTCACTTTTTACTTTCATGCATTGGAGAAGGAAATGGCAACCCACTCCAGTGTTCTCGCTTGGAGAATCCCAGGGACGGGGAAGCCTGGTGGGCTGCCGTCTATGGGGTCGCACGGAGTCGGACACGACTGAAGCGTCTTAGCAGCAGCAGCAGGGCTGTAGCCCGCCAGGCTCCTCTGTCCATGGAATTTTCCAGACCGGCGGTTAATTGTTCATCCCTGGAGGAAACAGATGAATGCTGCACTAGAGTCCAGAGGTCTCTGGGTTCGGCCTCTCTCCGCTAGGCTGTCAATCAAAGAGATACGGGCTCTTTTCCAAGAATGCCTTCTACCAGGGTTGAGAACGGTTTATAGGCACAGGGATTTTCTGCATTAGAAGCAGCAGGATCAACAGATTTCAAAGATTTTCTTTCCTCTTCACAAGATTTATGATACAATTCATAAAGCTATTAAAACTCCGTGGCACAAGAATGGTTCCAGAGATCATAAAAAAATGAGTAGCTCCCCCCCTTTCAAGCATGATGCTTGCTTTAAATAATTGTTGGTATTTGCTGAACTTTTAGTCTGTTTCAAGAACTAAGAGCCTGCATGTGCTAATCAATTAAACCTCACATCAATCCAGTGAGACTGTTTGGTTTAGTCGCTCAGCCACGTCTGACTCTTTGCAACCCCATGGACTGCAGCACGCCGGGCTTCCCTGTCCATCACCAGCTCCCGGAGTTTGCTCAAACTATGTCCATCTAGTCAGTGATGCCATCCAACCATCTCATCCTCTGTCATCCCCTTCTCCTCCTGCCTTCAATCTTTCCCAGCATCAGGGTCTTTTCCAATGAGTCAGTTCTTGGCTTCAAGTGGCCATAGTATTGGAGGTTCAGCTTTACTTAGCCTCAGTCCTTCCAATGAATATTCAGGACGATTTCCTTTAGGATTGACTGATTTGATCTCCTTGCTGTCCAAGGGACTCTCAAGAGTCTTCTCCGACAACCCAGCTCAAAAGCATCAATTCTTCAGTGCTCAGCTTTCTTTATAGTACAACTCTCACATCCATACATGACTACTGGAAAAACCATAGCTTTGACTAGACGGACCATTGTTGGCAAAATAATGTCTCTGCTTTTTAATATGCTGCCTAGGTTGGTCATCCTGGAGAAGGAAATGGAAACCCACTCCAGTATTCTTGCCTGGGAAACTTCATGGACAGAGGAACCTAGCAGGCTACAATATGGGGTCGCAAAAAGTTGGCCATGACTGAGCACATCAGCAGGTTGGTCATAGCTTTTCTTCCAAGGAGCAAGTGTCTGTCAGTTTCATGGCTGCAGTCACCATCAGTGAGACAGGAGCTATATTTAGTTTGAAGACCTACCTGGCAGTGATACTTATTGGTTGAGAAAAGTCTATACTAACAAGAAACTTATGACTCTAGTAACTCTTGAAAGTGAATTTGCATTGAATTAAATCCAAGCACTTCTTCATACATTTAAGGAAGAGTAGTGCAGACATAAGGGGACGACGGAGGATGAGATGGCTGGATGGCATCACCAACTCGATGGACGTGAGCCTGAGTGAACTCCGGGAGTTGGTGATGGACAGGGAGGCCTGGCGTGCTGCAGTTCATGGGCTCGCAAAGAGTCAGACACAACTGAGTGACTGAACTGAACTGAGTGCAGACATACACGCTATGTTACCTACCCAGCCTCAGACTGTGGTTGGGATGTTTATATACTTGGAGCCTCCTGCAACAGCTCCAAGGCTCTCCAGAGGATTCATGGCTCACAGGCTGAGAGCTCCTGATGTAGAAACACAGCTAGTCCTTCACTGATGCCATCCCAGGCAGTCGTGAACACAGCTGACTTCATCTAGTCTCTGATAATTAGCAGAATAGGGCTCGACTTGGCCTCGGATAGGAGACTTCTGGGGAGTTGGAAACTGATTTCCAAGAAGTTCCCCATGATTACACTTCTAGCTTGAAAAGCTACCTTATAGAGACAAACAGACTCCATGCCCAGTTGTTCCCTTCTCTTCTCCCACCCATACAGCCTAAAAAGAATAATTCTTCCAAAATAAAGTTCTGTTTGAGTTCTTCCCCAACACAAAATTAGTCCAATTATGCCCAGCTGGTTATGTGAGCTAAAGCCTGTTCTGATATCTAGGTTTTCAAAGTAAAATCTAATAGCAATCAACCTGCTTCCTGCTCTTCCCTTTACTCTGTCTAGTCTATTCCTCTAGTCTCTACTGTTGGAAAATGGTGGCCTCAGTGGAGACATCGAGGAGGCCACGTGACCCTCCCCAGGAAGCATTACCTTAATTAAGTCACTTGGAATGCAGAGATCCTACACAGAAACAGGAACACAGTTCTCGCAAGGAGTGGACAGCGTTTTCGCAAGCCCACGCATGAGTTTACTGTGAAAAACATCATCATCGACAAGCAAGTATTGTCGCTGCCATTCAGTTGCTAGGCCATGTCTGACTCTTTGTGACCCCTTGGGCTACAGCATGGCTTCCCTGGCCTTCGCTGTCTCCCAGAGTTTGCTCAACGCTGACTCATGTCCACTGAGTCAGTGATGCTATCCAACCATCTCATCCTCTCTTGCCCCCTTCTCCTCCTGCTTTCAACCTTTCCCAGCATCAGAGTCTTTTCCAGTGAGTTGGCTTTTGGCATCAGGTGACCAAAAGTATTGGAGCTTCGGCTTCAGCATCTGTCCTTCCAATGAATATTCAGGTTTGATTTCCTTTAGGATGGACTGGTTTGGGGTCCTTGCTGTCCAAGGGACAAGGTAAGTATAAACAGCGGTGAGTATTCTCTGCTGCAGGCCCTGCCTCAGTGCAAGAAATAGCATAACCAGAAGGTTGCTCGGCCAGTATGAGTCACGGGCATTTCTTGTTTCTGGCTGCCCACGTTCAAACCCCTTTTTTCAAAAGTTCATCATTTACAGACTTGCCTGGTGGTCCTGTGGTTGTGACTCTGTGCTTCCAGGGCAGGGGGAATGGGTTCCATCCTTGGTCAACGAACTAAGATCCCACAAGTCATGCGTTGCAGCAAAAAAAAAAAAAAAAAAAAAAAAAATTAAAAGCACATGATTTCCTTTTGGGCATTCTTTCTTCCCACTGGATGTGTCTGGGAGACAGTGACCAAGATTCCAGCACTCCTTCATTAATGGGTAGAGAGATGGCACAGGCTAGGACAGTTACATGCTCTCTACTTGGTGTTTGAATCTTGACGGGAGGCTCAAAGAAACAGAAAAGAGTTCTATTTCACCCCAGCCTTCTAGAACCTGCTTTTAGACTTCCTGCTGGTGTTTGAATCCTGTCCTCCAGAAATATCCTAATTCCTGCCTATTTGCAACCCTCCATTCTGCTATTGATTCTGTGAACCCCCAATATCCTTCCAAAATATTTTTTAAATTAATGTGCTACTCAGCTATTGCTACAATACTGCTGTATAAAAATATCACCCTCAGAATCACAATGGTTTGTAGCAACAGAATTTTGTTTTCCTAAGCCACAGTTCTGCCGGTCGGCCAGGGTGGCTCTGTTCTAGACCCCAGGTCTGCTTAGGTCTGTTCCGTGTACCTCTCACGTGAAGGCACCAGAAGCTATTCAGGGCACATTCTTCTTATGGTAAATGAGAGTGGGCAGGGTAAATCGCACCAACGCATTTAACATCTCCGGTTGAGCAGCGTGTTGGTTATTCTGTTGGCCAAAGCAAATCACGTAGTCAAGCTCAAGCCCAGTTGTGTGGACGTGCATTCTACCTACCTGAAGGCAGGCAATGAAAAGCCGCCATAAAAAAGGGCACCGATGTGTCTGCATTAGTCTATTACTAGGAAAGACTGGAAGGTCAGGACCATTAACCTGCCTTGGTTAACCAGAAAATAATAAAATATTAACAGAAGTTAATTTTAACCCAGATATATTCACCAATCTTTTCCTTTATGATTTGTGCTTTCCAAGTCTTAAGAAAATTTTCCTTGCTGTGTATCAATTATATTTCAATAAAACTGAAAGAGAAAACAAAAAGAAAATTTTCTTTGACCCAAGAACGTGATAGTCTTCTTTATTTTGTTTTTCAGACTTAAGTCTTTAGTCCAGACTATGGGTAAGGCAGGGATTCAACTGAGTTTTTGTTAATGGCTGACCAATTGCCCTAGCAATGCTTTTTGAATAATTCATCCTATTCCAACTGATTTTCTTGAACCCAAGAACGTGATAGTCTTCTTTATTTTGTTTTTCAGACTTAAGTCTTTAGTCCAGACTATGGGTAAGGCAGGGATTCAACTGAGTTTTTGTTAATGGCTGACCAATTGCCCTAGCAATGCTTTTTGAATAATTCATCCTATTCCAACTGATCTGTAAAACCACTTTTTCCGTGTATCAGGTTTCTATAAATGCAGGAGTGTCTTTCTGGACTCTTTTCTGTTTCTGCATTCTATTGTCAGTCTCTGCTAATACTCTACTTCGTAATTATTTGGTCTTTAATCTTCATTTCTCAGGAGGCAGGTTAGGTGGTCTGGTATGCCCATCTCTTTCAGAATTTTCCACAGTTTATTGTGATCCACACAGTCAAAGGCTTTGGCATAGTCAATAAAACAGAAATAGATGTTTTTCTGGAACTCTCTTGCTTTTTCCATGATCCAGTGGATGTTGGCAATTGATCTCTGGTTCCTCTGCCTTTTCTAAGACCAGCTTGAACATCAGGGAGTTCACGGTTCACGTATTGCTGAAGCCTGCCTTGGAGAATTTTGAGCATTACTTTACTAGCATGTGAGATGAGTGCAATTGTGTGGTAGTTTGAGCATTCTTTGGCATTGCCTTTCTTTGAAATTGGAATGAAAACTGACCTTTTCCAGTCCTGTGGCCACTGCTGAGTTTTCCAAATGTGCTGGCATATTGAGTGCAGCACTTTCATAGCATCATCTTTCAGGATTTGAAACAGCTCAACTGGAATTCCATCACCTCCACTAGTTTTGTTCGTAGTGATGCTTTCTAAGGCCCACTTGACTTCACATTCTAAGATGTCTGGCTCTAGATTAGTGATCACATCATCATGATTATCTGGGTCATGAAGATCTTTTTTGTACAGTTCTAACGTGTATTCTTGCCACCTCTTCTTAATATCTTCTGCTTCTGTTAGGTCCATACCATTTCTGTCCTTTATCGAGCCCATCTTTGCATGAAATGTTCCCTTGGTATCTCTAATTTTCTNGGTAGTTTGAGCATTCTTTGGCATTGCCTTTCTTTGGAATTGGAATGAAAACTGACCTTTTCCAGTCCTGTGGCCACTGCTGAGTTTTCCAAATGTGCTGGCATATTGAGTGCAGCACTTTCACAGCATCATCTTTCAGGATTTGAAACAGCTCAACGGGAATTCCATCACCTCCACTAGCTTTGTTCTTAGTGATGCTTTCTAAGGCCCACTTGACTTCACATTCCAAGATGTCTGGCTCTAGATTAGTGATCACATCCTCATGATTATCTGGGTCGGGAAGATCTTTTCTGTACAGTTCTTCTTTGTATTAGAATAAGATTATATGCTGACACAAAGGCACTGTTCTAAAAGGCAGTGAGTACACCGGAGTTAGTATTCAAGAAATACTTGCTATTTGCTTGGCTGAAAGTACATTCCTATTCCATGAGGACTTTACCTACCCCATGAGGTTGTTTGGAAAATCAAGACAAATATGTGTAAAAAGTGGGACATAATACCAAGGTGCTATTTTATAGCACTAGTGATTAGTGCAATAGGAGTCAATGTATACACTTTATACCCTCTTCATTCTTAAAAGTGAGTTATGAAGATTGGTCTTAAATGATGACTGGGATTAGAGTAACCATGGCAAAGAGTGGAGAGAACCTCAGATTTGTAGAAAGGACAATAAAGAAGGTATAGAAATATGCATGAAAAGTAAAGAGCCGGAAGGCAAATAGTTTAGATTTGTAGGCTACAGAGAACCTATATTGTTATGTATTTTCCTTCTTTTTTCTCCTCAACCATATAAAAATGTAAAGAAAAAAAATGTTCTTTGCTGGAGGACTGTAACCTAAGTATTCAATGGTCCAGATATGGCCAGTAAATTATAATATGACAATGCCCAGTTTAGAATGACTATGCAGAATTCTGCCTGACTATATTGAGAGTTTAATACTGGACAATAGTGGCAGAGAAGGTTGGAAAGAAATGATAAAGCCATACTATTGAAAACATCAAAAGCCAGAATGAACCACAGGTCTTGGATTTGATTTTATTCCCTAAATGTAGGTTTAGGAAATATTTGTACGCCAGTTAATTTAGCATGTCTTTTACCATTAAGCCACATTGTTCTCATTGATCCCAGGAAATCAGATGGAATATGTTTATTTAAACAGAACCATTAAACCCAGTTTTGCATTATCTCTTACAGGGTGGAGTCAAAACATTCTCTCTCTCTCTCTCTTTTTTTTTTTTTTTTTTTTTTTTAATATCTATTGCTTTTGAAGGTACACCTTTTAATGAAATCCAATGACTGCTGATGTTGATATGTTGACCTTGGATGTTCTGATGCACATATTAAATGAAGACCATATGTGGCAGTTTTCTTTGGAAATGATGTGTATTTTTGTACTTGTGAAATCAAGGGAACTGTTATTGAAACTCAGATCCTAAGTTTTGTATTTGCTCACAGTTGGGGTTTCCCTAAGCCCTGGTAAGTACACAGCACATGCTTAGTTATGAGTTTCCTGATAAAAACNTGAAGACCATATGTGGCAGTTTTCTTTGGAAATGATGTGTATTTTTCTACTTGTGAAATCAAGGGAACTGTTTGAAACTCAGATCCTAAGTTTTGTATTTGCTCACAGTTGGGGTTTCCCTAAGCCCTGGTAAGTACACAGCACATGCTTAGTTATGAGTTTCCTGATAAAAACTCAGAGGTCTTGAAAAGTTCCTGAATCTTCCCAACATCTTTATTATCCATACTTGTGAACTCCCAAGACAGTGGCTTTCATAGTATGATATGTGAGAATGAACATATGTGGTACATATTACAGATACTATATATGGGAAATACTTTGTTATCATCTGAATTCTTCATCCTGATAAATCAATTTATTATAAGATATATGAAGCTGTTATGGAAATATGGAGAAATGTAGAAATGACAGCTTCAGCATGAGTCCTCCCAATGAATATTCAGAACTAATTTCCTTTAGGATGGACTGGTTGGATCTCCTTGCAGTCCAAGGGACTCTCAAGAGTCTTCTCCAACACCACAGTTCAAAAACAACAATTCTTCGGTGCTCAGCCTTCTTCACAGTCCAACTCTCACATCCATACATGACCACAGGAAAAACCATAGCCTTGACTAGATGGCCCTTAGTCGGCAAAGTAATGTCTCAGCTTTTGAATATGCTGTCTAGGTTGGTCATAACTTTTCTTCCAAGGAGTTAGCGTCTTTTAATATCATGGCTGCAGTCACCATCTGCAGTGGTTTTGGAGCCCCCCAAAATAAAGTCTGACACTGTTTCCACTGTTTCCCCATCTATTTCCCATGAAGTGATGGGACTGGATGCCATAATCTTCATTTTCTTAATGATCATCTTTAACTACATTCTATAAGATTTTATAATTTTCTTCTTAAAGTATGCCGTTGTTAGATTTATAACTATACATGGTATCTCAGGTGATACCAGTAGTAAAGAACACGCCTGCTAATGCAGGACACATAAGAGACTTGGGTTCGATCCTTGGATTGGGAAGATACCCTGGAGTAGGAAAGGACAACCAACTCCAGTATTCTTACCTGGAGAATCCAGTGGACAGAGGAGCCTGGCAGGGTATGGTCCATGGAGACACAAAGAACTGGACACAACTGAAGTGACTTAGCACTCACATAACTATACGCCTTATTTTATGCTTGTTAAAATGATATAAATGCACTCTTTTAAAAATAATATCTTTTAATATCATTAAAATTTGCTGCAATGTGTTGCACATAAACAATTTTTGTATACTGATCTCAAAGCCAGTGACTTTTATCATAATAGGTAACGTCACATGGTCCTCACTATGTGCCAGACACTGTTCAAGGCATTTTGTATGTATGGAATGCACTCAGTCTCCCGATGACTCTGTGAAGGAAGTTTTATTATAATAACCTTTTACAGATGAGGGAACTGAAGTACAGAGAGGTTAAGTAAATTGTCTAAGATCCTAAGTGGTGAAGCCAGAGTTCAAACTCGTCCAATATCCAAAGCTATAACCAAACTTATATTTATTGTGGTTATAAATATATTTACAGCTATATATATATAACTATATTTGTCTCTTATCATTGTTAAGCTCTTTCATCAGCTCTAATAATTTTCTGGTTAACTCATGGGAAACTCTTAGGTTTCCTGTGCAAATAAGAACAACAAATACTTCAAACACCAACTAGCAAACACATGGTTAATGCCCTATTAAAGTGGGACAAGGTGTGGGGGGGAGGGTGTGTGGTTGTGTGTCTATCTCTGTGTGTGTGTATGTGTGTATTTGGAAGTGCTAGGAGGAGGAACTCTATGAAGAGCAGCATTCTCAAAGCTAGTGGAACTCACCGAGCCCTTGGGGTGGCTGGTGTACTTTCCGAGGGCCCAGGAATTTCTGGCATGGCAGCAACTAGCCGAGTAGGGGCATCCTCAGAGAGGCTTGCAGGCTCCAGGGAGGCCTATTCTGAATAGGGAGAGGCCCAGGGCCAAGCCCAACAGAGAGTGTCAAATGACAGGCCTGCTCCTTCCCCACTCTCCACCCCCAGATCTGGGCTGAATCAAAGGGCCATTCAGGCCCCTCCCTTTCACAGGCTGAGGCCACTGGGGCTGCCCCTGAGGCTGAAACGCAGCAATCCCACGGGCTTCTGCTCCAAACAGGCTTGTGTTTGAAACCACAATATACTTGGCTCTGGTTTTATACACATTACTTTCCTAGTGCTGAAAAAAAAGAATTAGAAGAATGAAAGTGAGAGGCCTTGAGGGATGGGAATTCTTTTTTCCAGTCTAGTGAATGAGGTTAATAAGTAGAAAAATAAAACTACTCTCCGTGAAGGGTCTTTGGAAGGGTTACCAGGCCATGATAATTGAAAGCAAATTAAAAGGCTATATCATTCATTCAGCCTCAGTCGCCTCTCTCAGCCCTGAGGCAACTGAGTGTGCTTCAGGGCAGCGAGAGGGGGAAGTAGCGGGGCTGGAAGGGCCTGAAGAGGGAAGGGCTGGCTTCCTCAGCCATGCAGGGTAGGAGCATTTAAGGAGAAGGGACAGCCATCTCTATCCTTCTGCAGTATCCCACCCAAGTGAGTGAGTGAAAGTTGCTCAGTCGTGTCCAACTCTTTGCGACCTCATGGACTATACAGTCCATGGAATTCTCCAGGCCAGAATACCGGAGTGGGTAGCCTTTTCCTTCTCCAAATGTGAGGTCAGTTAGGGAACTGACTGACTGATAATCCCCACCAGACCCCACTGCTCACTGGACACTTGCTCACACATTTCAAAGGAATATTTTCTAGTGCTTTGCATACTGTAAAAGAAAACAAAACAAAACAAATCCAAACTAACCTTGGGTGTGAGTCATATACCACGAGTCCCTTGTACCCCTCTGGTTCTCAGTTACCTTTCTGTAAAATGAAGATGGCAAACCTGATCTGTTTTCAAGCAGGGGTCTCCTGAGTCCTCTTGGAAGCCTGGACTGGAGGAGGAGGGGGAAGGGAGCTATTCTGAATAGCTCAGCTATTCTGAGCTATTCGAGCCACTAGCCCATGTCTGATTCTGCCATCTTTGACCTCAGGCCATTTTCAGCATAAGCTGGTAGAGCAATTCATTCTGACAGGACCATTTCTATGACCTACTGACTCTGTCAACTGTTTCAGGTAACCCCAGAGATCAGAGCGGCTGCCTCTGCACTGGTTTGGTCCATGTTGCCACCTTGAAGAAGGTGTGGGAGTTTTCTGCCAGCATCATATCTTTCTCAAGGAGACCAGGAAAGACTTGTGATGACCCAGGTGGGTGGTGTGTGACCCAGGTTCTGTGCTAGTGGCTTTAGGAAGTAGCCCTGAGGCCTGGGTTGAATTCAGATCCCACAGAACTACATCTGTATTTTCACAAACTCAGGTGAGATTTTACATAAGCTTCTGCAACAGTTTCCCTGAGAAATCTTTTGTGAGCTCCCAGTTTGTGCTGTGATGCTTTTCTGAAGCACCGTGGTTTAAGTTCTACCCTAGAACTTAAAACGTTTGTGGTATTGCCAGTTCACCTGGTCACTGGTATCATTTCTCATGTCCTGCAGTCAGAAACCGTGGTTTTTCACTATAAATTCCTAGGATCTGGCAAAGTCCCTGCCACTCAAAGGCGATTCATGTTTTTCACAAGGGATGCCGCCAGCCAACAGCCAGCTTCAACTGCTAGACAGACGAGCCTTCAGATGATTCCAGCCTCCAGCCTTCACGTCCTCTAGCTGAGGCCTGCAACACTGAAGGGCAGAGATAAGGTGTCCCTGGTGTACTATATCCAAATTCTTGACCCACAGATTCTTTGAGCATAATAAATGTTTCTACCGCATCACTAAGTGTTGGGTATATTTGTTCAACAGCCATAGTAATTGGAACACTGGTCTGTGATAGACACTAAGAACATTAATAAGTGCTTGGCCACGAATTCTTTAGATCCCTGGACCTGCCTAGATGGTAGAAAAAAGAAGGGCTATCCCAGGAAAAGAGCAGAACTGTATAGTGTTCCTCTAAAGTTTTAAGGCATAAATATCTATAGGTATCTACTACAGTATAGTAGAAAAGATTAAAGATCAGGATCCTATCAAGCCACGGAGGAGACTTAAATACCTATTACATAGTCAAACAAGCCCATCTTAAAAGTCTATATGTTGTAATATTCCAACTAATATGACATTCTGCTGCTGCTAAGTCGCTTCAGTCGTGTCCGACTCTGTGCGACCCCACAGACGGCAGCCCACCAGGCTCCCCAGTCCCTGGGATTCTCCAGGCAAGAACACTGGAGTGGGTTGCCATTTCCTTTTCCAATGCATGAAAGTGAAAAGTGAAAGTAAAGTCGCTCAGTCGTGTCCGACTCTTCGCGACCCCATGGACTGCAGCCCACCAGGCTCCTCCGTCCATGGGATTTTCCAGGCGAGAGTACTAGAGTGGAGTGCCATTGCCTTCTCCATGACATTCTGAAAGAGGTGAAACTATGGAGACAGTACAAAATATCAGCGTTTGCCAGGGGTTAGGGAGGAGCGCATGAACAGACAGAGGGTGGGGCTTTCTAAGGCACTGAAGCTATTCTATATGATACTCTAATGATGATACATGTTTTACATTTGTCCAAACCCACAGGATGTATCACACTACAAGTGAACGCTAATGTAAACTGCAGGCTTTGGGTGATAATGATGTATCAGTGTTGGTTCACCGACCCTGACAAAGTTACCACCCTGGTGCTGATGTGGGGGAGCCTGTGCTTATGGGGGCAGAGGGTATATGGGAAACCTCTCTACTTTCCATTCAGTTTCTTTTTCTTCTCACTCAATTTTGCTGTGAACCTAACACTGCTTTGAAAAACAAAGGCTGTGTTTTTAAAAGGGATCATTTAAATGTGGTTATATTTGTTTAAGAGCCTAGGGATTCCTCNGAGAAGGGGACGACCGAGGATGAGATGGCTGGATGGCATCACGGACTCGATGGACGTGAGTCTGAGTGAACTCCGGGAGATGGTGATGAACAGAGAGGCCTGGCGTGCTGCAATTCATGGGGTCACAAAGAGTCGGACACGACTGAGCGACTGAACTGAACTGAATCTTCATTTATTAATAGAACCAGCTTGTACAATTCCATATATATTACACTCTAAAAGTACCCATTCAACATTTTGTTTGGAATATCTTTGAATTAAAGAGTAATATGGGGAAGAAAAAAAGGTCTTTAGATAAGAAATCTTCCTCTTCACTTACTTGGATCATCTTTCAGTTCAGTTCAGTCGCTCAGTCGTGTCTGACTCTTTGCGACTCCATGAATCACAGCACACCAGGCCTCCCTGTCGTCCATCGAGTCAGTGATGCCATCCAGCCATCTCATCCTTGGTCGTCCCCTTCTCCTCCTGCCCCCAATCCTTCCCAGCATCAGAATCTTTTCCAATGAGTCAACTCTTCGCATGAGGTGGCCAAAGTACTGGAGTTTCAGCTTTAGCATCATTCCTTCCAAAGTAATCCCTGT
>SJYX01000668.1:0-13571 GCA_006410675.1 Oreotragus oreotragus | reverse complement strand
GCATCAATTCTTCAGTGCTCAGCTTTCTTTATAGTCCAACTCTCACATCCATACATGACTAGTGGAAAACCATAGCATTGACTAGACAGACCTTTGTCAGCAAACAATATCTCCGCTTTTTAATATGCTGTCTAGGTTAGTCATAGCTTTTCTTCCAAGGAGCAAGCATCTTTTAATTATTTCTAACCCATGCACTGTAGCCTGCCAGGTTCCTCTGTCCGTGGGATTCTTTAGGCAAGAATACTAGAGTGGGTTGCTATTTCCTACTCCACGGGATCTTCCCAACCCAGGGATTGAACCCGCGTCTCTTACGTCTCCTGTGTTGACAGGCACCTTAGCACTAGCACCATCTGGGAAACCCTTATTATGTGGGCCTTCTTTTTTCCTTGATGAATTTGCCTAAAGGTTTATCAATTTTATCTTTTCAAAGTACCAGCTCTTGGTTTTATTTACCTTTTCTACCTTTTTTTTAGTATTTTTCTTTTATTATTTTTTTAATCTTTACGATTTCTTTCCTTCTGCTAACTTTGGATTTGCTTGTTCTTATTTTTCTAGTAACTTTAGATGTAATGTTAGGTTGTTTATTTGAGATTTGTCTTGCTTCCTGAGGTAGGTGTGTATCACTGTAAGAATTGCTTTTACTGCAGCCCATAGATCTTGGATTTTTTGTTTGTTTTCATTTTTCTGTAGGTATTTTTCATCTTTCTTCTCTGATTTATTCATTGATCCATTGGTTGTTCAGCAGCATACTGTTTAGTCTTCATGTGTTTGTGTTTTTTTGCAAGGTTTTTCTTCTTATAGCTGATTTCTAGTCTCATAGTATTATGGTCAGAAAAGATGCTTAGTATGATTTCAATTTTCTCAAATTTGCCCAAGGCTTGTTTTGTTCCATAGCATGTGCTATATCCTAGAGAATGTTCTATGTGCACTTGAAAAGAATATGTATTCGCTGCTTTAAATCCATTTGGTCTAATATATTATTTAAGGCCTGCGCTCCTTTATTTTCTGTCTGGAAGGTCTGTCTATTGGTGTAAGTGGGGTGTTAAAGTACCCTACTATTAGGTTACCGGTGAGTACTTCTTTTACGGCTATTAGCATTTGCCTCATATACTGAGGTGCTCCTATACTAGTGCAGATATATGTGCAATTGTTATACCTTCTTAGATTGATTCCTTGATCATTAGGTGGTATTTTCTGCCTCTTGTAATGATTTTATTTTAAAGTCGATTCTGTCTGATATGTGTTGCTACTTTGGCTTCTTTCGATTTCATTTGTGTGGAATACCTTTTTCCATCCCCTCACTTTCAATCTGTATATGTGTCTAGATCTGAAGTGATTTTCTTGCAGGCAGCAAATATAAGGGTCTTGTTTTTGTGTCCATTCAGCCTGACTGTGTCTTTTGGTTGGAGTATTTAGTCCATTTACATTGAAGATAATTATCAATATGTATGTTCTTATTGCCATTTTGGTAATCGTTTGGATTTGTTTTGTAGGTCTTCTTTCCCCTTTCTTTTGTTCTCTTGTGATTTGATGTCTGCCTGTAGTGTTATGCTTGAATTCCTTTTTCTTTTCTATGTGTATATCTATTACAGGTTTTCTTTTGCAGTTACCATGAGGATTTTGTGTAGCTATACAATCATATATACACATACATGATTGTTTTTAAGTTGCTGACCATTGGTCTGGCTGGTTGCCATGCCCTGCCTTGTGTACAGGTTGCCAGCTGCTGGTGGGTAAAGCCAGGTCATGAAGCAGCTGGCTACATACCCTGGGGGCCCAAGGCTAGTGCTTGCCCACTCATAGGTAGAGCCAGGTGCTATGTGGGTAGTTGCAGGACCAGGGGTCCTAGATCTAGTGTTGGTCTGCTGGTGGATGGGGCCAGTTCCTGACATGCTTTTCTGCTGGATCTAGGGTGTCTCAAACTTAATGTTGGCCCACTGCAGAGTGGGGCTGTATCCTGGGGACAGCTGGCTTAGAAGTAGATGGAGCCAGCTCCTGACATGCCTTTCTGCTGGATCCAGGGTGTCCCAAAGTTAATGTTGACCCACTAGCAAGTGGGTCAACTATATCTGGGGCAGCAGTCTTAGTGGTCCAAGGTGTCTCAGTGCTCGTGTGAGCCCGCTGATGGGCAGGGACAATGCCCAGGGGAATCCTAGAGCTAGTGCCTGCGCACCAGTAGGCAGAGCCAGGTCCTCGAGGTCTCTGGCTGCAGGGCCCTGGGGCTCCCGAGCTGGTGTGAGCCCACTGTTGGGCAGTTCCTGACTCAGCTGGCTGCAGGTGTCCTATAGCTTTTGTCAGCCAGCTGGGGCGTGCTGTCAGATCCCAGGGCAGCTGGCTGAGCGGTGCGAGATGTCTCAGAGCCAGTGGCGGCCTGCTGGTGTGTTGAGGAGACCCAAGCACTAGTAAGTTAGAGGAAGGATCCCATAAAGGCACTTGCCAGTACCAGGGTTCTCATGGTGGAATGAGCTCCCCGAAACAGCTGCCACCTGTGTCTGTGTCCCCGGCATGAGCTCCTGTTGCCTCCTGACTCTCTGGGAGGCTCTCCAAGATCAGAAAGTGGGTCTAATCCAGGATCCTTTTAAATTTCTGCTTCTGCTCTGGATCCCAGAATGTGTAAGATTTTGTGAGCATCCTTTAAAAGTGCAGTCTCTATTTCCCACTGCCCTTTGGCTCTCCGAAAGAAAGCTCTGCATGCCTTCAGAGCCGAACATTCTAGGGGCTTATCTTCCTGGTGCAGGAACCCTGGGCTGGTAGGCCCAGTGTGGGGCTTGGACCCCTCAGTCCTCAGAAACAACCTCTGCAATTGTAATTACCCTTCATTAGTGGGTCACCCACCCAGGGCTATGAGTCTTGACTATCCCATGTCTCCACCCCTCCTACCCATCTCATTGTGGTCCTTTCTTTATACCTTTAATTGCAAAAGATCTTTTCAGCCAGTCTTTTAGTCTTTCTCATCGATAGTTGCTCTATAAGTAATTGTAATTTTGGTGTGCCTGTGAGAGGAGGTGA
The DNA here is from genome assembly GCA_006410675.1 of Oreotragus oreotragus. Classification (NCBI taxonomy): domain Eukaryota; kingdom Metazoa; phylum Chordata; class Mammalia; order Artiodactyla; family Bovidae; genus Oreotragus; species Oreotragus oreotragus. The sequence goes on along the minus strand of SJYX01000668.1, from coordinate 10,562 downwards.
GCTCAGGGTCTTCCTAACCTGTCATCTTTGCCACCCTCCACTTCCCAAACTCAGAGTGTTTCTATTCTAAGAATGTATAGGCACTGACAGGACTAGGGGCACAGACCCGAGTCTGTCCTCCTGGCTGGCACTGCCCACAACAGGCAAAGGAACAGATAATTTCTATATAGTGAGATCACTGCTCTATTAGAAGAGTAAAGGTGAGAGGGGTGAAGGAGAGCTGAGAGAACTAGGGACCATGTTGGAAAAGAAACAGGAGACAAAGATACCTCACCTAGGAGAATACCCTTATGGTAGGTGCTGAATGGTGAGTAGAAGTTTCCTAGGCAAGGAAAGGCATTCTAGCCATAAAGGACATTATGTACAAGTAATAATAATAGCTAATATCAATTAAGCACTCATTACATATCAGACATGATGCCGGGCACTGTACTTGCTTTATCTCATTCAGCCCAACAACACCATGTGATAGACAGGTACTATAATCATTTTCATAGATAATAAAACTGAAGCTCAAAGAAGGCAACTAACTTGCTCAAGGTCACACAACTGTTAAGTAGTAGGACCAGGATTCCTACCCTGGTCTACTTTCTCAAAAGCCTGTGTTTTCACCACCACCAAGTTACCGTCTGGAATTGAGTTAATAAAAGAAGTGTAATGTTTTCTTAATCATTTATCTGATTTTTTTGCTAACTGTGATTAATGGTTATCAGCTCTTCCTCTAGCCTTTTCTGACCTCAGCATAGAGGGGTGTTCCATATCTTGGGCCACATGGACTCATGTGACAATGAGACGGGGCGAGATAAGATGTGCCCAAAGCTAGTTTACATTTGGAAGTTTCTAGGACCTTGTGAAATTTTCAATACTTTTTTGCTTTGTCTTGAAGAAAATCCAGACAAAACAGAAAACATTTCCTATCCAATGGCCCCACCATTTTAATAAAAAAAGAGGAAGACCCATTTAGTGAATTCCGTCCAAGTTGACTTGGTGCCCTGCTGGCCAGAGGCCACAGCTTCAGTTTGGAGTGTTTTGTTCTGCTGTTTTTAAAGACTGGGTCAGCAAAATACATCCCAAGATTGTTTGTCTGTTTGTCCCTATTGCCTCATGACTTCCAGACAAGATTTGCCAAAACTCACTCTCCCACCAGCATTCTCAAAGAAGTGCTCTTTGGGGTGAGATGTGAGATAGAATGAAGAAGGCTCAAAATGCATGAAGACTTTTTCAAATATTCCTTGCACAGACAACATGGTTGTGTACAAGGGCAGGACTGAGAATCATGAGTCCTGGGATCTGGCCTTGGCTGTTTCTCTCACTTGCTTTGTGATGTGTTCGGGTCCCTCCACCTCTCTGGACTTGTTTCCGCGTGTGTGAAAAAGTGGGATCAGTTACTTATTTAACAAACATGAACGAAGGACCTTCCATATACAGGTACCGTGCTGAAGGTTGGGGATACTGAGATGTGAGATGCGGTCCCAATTTCAGGAGAGCTTTCAGGTCAGGGTTGGGAGCAACTAGTAAAGGGGGCAAAAAGGAGAAAGGGGAAGCTTTCCTCCCTAGTTGGAGAGGCAGGTGGAAATAGGGATGAAATCTGGGCAGTACTTTAAAAGGTAAACAGAGCTTGCTAGAGCCAGAATTTATGGGAAGGCATTCTAGCAGAGCCCAGCTCTGAGACTGGAAAGAGCAAGGCTGACTCTGAAACAGAGGCACTAGAAAAGGGGTGAGTGGGAATACTTTAGGGTCTGGGCACACTGCCTGACTTCAAGTCCTGCCTGGCTCTACCACTTGCTGGCTATATGCCCTTCAGCAAAGTATCTCACTTCTCTAATTTCCTCATCAGACAACTGCAGATAATAATTATATTCACCTGATAGGGTTCTATAGGTGAGGTGAAGTCGCTCAGTCGTGTCCGACTCTTCGCAACCCCGTGGACTGTAAGTATTATATAAGTCAATGCACATAAGATGTTAAGAACAATGACTGGCACCTGATATACACTCAATGCATGATAATGATCAATATTGCTATTTTTATTAGTTGAAGCTAGAGACTAACTGGGCCTCCCTGATTGCTCAGACAGTAATGAATCTGCCTTCAATGCAGGAGACCTGGGTTCGACCCCTGGGTCAGGAAGAGCCCCTGGAGAAGCGACTGGCAACCCACTCCAGTACTCTTGCTTGAAGAATTTCATGGACAGAGAGGGGCCTGTCAGGCTACGTGGGGTTTCGGCTACATGGTTTGCAACCACGGGGTTGCAAAGAGTCGGACACAACTGAGCAACTAACACTTTCAGAGACTAACTAGAGGCGAGGCTGAGGGAAGAGACTTCCCTGGTGTTCCAGTGGCTAAGACTCCATGCTCCCAATGCAGGGGACCTAGGTTTGATCCCTGATCAGGGAACTAGATCCTACATGCCGCAGCTAAAAGATCCCACCTGCTGCAATGAGGATCACAGACCCCACAACAAAGACCTGGCACCAGCCAAATACACAAATATATTTTTTTAAAGATAACATTACTGCTTTAAAAATAAATAAATAAAATATATGCTGGGACCAGACTGTGAAGAGTTTTGTGTGTTCAGTTCAGTTCAGTCGCTCAGTTGTGTCCGACTCTTTGCGACCCCATGAACCGCAGCACACCAGGCNACATTACTGCTTTAAAAATAAATAAATAAAATATATGCTGGGACCAGACTGTGAAGAGTTTTGTGTGTTCAGTTCAGTTCAGTCGCTCAGTTGTGTCCGACTCTTTGCGACCCCATGAACCGCAGCACACCAGGCCTCCCTGTCCATCACCAACTCCCAGAGTTTACTGTGTTATGTTCATTCGATTTAATTACCAAGTGTTTCCTGTGTATCTGGCTCTGGGGATTCAGTGTTAAACTAAAGATATCCCCCACGTATAAGTCCTTGCCACAGAGAAAGGCTGCCAGGCAGTGCTGAGGGAGGGAAGCAGCAGATGTTGAATGTAATAGAAGCAATCCATGCTGGTATGTGCCTTTCATCATCAGGCAGCCACCACATAACAGAAAAGGGGCCTGCCCTGATGGAACCTGCATTCAAATGTGGAAAGATACCCCATCTTATAATTCCAATGACATAGCTATGACCAGACACAGGCAGTGAACAAGACTTTCCCTAGGGTTCAGGGGACAGCAAAATGGAAATAAACATCAAGAACAACATGAGCTAGATCACCTTAGAAAGTCAGGTCCTCTCCTCTTCAGCTAGGAACACCCTATGGGAGACCTCCCTCTGTGTACCGGAGGCCATTTTTCTCCCCACCCAGAGATCCTACTCAGCCTATATAGACTGCTCCGATTCCCAGCTCCCAGAAAGATACCCAGACAGACAGATGGTCTTCAGCTTGCCTATTTCAAGCCTATCTTTCACACTGATTTCCTCTCTTATACTTCACTGTCCTCTACAATTTTCACAAAGAATCATCACCTCCTTAAAGGAGAGATTTACCTACCCACAAGAACATGACCATACTGTCTTGCTTCAGGGATATCCAGTCCCTTAGGAAAACAGATGATAAACTGATTGTCGCAGAGGCTGCTGGTTGTCCCTTAGTATCCATTTTTCCTACTACTTTCTGTAATAGGAACTCAAAAATCTGTCCACTCAGAAGAAAGACCATATTTCCCAGCCTCCCTTACAGCTAGGTATGGCCTTATGACTAAAATCTGACCAACAGGTTATGAGAAGTAGTGCAGGTAACTTCTGGGACATGTCTCTAAAGTGAGGGAGGGTGCCCTTCCTTGTCCCTTCCTTCTTTTTACTGGCTGGAATGTCAGACACATGGCAGGAGCAGTCATCATGAACGATGATGTGACAGCCACATGCTGAGGGTGGTGGAGCCGCAGCAGGGAAGGAGCCTGGGTCACTGACATCATGGAGTGCTGTGTCAGCCCAGGACTGACAACCTCTACAATTTTGTGATTGAGAATGTCAACCTTATTTGAGTTACTCTTTATTTACTCTCACTTATAGCCAAACTGGAGAAGGAAATGGCAACCCACTCCAGTATTCTTGCCTGGAGAATCCCAGGGACAGAGAAGCCTGGTGGGCTGCCGCCTATGGGGTCACACAGAGTCGGATATGACAGAAGCAACTTAGCAGCAGCAGATAGACAAACTTAAAACAAATACCTTCACCTTACCCATAAAAGAGAAACACATATAAGAACAGGGGTTGTTTCATGACACCAAGCCAAGCTATGTGTCAAGAGCCCTCTTCTGAAATTGGTCTTCTGCCCCTGAGCCTGGTGTCCAGTGAGCCTATGAGGAGCTCTGATGCTCCAGCTTTCTGCTTGCCCCTGTGGCTCAGTTCTCCTGTATGTGTGCGTGTATTTTAGTCGCTCAGTCATGTCTGACTCTTTGCAACCCCGCAAACTGTAGCCCGCCATGCTCCTCTGTCCATGGAATTCTCCAGGCAAGAATAATGAAGTGGGAAGCCCTCAGACCTCCTGCCAGGGGCCAAAACTTTGTCTTAAACCCTAGCTTCTTTTCACGGGTTCAGAAGACTATACGGCTCTGCCAGTCCTTCTATCTACACTCTGGCCCCTGGACACATCTACCCAGTTGCAGGTTTTTGTCTGCTTGATAGGGACAACTTCCCTGGAACAAAGATGATGTTCCTGCTATGTTATGGGCCTTGCAGGTAAGGGATTTTCAGTAGGAGCTGGGAAAGTTCTCTGATGGATCTTAATGAAGCAGTACCTAAAGTCCAAGCTCTTTTGGCAAATCTGGCATTTGGCAGTTACAGTCTCTGTTGCTTGCATTTTCCCAAGAAGTAAACAGGTGAATAAGTGAAAACTCCCAGTTGGTCCTCAGCTGTCCCCTAGCTTACATAGCTTACATTCAGAATTTATTTAATCATTATGTTTACCTGGTAGAGGAACACTCCTACTCTTCCCATGATGTCTGGTGTAACCTGGATCCACCTGGGAACTCAGCATTCGTGAACTTCACAGGAAGGGATATAAGATGTCAAAGTTTATGGGAGACGATGCAATAAAAATTGTCTCCAAAGAGGCTGCAGCAGGAGAGCACTAGCAAGCTCTCAGCTTCATTCTTCTTATACAGTACAAGTAACGAGACGTGGGTTGTCAAAGCAATGACGGGCTGGGAGTTGGACAATGGGAGAAGACTGTGTCATGTTGCAAGGAAAGATGAGACATAGACAGTTTGATCAGAATGTGTGCCACTGAGCTCAGTGTGAGGATTTGTAGGATTTATTTCTATGATATCACTACCCCCTGCAAAGACTCCTACAACTGTGCCCAGCCACATGCTCCAGTTTGGACTTCTTATGCCAGTGACACTGTGGAGACCATTCAATCTACACTCTGGCTCCTGCATCCATCTATCCAGTTGTAAAACCACTGGGCAATTTCCAAAGCAGGTCCCCCGTCTACCTCACCCTCTTCTCCATGTTGACCTACCACTGAGGCTTCCAAGTGTCTCTGGGTCAGGCCCAGGAAGCTATAAGAGAGCCTTTACATGTGAACTTCACTCATTCTCTTTATTCATCCCAATGTATGAAATCTTCCCAAATCTTTAAGATCTAGTTCAAATGGCTCCTCCTCCAGGAAGCCTTCCTTAGTCCCCTCCACACACACAAGCTCCTATTGTTATTATTAATAACAATAATAATATTTCATTAAGCCCTTACAAAGAGCCAGGCACCGTGCTGTTATATACAAGCATAATCAGTTGAATCCTCACAGTGTCCTACTGAGGTTAAGTGTCATCTCTATTCTATAGCTGAAGAACTGAGGCGAGAGGGCTGAATCCTATCCACAAGGTCAGAGAATCAGTAAGTGCAGAACTGGGTTTTGAGCCTAGGGGTAGCCACTAATCCCTGCACCACACTGTCCCATGAAAGTGAGCACATACTTCTTGGAACTGCCCCAGCTCTTCACTTGGTCTCCACTAGGGTGAGAGATGTCCTGATCCACTCTGGCTCGGGCAGCCGAGGGTTCCGGGATCATTAGCAGGCATGGCAAAGGGGACACAAGGCCTTCTTGATGGCTCTCTAAGAAGCACTGCCAGGACCTCTGCTGAGGGGTTCTTTTCTAATAGAGTGTCCTCCCCCACTCAGCCCTTCATGCAGGGTGCAGCTTTAGAATTCCTGGCCCCAGCTTCTGAGTATTGATTGTTGGCAGGAGCAAGTCAGCAATTTGTGGTTTCCCGACAATGGCTCTGTGTTCTGTTACGGAACTGGGCCTGTTTGCACTCCATCATCAGGCAGGACACAAGCCTGGGTCTGGCCCACCCTTCTGCCTGGTGACCTGGAGCTAGCTATTCTGCGGTCAGGTCACCTGCCCCAGCCCTTCAGAGTGGAGAACACAGGACAGGGCAGAAGGCCCAGCTCTATCATCACAAAGATTAAAAAAAACTGGACTTCTTGCCCAGAGAAGGAATCGTTATGATGCCTGTTCTTTTAAATGTGCATTTTGGTATTTCAAAGGAAAGAAAGTGAGTTTAAATCCAGGGTGGTAGTGTTGATCACAGGGTAGGGAAACAACTATCCTTATATACTATCAGTGGGGTGTAAACTAATGTGATCTCTTTGAAGGACAAGTTGGTAATATTTATCGACATTTTAAATGTACAAACCCTTTAATGTAGCACTCCTACTTCTAGAAATCTATCTTCTAGACATTCTTGTACATTATGCAAAGATATATGTAGAAGATGTTTACTCTTGTATATATCGTAGCAAAAATGTTAGTAATCTAAATCTAAATGACTGTCAGCTGGACACTTACTAAATAAATTTTGTTAAAATACACAATGGAACATTTTGCAGTCATTTTAAAAAGGAAATGGATTTGTACGTGCCTAAACGAAACATTCTCTGAGATGTACTATTAAAATAGCAAGATTCTGGGGGCAAAATAGGAGAAGCTGGATGTGAAAAGTGTGTGGAGAAACCCTCCTACACTATTGGTAGAAATGTAAGTTAGTGCAGCCACTGTGGATAAAAGTATGGAAGTTCCTTAAAAAACTAAAAATAGAGCTACCATAAGATCCAGCATCCCACTCTGGGGCATATATCTGGAGAAAGCCATAATTCAACAGGATATATTACACTCTAATTTTCATAGCAGCATGTTTACAATAGCCAAGGAATGGAAGCAACCTAAGTGTCCACTGACAGATGAATGGATAAGGACGATGAGGTACATACACACAATGGAATATTACTCAGCCACAAAAAAGAATGAACTAGGACTTCCCTACTGGTGCAGTGGATAAAAATCTGCCTGTCACTGCAGGGAACACAGGTTCAGTCCCTGGTCTGGGAGGATTCCACACGCTGCAGAGCAACTGGGCCTGTGCAGCCACAACTGCTCAGCCTGTATTCTAGAGTCTGTGGCCACAACTACTGAGCCTAGGTGCTACAGCTGCTGAAACCGGTGAGCCCAGAGCCTGTGCTCAGTAACAAGAAAAGCCACTGCAACTACAGAAAGCCTGCACACCACAACAAAGCGTGGAACACGCTAGCCACCACTAGAGAAAGCTTGCGGCCACCAACAAAGACCCAGTGCAACCAAAAATAAATAAGTATTTTTTAAAAAAGAATGAAATAGTGCCATTTGCAGCAACACGGATGGACTTGGAGATTATCATACTAAGTGAAGTGAGTCAGACAAAAACAGACAAATATCACTTACCTGCAGAATCTAAAGAAATGATACAAATGAACTTACATACAAAACAGAAATAGACTCATAGACATAGAAAACGAACCTATGATTACCAAAGGGGGAAGGGGAGGTGGGGAGAGATAAATTAGGAGTTTGAGTTTATCAGATAAACACTGCTGCTGCTGCTGCTGCTGCTAAGTCGCTTCAGCCATGTCCGACTCTGTGCGACCCCATAGACGGCAGCCCACCAGGCTCCTCCATCCCTGGGATTCTCCAGGCAAGAACACTGGAGTGGGTTGTCATTTCCTTCTCCAATGCATGAAAGTGAAAACCAAAAGTGAAGTCGCTCAGTCGTGCCCAACTCTTAGCAACCCCATGGACTGCAGCCTACTAGGCTCCTCTGTCCATGGGATTTTCCAGGCAAGAGTACTGGAGTGGGGTGCCATTGCCTTCTCCATAACAGATAAACACTACTATATATAAAATAGATAACAAGGACTTACTATATATCACTATATACAATATCTTGTAATAACCTATATAGAAAAGAATCTGAAAAAGAATGTGTCTATATAATGTGCTAAGTTGTGTTAAGTTGCCCGACTCTTTGCAACCCTATGGGCCGTAGCCTGCCAGGTTCTTCTGTCCATGGGATTCTCAAGGCAAGAATACAGGAGTGGGTTGCCACGCCCTCCTCCGGGGGATCTTTCCAATTCAGGGATTGAACTCAGGTCTTTTATGTCTCCTCCATTGGCAGGCGAGTTCTTTACCACTAGTGCCACCTATTAATATCTATATCTATTGATCTATCTATGTACATATATATATATATAACTGAATCACTTTGCTGTATACCTGAAACACTACAAATCAACTAGATTTCAATTTAAAAAATTTAAAGCTTAACATTAAAAAATTTTTAAGGACTTCCCTGTGGTCCAATGGCTAAGATTCCACAGTCCCAAAGCAGGGGGTCCAGGTTCAATCCTTAGTCAGGAAACTATATCCCACATGTAGCGATTAAGATCTGGTACAGCCAAAATAAAATAAAAAAAGTCGTGTCCAACTCTTTGCAACCCCATGGACTCCAGGCCAGAATACTGGAGTAAGTAGCCTTTCCCTTCTCCAGGGGATCTTCCCAACCCAGGGATCGAGTCCAGGTCTCCCACATTGCAGGCAGATTCTTTACCAGCGCCACAAGGAAAGCCCAAGAATACTAGAGTGGGTAGCCTATCCCTTCTCCAGAGGATCTCCCTGACCCAGGAATCAAACCAGGGTCTCCGGCATTGCAGGCAGATTCTTTATCAACCAAGCTATCAGGGAAGTCTAAATAAACCAAATAAATATTTTTTAATGAAAAATGTTATTTAAGATTTATAGAAACATTTTTAAAGGGATATATGTACACATATAACACAAAATTCTGGAAAGATGGTAGAAAACCGTCAAGAATGGTTACTTCTGAGTAAAGGGCCTGAGATTCTGAAGTAGGAGGTGACAAACTTTTCAGTGACTACTAGTTTGAACTGGTTTGATTCCCCTCGCCTTTTATTACTTTTATTTTAAAAGTATTCAGGAAAGAAAAAATATATATATTTATCTAAACCAAACCCTAATGTTCTTAACTCTTGCAAATGCCTCATTTTCCCCCATATACTGGGCTGCTACTGTGTCTAGCAGTATGTTCTGAGCTTTATTTAAAGTTCTGCTTTACATATATTTTCATGTTTGAGGTAAGTAAGTATCAGTATCTCAGTTTTTCTGGCTGAAGAAACAATAGGTTTAAAGAAATTGCATAACTTCCTGTGATGGTTAATTTTATGTGCCAACTTGGCTACACTATAGTACCCAGTTTTCTAATTAAACACAAATCAAATCTGTGTTGCTGTCAAGGTATTTTGTACAGTCAGTTGGCTTTTACATAAAGGAGATTATACTTAATAATCTGGATAGATCTCACCCAATCAGTTAAAAAGGCCCCATGAGCAAAAACGAGGTTTCCTTAAAGGCGAAGAAATTCACATATTTGCTGCTTCAGCTCCTACCTGACAGTTTCCGCCTGCTGGTCTGCCTGCAGATTCCACTCTTGTCTAGCCAGCCCCCACAATACCAAAAGCCAATTCTTTGAAATCAATCCCCCTTCCCACCTCCCTCCCCATATATATACAGCTCATGGCCCTGATTTTTTCCCTTGTGCTGCCAGAGTAAGGTATTTTTAAAATAATTTTATTTCTGCTTTGGTTTTGTTAAATGTCTGACGTCAGAGTAAACCATTTTGTCACTGCTGACTCAGGATGGTTTTATACAGCTGATCTAGTAGTAGGTATTTTTTGCCTAGGATTAAATAGTGTTTCAGTGATATGTCTCCTTTGTGAACCAGTACACTGGTCATGGTCAGAGTAAGTATTCCCCAATAAAAATACTTGTTGCCCCTCCCCCAAAATTATAAATATAATTACATAACCATAACACACATACACATACTTTTATTTCTTCTAAAGGTTTTCTTTCTCTGGTACATCCTGAATGACATGACTCCCTGATATCACAGGCCTAATAACTGATACAGACAGGGCTCAAATAGAGATCCATCTGACTTCGAGCATTTGAAGTCAGAGAGATCTTGACAGAACACAAGTAGGTTCATGTCATAGCCTATGTGAATCCTTTCATTGAATCTATCATCTACAGGAATAAAAATTTCTAGCAGGACTATGTTTGTTAAATCTTTTTTATTTGCGAGTAATAGAAGATGCAACTCAAACTGGCTTAAAAAAAAATTAAGGCAGGAGGAGTATGTGGACTTATGCCTCAATGTACTGGAAAAGTTAAGAGAAGTTCTGGTTTCACCAGGAATAGTTTCACTCCTCCATCTCTCAGCTTTGCTGTCCTTTTTTTTTTTT
>SJYX01000666.1:447433-496757 GCA_006410675.1 Oreotragus oreotragus | reverse complement strand
TTTTTTTTTTTTTTTGGTTATTGTTATGGGTTGCGGATTATACTCCATTATAAGTTATTAGAAGACTGGCTCTAATTCCCTGTGCTATACAGTAAGTAAATCATTGTTTCTTATCTATTTTAAGTAGAGTAGTTTATATTAGTTAATCCCATATTTCTAAAATATCCCTCCCTTGCTCCTTGAGGAGAGCTTTCAAACAGAACAAAAGACTCTAGGAAATCCATATTGGGTCAAACTTAACAAATCATGCCAGTGGTCCCTTCTTTAGAGACCAAGCTCTGTAGAAGGTTGGAAAAGAACATTGTACTGGGTGTGTGCTCCAGCTTTAATTCCAAGTTGTTAATTAATTCCTCTCTCCACCCACTTCTTGTCACCCTCAGATTCCCTGTGGGAGAAAGTATGACAAGATATGGCTAATGAACTCAATTCAGAGCTAGAGCTATTGCAGTATCTCCTTCACTCCAGTGGATGTAAGAGAGGATGCTGAAACCAGATGAGTGTGTGCCAGGCGGTGGGGTGGCGTGCGTGGAGGGAGCCGGCTGACTGATAGGCTCTGTGCTCTGAATTTCTTGCTGTCCCCACCTCCTGCAGTTTCACTATGGGAAGAACTGGGCTCGGTCTTTGTACAGAAAGCTAGCACTGCCTCTGCCTTGAAGGATGTTAGCTGCCAGATTTGAGATGATGAGGACCGTAGGGCGTGTGTCCAGGGCAGTGCCTATAACACATCCTGGGACAGGAGGACAGGCCAGGGGCTAGCCATGTTCTTTGGACCTAGAGGTGCTGGTGCTTACCCCAGCTCTTCTTCCTGCAGATACCTATCTTTGTCAACCCCTCCGTGATTTCCTGCTCTATGCAGAATAAGTTGAGACCAAAAGAAATGGAGCAGCTAAAGGTAATGCCAACTCAAGGCATGCTGTGTGCCAACACTCAGACCCACCTCTTCTTCCTCCAGCCCCCCATCCCTCTCACCCCTGATTTCCTTGGCACCAACACAACCTCAGAGCAGCTGTCTCCTTCTCCCCCACCCTCTCTCTGTCTCTGCAGCTGCCTTTAACAAATGATTTGATGTCTCCCAGCAATCTCTTGACCTTCAGAGCCCCTGCTATGACCCAGGAATGGCTGACAGTAGTAATTAGAGGGCAGGTGAGGGCAGAGGGGTCTTCCTGGAGGGAGACTTAGGGATGGTAATGTGGTGAGGGGTTGATTATGGACCTGGACACCACTCGGTATTCTGATTCCCTCCCCTCTCCTTCTTGAATCCTTGGTGGGCCATGATATTGAAATAATTTTGAATTGAAGAAACTGCATGGCTGCTGCCCTATAGGTTATCAAGAAGAACTGCCCTGAGGTGAGGCTGAAGTGCTGCTATTATGGTAGAAGGTGGAAGAGATGGGGTGGAGGGTAGATCTATCTCCAAGTTCCTGGAGAGTAACCTTCACTCGAACTCTTCTCCCAAAGCTGTTGTCCTTGAACCTGAGCAGCAACTGACTGTACCGACTGGACGGCCTGTCTGACATTGTGCACGTGGTCCCCACAGTCAAGATCCTGGACCTCTCCAAAAAAGAGGTGTGAAGAGGGAGCCAGATCAAAGTTGCGATGAGAGTAGGGGGTTGGTTGTGGTCATCAGAGTGACGACAGGAGGCAGATGAGGGCCCCTGAGGGGTGAGAGGTGGGGGCTCGGCTGCAGGGGCCTGGTGCTTTCTCTTGCCCTGGGATTGCTTTTCCAATTTCCTCTCCATATTTCTCAGCTGAACTCTGTGTGGGAGTGGAACAAGATGAAGGGGCTGAAGCTTGAAGAACTGTGGCTGCATGGGAACCCACTGTGTGACAGCTTTCCAGACCAGTCCACCTACATAAGGTCTGTGTGAGACCATCCTGTCACCCCTTCATGGTGACCTTCACCCATGGGGGCCTAAACTATCTCTGACAGTACCTCTTTGCCAAAGGTGGCAGCCCCAGTCTCCTGAGAGGATCATAGGCTCTGCCTTCTCTTTTCTGTCTCCCTCACCTATGAGGAATTTCCTTCCTCTGACCTGCTCACCTTGTCAGGTCTCTGAAATCTGCTTCCAGTTCTCTGCTCCCAGCATTCTCCACCAGGGCCCCCCAAGAGTGTGGTCCAGGAATCAGGGCTCCACCCCTTATCAGGACCATGAGAGACCAGCCTTGACGTTGACACTGGGCCTTGGACTGAAGGGTCCTCCAGGTCCGGGCCTCATGCTAAGACCAGCCTTCCTCCTCCATACTGAGACGAGGCTTTCCTCCTCTGTTCAGTGAGGGTCCTTCTCCCCCTTCCTCCAAAAGGGTCCCCCTCCTCTTCCATGTTGACATGAGGGCTTTCCTGCCCAGTGCTGGGGGCTGAGGCTCTGGGTGGCTGCTGTCATGACATCCGTTCCCCTGGCCCAAAGCCAGGAGTTGGATCCTTCTTTGGAAAAGCCAGGGTTCCTTGAGTCAAAGGGCCAGAAGTTGGCCACCACCAGTGTGCAGAGAGCTTCCTGAGGCAGGAGAGGAAGGCAGGGGGCAGAGGAATGAGGGGAGACTGCAGGACAGGCCTCTTGGCAGACACCGCCTGTCCCTCCTTGAACACGTCACATCATCCTGCCTGTCCTCCAGAGGAACCCTCAGTAGCCTGAGACATGTGTGACTCCTCAGAGAAAGATCCAACTCAGACAGGCGCAGGGGCCATTGGGATAGAAAGTGGTGATTATAAGGGCGGGCCAAAGACCCTCAGCTCCACACTGAACCGGGACCTGGCCCTTTAAGATCTATCCCCATGGCCACTCCATTTCCCATGCCCAGGTCTGACTGAGCTCACACAGGTGTCAAAGCTTCAAGGAGCATCCAGTGGCCCCCAGCCCAACATGTGCATAGTGGCCATTCCTACCTGGGGTGCCTGGGCTGTTCCGGGGCAGGGGAAGGGAAGGGCTGCAGCAGGGGCACTGCTTCCTCCTTCTTCTGTCTTCTCCCCTGACCCCCAGCGCGGTAGAGCTTCCTTCCCTTCCCTTCCCTCCCTTCCCTTCCCTTTGCTTTCTCTCTCTCCCTTGTCTCTACATCCCTATGTCTCTCTCATCTCTCCTCTCCTCCCTCCACTCTCTTCCTGTCTTCGTCCCCCTCCCTCCCTCCTGAGCCCCACCTCACTCACTTCCCTGGTGGACATATGGTTCCTGACAGTGAGCACCTGATTCCTTCTTGGTGTAGGGGAGCGCAGGAAGCCACAGACAAGGAAGAGGATGAGGGGCGGTTGAGGGCCTCAGCTCTTCTCTACCAGGAAACAATGCTCTGCTTCTCTGTCAACAGGGAGTTCAGGGCAGGTTATTGTGTGTAGCACCCTCACCCCAGATGCCCCGCTGCTCCCTCGCCTGATCAGGCTCCCCACACCAGAGCCCTTCTTCCAGCTCCCCTCCCCTCCCCTCCCCTCCCTTTCCCCTCTGTGAGCTCCAGCCCGCAGTTTTCCCACAGACAAGCCAGGTCTGAACTGAACTCTTCACTCTGGGCATTGGGGACACAGGCTGTGGAGTTTAGTGGCTCCCATACCAGATCCTCACACTGAGAACTTGGGCTGATACTTAACCTCGCAGTTTCCCATATACCTACATCTTGGGCAGCCAAGAAAAATGCACCCCACGAACTTGTGAAGTGGTTGTCATGGGGACATGTCACTGAGAGTAGACCGCTCCTACAGTTGCCCTCCCCATTCCCAACACCCAGGCTCTCCAACTGAACAGCTGTCCCCTCAGCATGAGTGTCAAGTCAGACCCTGACTGGGGACTGCCATGAAAGTGAAGTCACTCAGTCATGCCCAACTCTTTGAGACCCCACGGACAGTGGTATGCACCAAGCTCCTCCATCCATGGGATTTTCCAGGCAAGAGTACTGGAGTGCGTTGCCATTTCCTTCTCCAGGGAATCTTCCCGACCCAGGGATCGAACCCAGGTCTCCTGCATTGTAGACAGACGCTTTACCATCTGAGCCACGAGGGAAGTCCTGGGACCACCATGGGAACCTGTAAACATCAGGCTCTAAGGGGTACTATTGTTTGTTGTTGAAGAGGAAGGAGGGTCTCAGGGCTTCTCCAGACCTTCATCATTACCCCTGCCAGCTCTTCCAGGTGAGAGCCGTGTTGTGGGTGGGGCGACCTATCCAGCATGGTTGCAGGGCCCTGGACATCTGGTGGTGCACATCTTACATTTACTAGGTATTGTCGAAAGCCAGCAGAGAGGTCCAAGGAGCAGTTTAGCCTAGTGGTTACGAAGGGCATGAGCTCTGGAATTGGCACATGGGTTCTCTCTTTGACCCAATGCTCGCTCACTGTGTGACTTTGGTCAAGTCATATGACCTCTCTGTGACTCAGTGTCTTCTGAAAATGGGGATCAGATCATGCACTCCTGAACTGTAGTCAACTGGGCTGCTGTTCAGGGTAACTGTGAAGTTGTCTCTGGGTTGGGGATCAACCTATATATTGAGTGAAGCTCTTAGAAAATCACTCGGAAGGTGGGCTCTGTGCGAGGGGCAGAGGTACCAGTCAAGGAGTCTGGGGACAGACCCAGGAGGGGGAGGAAAGGAGCCTGGTCGCTGAGTGGCAGTGGGAACAGAATCGTTGTTAGGGGTGTGGGGCAGTCCATCGGTCTAGTTGTCTGAGTGCCCATTTTTCCTCCAGTCTATGCATCGTGGATGACAAGCTGTTTGTGAGGGACAGCCACAGTGAGACTCAGTGTGCGATATTCTTCCCAGTGCCTACACTCCCCTCCAGTTCCATGCACAGCCTCTCCCAGGAGCAGCGGGATATGATGCAGGCTTTCGCTATCCAGTCTGAGATGAAACTTGTGTGCTCTCAGTAGTAAGAGCTGTGTATGCATGGGAATGAGGTTGGGCTAAAACAGCGGGGGTGTGAATCATGTACACTCACAAGCAATTTGGAAAAAAAACCTTTATGAATATTTTGCTTCCAAAAAAAGTGAGCCCATGGAAAACGTAATATGCTATTATATGTTTAAAGGGTTTTTACAATAGTATAATGCTAAATCACATTATCTTGTATATGGAAAAATCCAAGAAAGTTCACACACACAACAAAATAAATAAATCAATAACCAACGAGACACCTCACTAAAACTAACAACTAAGTTTACCAAGGTTTCAGGATACAAGACCAATATACAAAACTCACTTGTAGGAGGGCAGTCATAAGATGGTGGAGGAATGGGATGGGGACACCACTTTCTCCCCCACAAATTCATCAAAAGATCATTTGAATGCTGAGCAACTTCCACAAAACAACTTTTGAACGCTGGTGGAGAACACCAGGCACCGGGAAAGGCAGCCCATTCTCTTGGAACGGAGGTAGGACAAAATATAAAAGACAAAAAGGGAGACAAAAGAGTTAGGGATGGAGACCCATCCTGGGGAGGGAGTCATGAGGGAGAAGTTTCCAAACAGCAGGAAGCCCTCCCATAGGCGGGTCTGTGAGGAGTTTTGGAATCTCAGAGGGCAACACAGACCGGGAAAAACAACAACAACACATACACACACAGAGAATACGCGCTTAACTACAACTGCCAGTGGAGAAGCGGCCCAGACACTCGGGTCCACCGCCAGTGAGCGGGGGCTGGACAGGGAGGCGTGGGCTGCATAATAGGTGTTTAGAGTAAGGACCTGGCCTGAATGCCCTGAGGACAATCTGAAGGAGCTAATGTGAGACAGCAACCCAAACTGTGGGACTGTGGGATCGCCAGAAAAAAAAAAGAGAACTTTCCCAGTAAAGGCTCTAACACGCAGCCTGGCCTGCTCACAGAACAAAGGACTGAGCAAATACCAAAGGTGAGCTAGCTGACTGTGTACAGGACCCTCCCTGCTGCCGGAGGCAGAGAGGCAGGCATGCTGTGACAGCCAGAACCAGAAGGCAAGGGGCTCCTCCAAGCTCGGGCCCAGAGCCCGGCACCCTCCACCAAACTGTGAGCAGGCTCCCAGCTGTAACCACATCTTCCTGGGACCCTGGATGGTGGATATCTGCCAGGAGGGTCACAGCCTGAGATCAGCTCCCCAGAGGAGACACACAAGACACCTGAGACAAGGCGCTTGTGGCGCACCTGGAAAACAGAGTGGCCAGGACCAGGGAGGGAATTCATCGGTCGCCTGAACTACTCAGACCTGGGAAGGGCACAAAATGCATGCCCAGCCGTGTCTGTGCCCTTGCAGATTACCCGAGAACCTGAGCAGCTTAGACTGGGGAAGTGCATGGAATGCAGGGTCAGCTTTGGACAGTGCCCCTGCAGAGCACCCTGGGGCCTGAGCAGTGTAGACCCAGGAAGCACACACCACCTTGAGCTGGGGCAAACCCACTGTGGTCCATATGCTGTGAGCACTTCCCACGCATGCCAGAGATATTTGTTTGCAGGGTCCCTCCCTCCCCACAACGCACCTGAACAAGTGAGCCTAAATAGCTGACCACTTTCGCCCCCTTGTGTCAGGGCTGAAATTAGACATGGAAGAGACATGCAAACAGAGGAACCAAATTAAGCAAAGAAGAGGTAACCTCTCTGGAAGTGACAGGTGCAACAGACTAAAACCCTGTAGTTAACATTGACTAAGCATTGGAGGGGGCCAATAGATCTTGAGAACAACTACAAGCTGGAACAAGTAACTATCTGAAACAGAACTGACCCCACACTGCCCACAACAGCTCCAGAGAAATTCCTAGATGTATTTTCACTATTTTCACTTTCAATTTAAAAAAAAATGTATGTGGATTTATCTCTGGGCTTTCTATTTTTTTCCCCTGATCTATATTTCTGTCTTTGTGCCAGTACCATACTGTCTTGATGACTGTGGCTTTGTAGTAGAGCCTGAAGTCAGGTAAGTTGATTCCTCCAGTTCCATTCTTCTTTCTCAAGATTGCTTTGGCTATTCGAGGTTTTTTGTATTTCCATACAAATCTTGAAATTATTTGTTCTAGTTCTGTGAAAAATACCGCAGGTAGCTTGATAGGGATTGCATTGAATCTGTAGATTGCTTTGGGTAATATATTCATTTTCACTATATTGATTCTTCCAATCCATGAACATGGTATATTTCTCCATCTATTAGTGTCCTCTTTGATTTCTTTCATCAGTGTTTTATAGTTTTCTATATATAGGTCTTTAGTTTCTTTAGGTAGATATATTCCTAAGTATTTTATTCTTTTCGTTGCAATGGTGAATGGAATTGTTTCCTTAATTTCGTTTTCTACTTTCTCATTATTAGTGTATAGGAATGCAAGGGATTTCTGTGTGTTGATTTTATATCCTGCAACTTTACTATATTCATTGATTAGCTCTAGTAATTTTCTGGTGGAGTCTTTAGGGTTTTCTATGTAGAGGATCATGTCATCTGCAAACAGTGAGAGTTTTACTTCTTCTTTTCCAATTTGGATTCCTTTTATTTCTTTTTCTGCTCTGATTGCTGTGGCCAAAACTTCCAGAACTATGTTGAATAGTAGNAAAAAAAAAAAAGTAAGTTCTTTATCGCTCCTTTAATTTTCATTTTTATAACCTACTGCTACTGCTACTGCTGCTAAGTCGCTTTGGTCGTGTCCAACTCTGTGCGACCCCCAGAGACAGCAGCCCAACAGGCTCCCCCGTCCCTGGGATTCTCCAGGCAAGAACACTGGAGTGGGTTGCCATTTCCTTCTCCAATGCATGAAAGTGAAGTCACTCAGTCGTGTCCGACTCCTCGTGACCCCATGGACTGCAGTCTATCAGGCTCCTCTGTCCATGGGATTTTTCCAGGCAAGAGTACTGGAGTGGGGTGCCATCGCCTTCTCTGTATAACCTACTATTACTTTGCAAATAAAGACCCTAGTTTTAAAGCAAATGTCATAAATATATTTTTTTATAATTTTTGTGATCATCTTGTTTTGTATTTTTAATATTTTTTTTTTGAGAGTCTTACCTCAACTCTAGATGTTTGGTATCTGTTATCAATTTTGTACCTTTAAGAATCTAATCTTCAGTATCCATTTTCACTTAGAGGTGAGATTACTGGCATGATTGCTCTTTCCCCTTTTGACTCTCCCATTTCTCCCCCAGGTCACCTCTGTTTCCTCCGTGCCCCTTCTCTTCTCTACTGAATCTCTCTGGGTGTTCCAGGCTGTTGAGAATACTTAGGGAACTGATTACTGGCTAGATTGGTCTCTCCCCTTTGGATGCCCCCTCTTCTCCTCCTGGTCACCTCTATCTCCCTCCTCCCTCTTCTCTTCTCTGTGTAATTCTGTGAATCTCTCTGGGTGTTCCTGACTATGGAGAGCACTTAGGGAATTGATTACCGACTAGACTGCTCTCTCTCCTTTTGACTCCTCTTCTCCTCATGGTCACTTCTGTTTCCCACCTCCCTCTTTTCTTCTCCATGTAACTCTGTGAACCTCTCTGGGTGTCCCTTGCTGTGGAGAATTGTTTCACCATTAACCTAGATGTGTATCATCTGTGCTGTATGGATGGAGGAGTCTTGAGGCTACTAGAAGAATAAGTGAAAGCCAGAGGCAGGAGGCTTAAATCCAAAACTTGAGAACATCAGAGAACTCCTGATTCCAGGAAACACTAATAGACAAGAGCTCACCCAAAAGCCTCCATACCTACGCTAAAACCAAGCTCCACCCAAGAGCCAACAAGTTCTACAGCAAGACATACCACAATAATTCTCCAGCAAAGCAGTAACACAGCCCTGAGCATTAAAAGACAGGCTGCCCAAAGCCATGCCAAATCCATAGACACATCAAAACTCACTACTGAACACTTCATTGCACTCCAGAGAGAAGAAATCCAGCTCCACCCACCAGAACACAGGTGCAGGCTCCCCTAACCAAGAAATCTTGACAAGCCACTAGACCAACTCCATCCACAGGGAACAGGCTCCATATTAAAGAGGAACTACAACCTTCCAGCCTACAGAAAGGGCATCCCAAACACAGCAACCCAGACAAAATGAAAAGGCAGAGAAATATTCAGCAGGTAAAGGAATATGACAAATGCCCACCAAACCAAACAAAAGAAGAGGAGATACCAAGTCTAGTGGGAAAAGAATTAAGAATAATGATGGTACAGATGATCAAAAATCTTGAAAACACAATGGACTTACAGATAAAACAGACTAGAGATAAGGATTGAGAAGATGCAAGAAATGTTTAACAAGGACCTAGAAGAAAGAAAGAAGAATCAGTCAATAATGAATAATGCAATAACAGATCAAAAGC
Organism: Oreotragus oreotragus; assembly: GCA_006410675.1. Classification (NCBI taxonomy): domain Eukaryota; kingdom Metazoa; phylum Chordata; class Mammalia; order Artiodactyla; family Bovidae; genus Oreotragus; species Oreotragus oreotragus. The sequence goes on along the minus strand of SJYX01000666.1, from coordinate 487,537 downwards.
CCTCTGGAAGGAATCAACAGTGGAATAACTGAGGCAGAATATAGGATAAGTGAGGTGGAAGATAGAATGGTGGAAATAAATGAATCAGAGAGGAAAAAAGAATTAAAAGAAATGAGGACAACCTCAGAGACCTCTGGGACAATGCTAAACGTCCCAACATTTGAATCACAAAAGTCCCAGAAGAAGACAAAAGAAAAGGGCATGAGAAAATCCTTGAGGAGATAATAGTTGAAAATTTCCCTAAAATGGGGAAGGAAATAGCCACCCAAGTCCAAGAAACCAGAGAGTCCCAAACAGGATAAAGGCAAAAGTCCCAAGGCAAAACACCCCAAGACACATATTAATCAAATTAACAAAGATCAAACACAGAGAGCAAATATTAAAAGCAGCAAGAGAAAAGCAACAAATAATACACAAGGGGATCCCCATAAGGATATGGGGGATATCTACATAAGGACATGTAGATAAAGATCTACAGCTGATCTTTCTGTAGAAACTCTTCAGGCCAGAGGGGAATGGCAAGACATACTTAAAGTGATGAAAGAGAAAAACCTACAACCCAGATTACTATACCCAGCAAGGATCTCATTCAAATATGAATGAGAAATCAAAAGCTTTACAGACAAGCAAAAGCTGAGAGAATTCAGCACCACCAAACCAGCTCTTCAACAAATGCTAAAGGATCTTATCTAGACAGGAAACACTGAAAAGGTTTATAAACTTGAACCCAAAACAACAAAGTAAATGGCAATGGGATCATACGTATCAATAATTACCTTGAACGTAAATGGGTTGAATGCCCCAACCAAAAGACGAAGACTGGCTGAATGGATAGAAAAACAAGACCCCTATATACACTGTCTACAAGAGACACACCTCAAACCAAGGGGCACATACAGACAAAGTGAAGGGCTAGAAAAAGATATTTCATGCAAACAGAATCCAAAATAAAGCAGGAGCAGCAATACTCATATCAGATAAAATTGACTTTGAAATAAGGACTGTGAAAAGAGACAAAGAAGGACACTACGTGGTAATCAAAGGTTCAATCCAAGAAGATGTAACACTTATGAATACATGTGTACCCAACATGACACATCAATACACAAGGCAAATGCTAACAAATATGAAAGGGAAATTAACAGTAACACAATAATTGTGGGAGACTTTAATACCCCACTCACACCTATGGATAGATCAACTACACAGAAAATTAGCAAGGAAACACGAACTTTAAAATGATATAATGGACCAGGTAGACCTAATTGATATCTACAGGACATTTCACCCCAAAACAATGAATTTCACCTTTTTCTCAAGTGCACACAGAACATTCTCCAGGATAGATCAAATCCTGGGCCATAAATCTAGCCTTTGTATATTTAAAATAAATTGAAAAATTTCAAGCATCTTTTCTGATCACAATGCAGTAAGATTAGATGTCAACTACAGGGGGACAAACTATTTAAAATACAAACATATGGAGGCTAAAGGAAACATTTCTGAATAGCCAACAAATCACAGAAGAAATCAAAAAAGAAATCATAGAAATGAATGAAAATGAAAACACAACAATACAAAACCTATGGGACTCAGTAAAACAGTGCTAAGGGGAAGGTTCATAGCAGTACAAGCTTACCTCAAGAAACAAGAGAAAAATCAAATAAATAACCTAACTTTCCAACTAAAGCAACTAGAAAAAGAAGGAAAAAAGAACTCCAGAGTTAGTGAGAAAGAAAGAAATCATAAAAATTAGAATAGGAATAAATGAAAAAGAAGCAAAGGAGATTGTAGAAAAAAAAATAAAAGCTGATTCTGAGAAGATAAATAAAATAGACAAACCATTAGCCAGACTCATCAAGAAACAGAGAAGAATTAAATTGACAAAATTAGAAATGAAAGTGGAGAAATCACAACAGACAATACAGAAATACAAAGATCATAAAAGACGACTATCAGCAACTATATGCCAATAAAATGGACAACTTGGTAGAAATGGACAAATTCTTAGAAAAGTATAACCTTTCAAAACTGAACCAGGAAGAAAAAGAAAACCTTAACAGACCCATCGTAAGAACAGAAATCAAAACTGTAATAAATAATCTTCCAACAAAGAAAAGCCAGGATCACACAGCTTCAAAGGTGAACTGCACCAAAAATTTACACAAGAGCTAACACCTATCCTACTCAAACTCTTCCAGAAAATTGCAGAAGAAGGTAAGTTTCCAAACTCATTCTATGAGGCCACCATCTCCATAATACCAAAACTAGACAAAGATGCAAAAAAAAAAAAGAGAAAAAAAAAAAAAAGGAAAAATACCTACAGGCCAATATCACTGATGAACATAGATGTAAAAATCCTCAACAAAATTTTAGCAAACAGAATCTAACAACATATTAAAAAGATCATACATCATGACCAAGTGGGCTTTATCCAAGGGATATATGGATTCTTCAATGTTCACAAATTAATCGATGTGATACACCACATTAACAAATTGAAGTATAAAAACCATATGATTATCTCAACAGATGCAGAGAAAGCCTTTGACACAATTCAATGCCCATTTATGATAAAACTTTTCAGAAAGCAGGCATTAAAGGATCATACCTCGACATAATAAAAGCCATATATGATAAGTCCAAAGTAAACATTATCCTCAATGGCAAAAAAAAGTTGGAAGCATTTCCCCTAAAGTCAGGAACAAGACAAGGGGGCCCATTCTCACCATTACTATTTAACATAGCTTTGGAAGTTTTATCCTCAGAAAGCAGAGGAAAAAAAAAAAAAGAAATAAACAAAACAGTCCAGACTGGAAAAGAAGAGGTAAAACTCTCACTGTTACCAGATGATGTGATCCTCTGCATAAAAAACCGTAAAGACACCACCAGAAAATAACTAGAGGTAATCAATGAATATAGTAAAGTTGCAGGATATAAAGCCTTTGACTGTGTGTATCAAAACAAACTGGAAAATTCTTAAAGAGATGGTAATACTAGACCACCTAACCTGCCTCCTGAGAAATCTGTATGCAAGTTAAGAAACAACAGTTAGAACTGGACATAGAACAGACTGGTACCAGATCAGAAAAGGAGTACGTCAAGGTTGTATATTGTCACCCTGCTTATTTAAATTATATGCAGAGTACATCATAAGAAATGCTGGACTGAAGCACAAGCTGCAATCAAGATTGTTGGGAGAAATATCCATAAACTCAGATAGCTAGATGACACCCCACTTATGGCGGAAAGTGAAGAAGAACTAAAGAGCCTCTTGATGAAAGTCAAAGAAGAGAGTGAAAAAGTTGGCTTAAAACTCAACATTCAGAAAATGAAGATCATGGCATCCAGTCCCAACAGTTCAAGGTAAAGAGATGGGGAAATAATATAAACGGTGACAGACTTTATTTTGGGGGGCTTCAAAATCACTACAGATGGTGACTGCAGCCATGAAATTAAAAGACTCTTGCTCCTTGGAAGAAAAGTTATGACCAGAGACATACCTTGTCAACAAAGTCCCCTCTAGTCAAAACTATGGTTTTTCTAGTAGTCAGGCATGGATGTGAGAGTTGGAATATGAAGAAAGCTGAGTGCCTAAGAACTGATGCTTGTGAACTGTGGTGCTGGACAAGACTCTTGAGAGTCCCGTGGACTGCAAGGAGATCCAACCAGTCCATCCTAAAGGAAATCAGTCCTAAATATTCATTGGAAGGACTGATGCTGAAGCTGAAACTCCAGTACTTTGGCCACCTGATGCGAGGATCTGACTCATTTGAAAAGACCCTGATGCTGGGAAAGATTGAAGGCGGGAGGAGAAGGGGATGACAGAGGATGAGATTTTTGAATGGCATGACCGACTCAATGGACGTGAGTTTGAGTAAGCTCCACGAGTTGGTGATGGACAGAGAAGCCTGGAGTGCTGCAGTCCACGGGGTCACAAAGAATCAGACACGACTGAGTGACTGAAGTGAACGGAATACCACCCACAGCAATCTAGATTCAATGCAGTCCCTATCAGAATCCTTCTTTGCAAAAATCAACAAGGTTATCTTAACCTTCGTAGGGAAGTGTGCCAAGACAGTCTTGAAAGAGAAGAACAGTTAGAGAACACACATTTCCCAATTTCAAAACTTGCTAGAAAGCCACAATAATCAAGACTAGGTGGTACTGGCATGTGGATACTATAGGAATCAGTAGAATATAACTGAGAGTCCACAAATAAGCCCCCACATTAATAGTTAACTGATTATCACCAGAACAGAGAGCTGAAAAATCTATTGGGGAAATAATAGTCCTTTCAACAAACGGTGCTGAAGCAAGTGGGTATCCACAAGCAAACCAATGAATTTTGACGTCTGACTTACAAACCACGTACAAACATAGACTGAAAATGGATCAAAGATCTGAAAGTAAGACATTAAGACTGTGGGCAAGAATCTCTTAGAAGAAATGGAGTAACCCTCATAGTCAAAAGAGCCCAAAATGCAGTACTTGGGTGCAATCTCAAATATGACAATATGATCTCGGTTCATTTCCAAGGGAAACCATTCAGCATTACAGTAATCCAAGTCTACTCCTCAGCCACTAATGACGAAGAAGATGAAGTTGAACAGTTCTATGAAAACCTACAAGATCTTCTAGAACTAACACCAAAAACAAACAAACAAAAAAGATATCCTTTTCATCATAGGGGACTGGAATGAAAATTGGGCTGTCAAGAGATACCTGGAGTAACAGGCAAGTTTGGCCTTGGAATACAAAATGAAGTAGGGCAAAGGCTAACAGAGTTTTGCCAAGAGACCACACTGGTCATAGCAAACATCTTCTGCCAACGACACAAGACACAACTCTACATGAACGTCACTAGATGGTCCACCGAAATCAGACCGATTATATTCTTTGTGGCTAAAGATGGAGAAGCTCTATACAGTCGGCAAAAACAAGACCTGGAGCTGACTGCGGCTCAAATCATGAGCTCCTTATTGCCAAATTTAAACTTTAATTGAAGAAAGTAGGGAAAACCACTAGGCCATTCAGGTATGACCTAAATCAAAACCCTCATAATTATACCATGGAAATGACAAAGAGATTCAAGAGATTAGATCTGATAGACACAGTGCCTGAAGAATTATGGACAGAGGTTCATAACATTGTACAGGTGGTGGTGACCAAAACCATCCCAAAGAAAAAGAAATGCAAGAAGATAAAATGGTTGTCTGAGGAGGACTTACAAATAGTTAAGAAAAGAAGAGAAGTGAAAGGCAAAGAAGAAAGGGAAAGATATACCCAGCTGAGTTCAGAGTTCCAAAGAGAAGCAAGGAGGGATAAGAAAGCCTTCTTAAGTGAACAATGCAAAGAAATAGAGGAAAACAACAGAATGGGAAAGACTAGAGATCTTGGCAAGAAAATTAGAGAAACCAAGGGAACATTTCATGCAAAGAGGGGTACAATAAGGGACGGAAATGGCAAGGACCTAACACAAGCAGAAGATACTAAGAAGAGGTGGCGAGAACACATGGAAGAACTGTATAAAAAAGGGTCTTAGTGACCCTGATAACCACGATGGTGTGATCACTCACCTAGAGCTAGACACCTTGGAGTGTGAAGTCAAGTGGGCCTTAGGAAGCATTACTACAAACAAAGCTAGTGGAGGTGATGGAATTCCAGCTGAGCTAATTCAAATCCTAAAAGATGATGCTGTTAATGTGCTGCACTCAATATGCCAGCAGATTTGGAAAACTCAGCAATTGCCACAGGAGTGGAAAATGTCCGTTTTCATTCCAATCCCAAAGAAGGGCAATGCAAAAGAACGTTCAAACTACCGTACAACTGCACTCATTTCACATGCTAGCAAAGAAATGCTCAAAATCCTTCAAACTAAGCTTAAACAAGTACATGAACTGAAAACTTCCATATGTACAAGCTGGATTTAGAAAAGCCAGAGGAACCAGAGATCAAATTGTCAACATCCATTGGATCACAGAAAAAACAAGACAATTGCAGGAAATCATCTACTTCTGTTTCATGGACTACGCTAAAGCCTTTGACTGTGTGGATCACAACAAACTAGAAAATTCTTGAAGAAACGGGAATACCAGACCACCTTGCCTACCTCCTGTGAAATGCCAGGCTGGATGAATCACAAGCTGGAAATCAAGACTGCCCAGAGAAATATCAACAACCTCAGGTATGCAGATGATATCACTCTAATGGCAGAAAGTGAAGAGGAACTAAAGAGTCTCTTGATGCAGGTGAACAAGGAGAGTCAAAAAGCTTGCTTAAAACTCAACATTCAAAAAACTCAGATCACGGTATCCAGTCCCATCTCTTCATGGCAGAATGGAAACAGTGGGAGATTTTATTTTCTTGGTCTCAAAAATCAATGTGGATGTTGACTACAGCCATGATATTAAAAGACACTTGTCTCCTTGGAAGAAAAGTTATGACAGACCCAGACATTGTATTAAAAAGCAGAGACATCACTTTGCCAACAAAGGTTTGTATAGTCAAAGCTATAGTTTTGCCAGTAGTCATGTACAGATGTGAGAGTTGGAACATAAAGAAGGCTGAGCACCAAAGAATTGATGCTTTTGAACTGTGGTGCTGGAGAAGACTCTTGAGAGTCCCTTGGACAGCAAGGAGATCAAACCAGTCAATGCTGAAGGAAACCATCCATGAATATTCGCTGGAAGGACTGATGTTGAAGCTGAAGCTCCAATACTTCGGCCACCTCATGCAAAGAATTGACTCATTGGAAAAGACCCTGATGCTGGGAAAGATTGAGGGCAGCAGGAGAAGGGGATGACAGAGGATGAGATGGTTGGATGGCATCACTGACTCAATGGACATGAGTTTGAGCAAACTCTGGGAGATAGGGAAGGACAGGGAAGCCTGGCGTGCTGCAGTCCTTGGGGTCGCCAAGAGTCAGACACAAGGACTGAACACCAACAACAGCAAAGACTATTAAAATCTGGGAAGGAAATACAGGTGTAAGTCTTCATGAATTAGGCAATCATTTCTTACATATGACAGCAAAAGCAGAAGCCACCAAAGGAAGAAAGTAGATAAACTGTTGACTTCATCAGAATTAAAACGTTCTGGGCATCAGTGCCCAGTATCAAAAAGGTGAAAGCCCACTAATAGAACGGGAGAAGATATTTGCAAATCACATATCTGGCAAGAATATATGAAGAAGCCTTGCAACGTAACAATAAACAGGCAAAAAAATCCATTTTTTTAAATGGGGAAAGGATCTGAATTGACATTTCTCCAAAGATGATATATAAATGGCCAACAAAGAAATGGAAAACTTCTCAACATCATTAGTTATTAAGGAAATGCAAAGTGAAACCACAATGATTTACCAGATCACACCCACTAAGATGGCTTTCATGAATGAAATAAATGGCAACAAGTGTTGAGGAGGATGTAGAGACATTGGAATTCTCATGTATTACTGGTGAGAATCTAAAATGGAGCAGTGGTTTTGGAAAACGTTTTGTTACTTCCCCAAGATGTTAAACATAGACTTAGCATTAGCATATGACCCAATAATCCCACTCCTAAGCATCTTACCAGAAGGAATGAAAACATGTGTTCACTCTACAACTTGTTCAGGAACATTCACAGCAGCATTATTCATAACAGCCCCAAAGTGGAAACAACCCACTGCCCTTTAGTTGATGAACAGATGAGTAAATCTGGTACATCCATATAGTAGAATATTATTCAGTCATAAAAAAGAATACATTTCTGATATATGTCATGATGTGGATGAACCTTGAAAGCACGATGCTAAGTGAAAGAAGCCAGTCACAAGAAGTCAGATCCTGTAGGAAATGTTCAGAATTGGCAAATCCCAGGGACCAAAAGCAGACTAGTGGCTGCCAGGGGAAGGGGGGAATAGAGAGTGATCACTAATGGTTAAGGAGTTTCTTATTTATTTACTTATTTATCTTTATTTTTGGCTTTGCTGGGTCTTCATTGCAGCTTGGGCTTTCTTTTTCTAGTCGTGGCAAGCAGGGCCTACTCTATAGTTGCAGTATACAGGCCTGTCATTGCAGCGACTTGTCTTGTTGTGGAGCACAGACTCTAGGGTGCGGGGGCCTCTGTAGTTGTGGCTTCTGACCTCTAGGACACAGGCTCAATAATTGTGGTGCACGGGGTTAGTTGGTCCTCAGCATGTGGGATCTTCCCGAATCAGGGATTGGACCCATGTCTCCTTCATTGGCAGGCAAACTCTTTACCACTGAGCCATCAGGAAAGCCCCAGGAGTTTCTTTTTGAGATGTTAAAATTATTTTGGAATTAGATAGTTGTGATAGGTACAGCATCTTGTGAATGTACTAAAAAGCACTGATTTGCATACTTTAAAACGATATGTGCATTATACCTCAATAGAAGATGGTTGGAAACTTGTGCTTTATATTTTTTCATTTGTTATTTTCTTGTTCTTTGGAAGGAATGATGCTAAAGCTGAAACTCCAGTACTTTGGCCACCTCATGGGAAGAGTTGAAGGATAGCATATTCAAAAGCAGAGACATTACTTTGCCGACTAAGGTCCGCCTAGTCAAGGCTATGGTTTTTCCTGTGGTCACGTATGGATGTGAGAGTTGGACAGTGAAGAAGGCTGAGCGCCGAAGAATCGATGCTTTTGAACTGTGGTGTTGGAGAAGACTCGTGAGATTCCCTTGGACTGCAAGGAGATCAACCCTGGGATTTCTTTGGAAGGAATGATGCTAAAGCTGAAACTCCAGTACTTTGGCCACCTCATGAGAAGAGTTGACTCATTGGAAAAGACTCTGATGCTGGGAGGGATTGGGGGCAGGAGGAGAAGGGGACGACCGAGGATGAGATGACTGGATGGCATCACGGACTCGATGGACGTGAGTCTGAGTGAACTCCGGGAGATGGTGATGGACAGGGAGGCCTGGCGTGCTGCGATTCATGGGGTCGCAAAGAGTCGGACACTACTGAACGACTGAACTGAACTGAACTGTATTCTATCTAGGAAGTAGAAGAATAAATGCAGAAAAGACAATTTAATATGATTTGGTTAGGAAAGGAAAAAAGACATTGCTAAGTCTGAATAAAAGTCTCTTTAAAAAAAGATTAAAAAAATTTTTTTTTAAATCTGAACATAAAATGGGGACAGAGCAGAGAGAAGTAAAAATGTGCAATCCAGATTTTTTTTTTTTTAATGTAAGTATGTGTTTAAAAATATAAGTGCAGTTGCTGGAAGAATAAAGCTGGTATATATAGCTTCCACTCGATGAAATCGACAAACAGCATGTAGTCTGGAAAATTCAGTCCAGCAAAGGCATGTAAGTGAGCCGGGAGGGAACAGCCCTGTGCTGTTTACAAATGCTATGTCTGAAACAAAGTGGTAGAGTAGTGTCTGTCACTGATATAAAAGTCAGCTGAGAAATATTTGTCCATCTGTTATCACTGTTTCTTATTCTAGATTTTTAAGTAATTATAGTTACTAAATGTTCTACCACAAAGTCATATACGTAACATTTAATAAGAGGAAATTCAGGAAAGATAGGGACCAAAATTGTCAAGGAATTTACATTTCAGCACAAGGACTTAGGTCTTAATTTGTGTGAGTTTTGAGTTTCTGAAATTATGTTTGAGTAGGGAAGTAAGAGCAAGAAGCAACAATGGAATCAAATAATAATAAAAGGGGCCTTTAAAGTTTTTGAACAGGATGAGTGTTTTTCGGGAGATGATCTGGGCATGTATTTTGTATTTTGATTTTAAAGTGCACCTTTTCTCACATCATAATATCTACATTGATGGTATGAAATGAAGTCTTAGTCGCTCAGTCGTGTCCAACTCTTTTCAAGCCCACGGACAGTGGCCTGCCAGGCTCCTCTGTCCGTGGAATTCTCCAGGCAAGAATACTGGAGTGGGTTGCCATTCCCTTCTCCAGGGAATCTTCTTGACTCAAGGATTGAACCCATCTCCCACATTGCAGGAAAATTGTTTACCACCTGAGCCACCAGGGAAGCCTGTAGCATAGTCTAATTGGCAGCTTTCTCCCTCTTTTTAGTGATATATTAAACAGTCCTTTAAAATAGTTGTACAGATACAGATATGTGCATAAGCTAAGCTAAGTCACTTCAGTCGTGTCCGACTCTGTGTGATCCCATAGACTGCAGCTCGCCAGGCTCCTCCGCCCCTGGGATTCTCCAGGCAAGAACACTGGAGTGGGTTGCCATTTCCTTCTCCAATGCATGAAAGTGAAAAGTGAAAGGGAAGTTACTGAGTCGTGTCCAACTCTCAGCGACCCCATGGACTGCAGCCCACCAGGCTCCTCGGTCCATGGGATTTTCCAGGCAAGAGTACTGGAGTGGGGTGCCATTGCCTTCTCCGAGATATGTGCATATAAGTAGATAAATTTTCTAGTTCTCCAAAAGAGACTCCAAAGAGTCCTGGTTCCTTTAACTGTAGAATGGTATTTAAAAGCTCAGAGTGCTGACTGCTACACTGTTTCTAGCCTAGCAGTCAGCACTCTTAGCTTTTAAATACCATTCTACAGTTAAAGGAACCAGGACTCTTTGGAGTCTCTTTTGGAGACTGGTTAATTCCAGAGTCAGTGTAGGGAAAACACTAGATGAGCCTAGAGCATATTTTAAGGAAGTGCTCAAAAGCATAAAGACAATAGCAGAAGGCCACAGGAGCCAAAATGCTTCCATAGAATAGAGTTAAAATAATTTGAACAACAAAATAAAATGACTGTGGATTATCACCTAAAGAATAAAATAAATGTTCATTGGCCCCTACTCATAAATAACTAAGTGAGAGAGAAGGAGCAACTCTTCTTTATAGAACTGCAGTTGATATATATGGAAGAAATGAAGGGAGTATAAAATCACCATTAGAATATCATACTAGAGTTATTGCTGAAGATCCATTCATGCAGTCTAAAGTTTTTGGCAAACTTTTAGCAAAAGCAGAATATTTGCATGATTCAGAGTATCTCTCCAAGAAAATAAAGTCTATTACCGCTTCCATTTTCCCCTTCTCTTTGTTTGCAATGAAATGATGGGACTGGATGCCATGATCTTAGTTTTTTTTATTGTTGAGTTTCAAGCCAGCCATTTCACTCTCCTCTTTTACTTTCATCAAGAGGCTTTTCAGTTCCTTTTCACGTTTTGCTATTAGAGTCGTATCATCTGCATATCTAAGGTTGTTGATATTTCTCCTGGCAACCAACTCCAGTATTCTTTCCTGGAGAACCCCATGGACAGTAAGAAAGTAGTGTCTTGGCAGAAACCTGTTTAGTCAAGTGATTGATAATACATACGTAAGCATGAGTGATGCATATCAGTGTCATGGGGCCCTTTATACAGTGCACTGAAAGGGCCTATCCACCTTGTGATATCCTTTCCAGTAATGCCTAATGCCGTGCTAGTCATGAGGAAACATCAGACAGACCTGGGTTAAAGGTCATCCTGCAGAGTAAGAAGTGTGTCTCTCAGAGGTATCAAGGTCTGGGAAGACTGAGCTGTCATGGGTTGGAGAAGACTAAAGAAGCATGACCACTCTGCAATAGTGGGATCCTGTATTGGATTCTGAAACAGTGAGGGAACATTGTTAGAAAAACTGGGTGAAATCTGAATACATTCTGTTGTTTAATAGTATGATACCAAGGTTCATCTCTTAATTTTGATAATTTTTTTTTCTAATGGAAGAGATTAACATGACGGAAAGCTGGGTAAGGGTTATGCAAAGACTATATGACAAGTATCTCAAAATAAAACATTAAAGTAAATTCTAAGGTAGATAGCACCTGAAAATCAATGAAATATAGTTTGTCGGTTTTGAAGCAGAAAGGCAAAAAAGTTATGCTGAACATAAAGATAGAGGAAGCAATGAATGGAGCAGGAACCTTGAGGGTTAGTATTAAGAGCACTGTGGAGAAATTAATATTACAAAAGAATGTCCCTTGTTCTTTTTAAGATTGGGCAATTGAGAGAAAGAAGAAACAGATTTAGAGGTGCAGAGTGCAACAATTAAGGGAAAGGTGACCTGTCCTCAGTAAAGACTGCTGAGATGGCTGTGTGCAGCTGTGTCTAGAAGGGGGCTGTTTCGCCTCTTGTGCCTGAGGTGGAGTACATTTTTATTGAGGCGTGCTGTTGTTTCAAATTGTTACCCATGCTGAGCCCTTATAAAAAGCAGTAGAGCTGAATTGTGGAATTAAGGGATGTGGAAAATAGAAGTCTACTTATGATGACAACTGTTACTTGTGTTTAACTATGTAGATGACAAGTGCATAGAGAGTAAAAGTGATTTCTTTCAGTAGCCAGTTCAATTCAGTCACTCAGTTGTGTCCGACTCTTTGTGACCCCATGAATCACAGCACACCAGGCCTCCCTGTCCATCACCAACTCCCGGAGTTCACTCAAACTCATGTCCTTCGAGGCGGTGATGCCATCCAGCCATCTCATCCTCTCTCGTCCCCTTCTCCTCCTGTCCCCAATCCCTCCCAGCATCAGGGTCTTTTCCAGTAAGTCAGCTCTTCGCATGAGGTGGCCAAAGTATTGGAGTTTCAGCTTCAGCATCAGTCCTTCCAATGAACACCCAGGGCTGATCTCCGTTAGGATGGACTGGTTGGATCTGCTTGCAGTCCAAGGGACTCTCAAGAGTCTTCTCCAACACTATGGTTCAAAAGCAATATTCTTTGGTGCTCAGCTTTCTTCACAGTCCATGACCACAGGAAAAACCATAGCCTTGACTAGACGGACAGGACACGACTGAGTGACTGAACTGAACTGAACTGAACTGAACATCTTTCTTGATCAATATATCTTGAATTCCCTTGTTCTTTTGCACAGCTCTATTTTTCCGCTTTGAAATCTTGTGGGCATGAATGCCAGTGATAGGTGATTTGGTTTTCACTGAGTCTGTCATTGTCATTACACAGAGTGTTCACACTGGTCCTTGTGTCCCAGCAAGAAAGTGGCACGTGTTTAGTGGTGGCACTGCAATGTTGGCCTGTCTGTGCTGTGGTACCAATGGAGAGCACCTGGTCTCCCGCTGCAGGTGCCTTCAGGACAATGGACGGAACTACCCCAGAGCGGGTCAAGTCTTCAGTATGCTCAAGGTGAGATCTGGGAACCAAGTAGGTTAAAGATGAACGTTTCTGGGCCTCTGGGGAGGCCAAGAAGGTGGAGGACAATGGCCTAGGTATGGAACTTGGGGAGCTGGCTCTTCTGACATCCCGCTTCCTTCCCTCCAAACTGAGAGCAAGATCCCAGAGGAAGCCTTCAAAGAAATCTGCTGAAAGGAGCCCCTGAATGTCACGTTCTCTCTCTCTAGCCTCAGGCCACGCCCATGACCGTGGCTGGAGGCCTGGCTGACCTAGAAGCCAGAGTTTACCTTGTAGACCGGGTAGCATAGCCACTGGGAGGGCCGCTTGTTCTGCAAGTTTTCCTCACTCCTGATTGCTGTGTTCGTCCTCATAATAAAGAGTGATGTTGCACATTGTATGCTGTGTGCCCTGCTTTGCTCTTCCCTGCCCCAGTCGTGAGCTAGTGGGTCCAGGCCTGAATGGCCCTGCCCCGCTCCCCGAGGAGGAGACACTGTCTAACCCAAACAAGTGGGGTTTATGTGCACTTTTCTCCTACTTATAGAACGTGGAGAGTCTGCACAAAATGGGATACAGTGGGCTTCTATAGCACATGCATCATACTTGTTTATATCCTAGCTCATTACTAGATGGGTTTACATGTATCAGGTATCAAGTTGTCTGTCTTCTCTAAATCACCTCAGCTACATTCAGTAAAACACCTAAACCCATTTCCCACTGAATCAGGTTTATTCATGTATAAAATCAAGTGTCTTCATTTACTGTCAGTGACTCTTTTAACCAAATGTACCAAATGTAGTTCAGGAACTCTGGAGAATTGCTGGGCATGAGCACTCTACATTGTGGCACCCTCGGAGCAAGTGAGACTGGACAAAGTACCAAGGAAAGAAAGAAGACAAATCTCTTTATTTTGAGGAGAGGAAGATAAAATGGAGACTGAAAGTACATCCTTGAATGAAATTTCTCTCCACATTCCTTTTTCATTCTTAAGGGAGAAGAGTAGAAGAATGTGAGTACATCTCTTTTCTTTAAGACACATCAAAACCACAACTGGTGGACTAGCATTGAGAAAAAAAAGCTGGGACCCACCAAAAAAGATACCCTACCTCCCACAAGAAGGTAGGAGGGGCACAATCTTGATAAAATCAAATCTGATACACTCTGAGTGAGCAACCCATAAGCTGCAAATAATTATACCACAGAAGTTCCATGTCCTACTCTCTACCATCTTGATCTGCTTTTGTACCATGAGGCTTTGATCCATCAGTTGTAATATAATTAGACTGTTTTAGGTTGCTTGTCTTTTAATTTCAAATGCATTTCCAATATCCTGCATTTGTGCTCTCCTCTTCTCACAGTTGCTGGTTTTGATATTATATTTGTTTGCTGATGGTTTCCTATCTTTACTATATGTTTGCCTTTACCAGTGAGATTTTTCCATTTGTGATTTTATTGTTTCTAGATGAGGCGGGGTTTTTTTGTTTGTTTGTTTGTTTGTTTGTTTGTTGTTTTTCTGCCTAGAAAAATTCCTTTACATTTGTTACAGAACTGGTCTGGTGGTGCTGAATTATTTTAGCTTTTGCTTGTCTGTAAAGCTTTTTCTCTTTCTAATCTAAAAGAGAGCCTTGCTAGGTAGAATATTCTTGGTTGTAGGTTCTTCCCTCTCATCACTTAAAATACATTTTGCTACTCCCTTCTGGCTTGCAGAATTTCTCCTGCGAAATCAGCTCATAACTGTATGGGGATACCCTTGTATGTTATTTGCTGATTTTTCTTTGTTGCTTTTAATAGTTTTTCTTTATCTTTACTTTTTGTCAGTTTGATTATTATTTGTCTATGCATCTTCCTCCTTGGGTTTATCCTGCCTGCTACTCTCTCCTACAAAAGTGGTGGGGCAGGCATGAGCTAGTACTGCCATCTCTGACTCCAGACGTGGGCGTAGACTACTGCATCTGTCAAGGGTCCTTTGAGTGGATGCAGATCATTGCCCCAAACTTTTCTGGAATATGTGAGGGCATGCCAATGCCAAGGATCTCATGACTCAATTCTAACCTCTGCCCCCTCCTTCCCTGGGAACATGCTGAGGGTCCCGAGACCTAGCACCAACCACTACTCCCAACACCATGGGTGTGTGTGTGTGACCTGCCGTCACTGCCAAGGGTCCTGCAACCTGGAGCCTACCACTGCTCCTGCCTTCCTGGGCATGTGCATGCAGGCTGTGCACCTGCACATCCCCTATCAAAGGGATAATGTCCAGCACACAGTGAGCAAAGCGATGACAAGCATCCAAACCAAAAACAGACCTCACACCAATAAATTATTAAACCCACACAAGCAATGCAAGGGCACTTCTGCATATAAGTAGTGCTCCAAGACTACAGTAGATATTTGTTTCTCCTAACCTCAGATGAGGAGAGTCATGGGCCAAATAAAGAAGCAGAGGAATCACTCTTAGTTAAAAGACCAAGAGAATTTCCCTGAAAGAGCAAACAATGAAACAGACCTTTCAGTGTAACAGACACTGATTCAGAAAGCAGATGATGAAGATATTAAAGGAACTAAGAAAGGCTATTACCAGAAGTGTCCAGCACTGTATAAATGAATTAGATACTATAAGGAGGAGCCAAGAAAAATTAAAAACTTCACTTGCCAAGACAAAAGCTGAGCTCAAGGCAATGAATAGCAGAATGAATAATACAAAAGAGAGAATAAGTGACCTGGAAGATATAATAATGGAAACTAGTCAATCAGGAGAGCAGAGAGAAAGCCAGATTTTATTAAAAATGAAAATAATGTAAGAGACCTATGGGATAATATAAAGCAGGCCAATCTGAGCATAACAGGAATTCCAGAAGGAGAAGGGAAAGGGATTGAAGATGTGTTTGAAGAAATTATGGCTGAAAAGTCCCCAAACCTAAACATGGAAACAGATATCATGATATAGGAAGTGCAGAGGGTCTCAAACAAGAGGAATTCAAGCAGACTTACACCAAAACATATAATTTTTTTTAATGGCAAAAGTCTTAAAGATAAAGTCAAGATTCTAAAGGCAGCACGAGAAAAATAAAGTGCTAATTAAAAGGGAACCCCCATAAGTCTATCAGTTAATTTTTCTACAGAAACATTGCAGGCCAGGTGGGAAACGTCTACTAAAAAATGCACATTTCTCTATTGGGTTTATTCCCATGGACAGAGGAGCCTGACAAGCTACAGGCCATTGGGACCCAAAGAGTCAGACACAGCTGAGATACTGGGCATGGGGACGTGGCAAACTCTCTCCCATTGGTGAATTCACGAAGGGTGTTTTATTTTTAGCACATTCCACTGAAGCACTGAACCAGCAGGTAAGCGTCGCAGTGGTTTGTGGGGAGGGAAGATTGTGGTGATGATACTGCTAGAAACATCTTCCTTTGGGTTGTAAGCCTTGAGGTCCTGTAGCTTTGTGTGTTGAGCGTTGTGTACATGAATTGTTCCATGTTGTCTTGGGTCAGGCTTGTGAGTAACGATCTGTGCACTTTGGACCACTCCACGATGGAGTGATTACCAGCAAGCCTCAGAGGAACTCTTCTGGGGAGTCACTGCTTTCCCTGTGTGGCCCGCTGTCGGGAAAGTCCTGGAACTCACAGACTTGCACTTTTCCTGTGTGGCACTGGAAGAGAAATTAAACACAGACAGAGCATTTGACCCACAAGTGCCACTTGCTCAGTCCTCAAAACTCAGAGTGAGCCTGGCAGGCTCTCTTTCTCACACACCCCACATCCAGTGGGTCAGGAACTTCTCTCGGCTCCTCTGTCAAAGTACGTCCGGAATCCAGCCTTCTTGCCACCTCCATGACCACCACCCTGGCCAAGACATGAACACCTATCTCCCGGGCTGGACTGCCGGCCAACTGGCCCCTCTGCTTTCAGCCTGGCTGCCTTACCTGTCTGTCCTCCACACGGCAGCACAGCGCAAGTCAACATTTCAGTCCTCTGCTCAACACCAGTAACAATGGCTTGAAGCCCGCAAACATGTTAAAAACCAGGAGTTCCTAATGACCAACAAGTACAACAAAGAGAGACTTTATTGCTGACCTCTGGCAAATGCCAGCAACCAACCTGCCTTCAAGAAAATCCAGCAATGAAAGGGGGGAAAAACCCACTTATGAAAGGGAGGAGTGAGGTCATGTGGTCTTCGTACTGTGTATCGGAAGAGTCAGAGTCCTTTTCGAGAACCAGCATTCCTTCAGAAATAACACTGCTGAGGGAACAGTGCAAAAGTGAGCTAGCTAACAGCTACGACAGACAGTCCCCAGGCTGCCCAGCTAAGTCGGGCGCCGAAACAGGGCCAGAGTCCTTTCTCGTGAAGGTGATTCAGACACAAGCAATCTCAAGCATCACCTTGTTTCGGGACCCTTCCGGGAGAGACACCATGGATGAATAGCCACAGAGGGGCCATCACACTCACATGCATCCCCCCGCCACCGCGGGGCATCCCACAAAAACACACACATACATTCACTTGGTGAACATTTGCATCTCAGTCTTCCCTGTCTCACAGTTATGCTGCCAGAATCATAGGTGATCACAGGCATATTATAGAGCAACCAGCACCTCCCATTCAGGCTGCCTGGGTTGCCCCTCAATCTCTGCCACCTAGTAGGTGATGGTCCCACGAAGAAACAGTCATTAGCATCTTTATGACCTCATGTTTGTTCATATGGCGACTTCCTGTGTCATTCTGGAATTCTGCCTTCATCATTGCTATGCCACTGAGTACATGGAAAGAGCATTCTTGCCATGGTAGGGAGAGAACAGGGTGAGAAGCAAGGNAACAGTCATTAGCATCTTTATGACCTCATGTTTGTTCATATGGCGACTTCCTGTGTCATTCTGGAATTCTGCCTTCATCATTGCTATGCCACTGAGTACATGGAAAGAGCATTCTTGCCATGGTAGGGAGAGAACAGGGTGAGAAGCAAGGCAGTACTTGTCCAGTAGCAAACGACGTGTGCTCAGTGCTGGGTAGACTCGCTACATTTCTTCGACCTCTTCACAGATACCCCGTGACGATGGCATCCACAATCGATCCTTTTTCAAATCAGGGATGTGAGGCTCACAGAGGTGAGCTACGTCTTCCAGGATTCTCAGCCAAGTTAAGTGGCTGAACCGGGATTGTGCCCCACCTATATGGGTCTCCTTCCGCAACCTAAGTGTTCCTCAAGCTACTGCACTGGTTCTCTTTTAATGATGAGCTTTCAGGTCTCGGAGACAGACTTCTGTGAGCAGACCTGAGATGATGCTTTGTGACCATGTGCTAGTCACTCTTTCTTAGGCGGGTCCAGGTGCCTTGAACCAAGTGGACACATATGTCTTGAACTAGAGGAGAAATTGGCTTCGATCACAGGGTTTGCACATTACAAAGTCCTTTCAGCTGACAATGCCTGGCATTACATGGCAACTAATTAATATTTGTCAAATGAGTGTGTATAATAGCAATTTGGGGTCATCAACAAAGTAACATTTGAGAATCCACACATCTTAACCATTTCTACCCATATTTATTGATTTCAGATCCTAAGAAAAGAGAGTCCATAAACCCAAGGAGCCTGGGACATGACCAAAGGATGCTCTGAAGGTGGTGTGGACTCAGCTCCTCCCTTAGCCATTTTCTCCTGGTCAGTCTTGACCAGCCCTGGGCTTGTTCCTACCACCCTGGCACACTGTAAACCCACCCTGGAATTTCCTGCACAAATGCCTCCTCAGCCACAGCACAGGCTCACTCCCAGCATTGCAGGCCTGGATGGGGTGAAGGCAAGAAGGTGCCTGTGTGAGAGTCCTGGGGCTGGTGATACCAGCCTGGGCCCCCGCCGTCAAGGCCCCTGATCCAGCTCCCAGATGTGAGGCTTCTCCTCAGAAGCCCTGCTCCTCCTGGGCCACATCACTCTAATCTCCTGGCCTCAGTCAGCAGTGACTTCACTCCAAGAGGTTCCATCACAGAGCATCAGCCACCATAGAGCAGCACGTCTGACCTGCTTTCTCCTCCAACTCTGTTTCATTCTTTGATCTGACAAACTAAAGGGCTTTGATGCTGACCAGATGTTTTCCCTAGCGTTTAAAGGCTCCCCAAAGTCCTTTGCTAGCAGGGTACACATTTGAGCAGAAAGTATATTTCTTGCTTTAGATGATGGACGTCCACTAATTGCCTTTCGATCATCCCGCTGGCTCTATCAACCCAGCCTCACTGTAATCTGTGTGGTCCAGAGTGCACGGCTTCAAGGTGCACGTTGTTGATAGGCTTACAGCTAATCATTTAATTAGCAACCTCTCACATGCAGCATTTGAAACTGTCATTCTTACTTACAAAGTGCTCTGCAGACTTTAAATGGTTATTTTCTAAAAGAAATATCCTCACTTTATCCAAGATCTCAAATTAGAATCATGAAAAACATCCTACATGTTATTCTGAAATCTGAGATGATTTTATTACACTAGAAAGAAAAATGCATATGTCTATTTTCAAAAAGGTTACATATTTCTTTGAACCAAGCTTGTGGATATATAGCTTTAATATCTCTTGTGTCACTCTGCCTGAAGAATTTTTTTTCATTTGGGAGAAAACAAACATTGATGATTAGCTTTCTGGCTGTACTAGTCAAATTTCAGATTCTTCTGTGCTTTTTTTTTTTTTTTCTGAATCTTTCTTCTGCCATTCCCTCAGCCAGGTGTTTGTACTGGTCCTGTGTCATCTTGGTTTTGCAGACACATCCTCACCTGCCTCCCCTTTTGTGCCTCTTACCTGAGTTCTGAGCATTTGCAGACCTGGGGCTCCAGCCAAAGCTGGAGTTTATAAGTTGGAAGAATGATATTATTGGCCTTAGCAGACAGCAGAGGGGTCTGGTGTTCTGTATCCCTGCTCTACTCACTAAATGCAGGGCAAAGATACTTTTTGTTCAAAGGGAAATTATATTATTTTTGCATTATTTTTCCTAAATTAAACCAGTAACAGTGGCTTGAAGCCCACAAACATGTTAAAAACCAGGAGTTCCTAATGATCAACAAGTACAACAACAAAGAGAGAGTTTATTGCTGACCTTTGGCAAATGCCAGCAACCAACCCGCCTTCAAGAAAATCCAGTAATGAAAGAGGGGGGAACATCCCACTTATGAAAGGGAGGAGTGAGGGCATGTGGCCTTCATACTGTGTACCCGAAGAGTCAGAGTCATTTTCGAGAAGCAGCATTACTTCAGAAATAACGCTGCTGAGATGACCAACAAGTACAACAAAGAGAGACTTTATTGCTGACCTCTGGCAAATGCCAGCAACCAACCTGCCTTCAAGAAAATCCAGCAATGAAAGGGGGGAAAAACCCACTTATGAAAGGGAGGAGTGAGGTCATGTGGTCTTCGTACTGTGTATCGGAAGAGTCAGAGTCCTTTTCGAGAACCAGCATTCCTTCAGAAATAACACTGCTGAGGGAACAGTGCAAAAGTGAGCTAGCTAACAGCTACGACAGACAGTCCCCAGGCTGCCCAGCTAAGTCGGGCGCCGAAACAGGGCCAGAGTCCTTTCTCGTGGAGGTGATTCAGACACAAGCAATCTCAAGCATCACCTTGTTTCGGGACCCTTCCGGGAGAGACACCATGGGTGAATAGCCACAGAGGGGCCATCACACTCACATGCATCCCCTGCCCCCACGGGGCATCCCACAGAAACACACACATACATTCACTTGGTGAACAGCATCTCAGTCTTCCCTGTCTCACAGTTATGCTGCCAGAATCACAGGTGATCCCAGGAATATTACAGAGCAACCAGCACCTTCCACTCAGGCTGCCTGGGTTGCCCCTCAATCCCCACCACCTAGTAGGTGATGGTCCCATGAAGAAAGAGTCATTAGTATCTTTATGACCTCATGTTTGTTCATATGGCGACTTCCTGTGTCATTCTGGAATTCTGCCTCCATCATCGCTGTGCCACTGAGTACATGGAAAGAGCATTCTTACCATGGTAGGGAGAGAACAGGGTGAGAAGCAAGCCAACACTTGTCCAGGAGCAAACGACATGTGCTCAGTGCTGGGTAGACTCCCTACATTTCTTCGACCTCTTCACAGATACCCTGTGACAATGGCATCCACAATGAATCCTTTCTCAAATCAGGGATGTGAGGCTCACAGAGGTGAGCTACTTCTTCCAGGATTCTCAGCCAAGTTAAGTGGCTGAAGCGGGATTGTGCCCTACCTATATGAGTCTCCTTCCGAAACCTAAGTATTCCTCAAGCATTGTCCAGGAGCAAACGACATGTGCTCAGTGCTGGGTAGACTCCCTACATTTCTTCGACCTCTTCACAGATACCCTGTGACAATGGCATCCACAATGAATCCTTTCTCAAATCAGGGATGTGAGGCTCACAGAGGTGAGCTACTTCTTCCAGGATTCTCAGCCAAGTTAAGTGGCTGAAGCGGGATTGTGCCCTACCTATATGAGTCTCCTTCCGAAACCTAAGTATTCCTCAAGCTACTGCACCGGTCCTCTTTTAATGATCATCTTCTAGCGATGATGGAGGCAGAATTCCAGAATGACTCAGGAAGTCGCCATATGAACAGACATGAGGTCATAAAGATAGTAATGACTCTTTCTTCATGGGACCGTCACCTACTAGGTGGTGGAGGTTGAGGGGCAACCCAGGCAGCCTGAGTGGGAGGTGCTGGTTGCTCTGTAATATTCCTGGGGTCACCTGTGGTTCTGGCAGCATAACTGTGAGACACTGGTCTGTCTTCAGGGCTTGGAGACAGACTTCTGCAAGCAGATCTGAGATGATGCTTTGTGGCCACGTGCTAGTCACTCTTTCTTGCGCGGGCCCAGGTGCCTTGAACCCAGTGGACACATATGTCTTGAACTAGAGGAGAAATTGGCTTCGATCACAGGGCTTGCACATTACAAATTCCTTTCAGCTGACAATGCCTGACATAGCGTAACAACTAATTAATATTTGTCAAATGAATGTGTATAATAGCAATTTGGGGTCATCAACAAAGTAACATTTGAGAATCTACACATCTTAACCATTTCTACCCATATTTATTTATTTCAGGAAAAAAAAAAAAAAAACCTGTGCAGAAGAACTGTTTCATAGCCCGCTTGTAAAACTAGCATGTATTGAATCTTGCCTTTGCAAAATTAATATTTTTCACTTGTGTACAGGGAGAAATACAGCTAAGCCCCTCCCTGTTGACCAGTATTAAGATGACCACTTTCCTCATCATGGGAAGGAGGACTTTGCAAACAGTGGGTTCAGAAAGAAGGAAAATTTTTCCTGGAATCCAACAGACATAGTTTCTTCCTAGACATCTGGTGTGGGGCGTCTGGGGAAGAAAGCTCTGGATCCACTGGCATGTCTCTGGGTGCTCAGCTTCGTGACAGACTTCAAGCATGGCTACTGTCTCAGAGGAAGAGAGAAGTGTGTGTGTGCATGGGCATGTGTTAATATTCCACCTTGTAAGCATTTATAACAAGCTTATAACTAAGCTTTTACAGATACACATATTCTAACTCGTTTTGGCAAATGCTCTGCCTCGCAAATTGAATCCTACTCTACTCTGGGTTCCACTGTATTACATATCATCAATGTTTGCTCCTTGGTCTTAGTCTTAATATGCTTTTTAATGATTTTTTTTCATATTGGTGTTTGAATGATTTCTTTAAATTTGAGCAGGAATAGAAGTCTTTGTACCCTCCCTGCCAAACAAGGGAACAGTACCCATGGGGTGGCCAGGGTAATGGAGCATCCCGGGTGGTGGATGGCAAAGAACTCAGTGCAGCGCAGCTTGGGCTTCAGGGTAGGTCCAGGACCCGAGTCCCAGCTCTTCAGCTTCCTAGAAGAACCACTGGGTTTGATATTTTCCAATGTAAGATACAGTTTTCTAAGGACACGTGATGATAGTTACAGCAATATACACTTCTACCAACAGTGTATGAGAGCCTGATTGCCTCTAGCATGCTTCAGCCCTTCCAAGGCATTCTTATACTTTGACCTGGACATTCCCCTGTTTCAATTTTTCATACAAAATGTTTCCTGCCTAAACATATACATACAGCCACACAGCTGTGCTTTACAGGCTCTTTGGCACAGAAACACGATGGGACCAGAGAGTGGCTGCTGCAGCCACTGGAGGGGAAGAAATGATTGTCCGTGGAATCAAACGTACCAAGGCATTCTTATACTTTGACCTGGACATTCCCCTGGTTCAAGTTATCATGCAAAATGTTTCCTGCCTAAACATACACATACAGCCACACAGCTGTGCTTTACAGGCTCTTTGGCACAGAAGCACGATGGGACCAAAGTGTGGCTGATTGTCCGTGGAATCAAACATGGGTGGAAAAGAAGGGACGCGAGTACCTGGCATGTGGAGTGGAAAGGCCGAGATGGATGAAGGAGCCAGAAACGGGAGTGTGAGCACTGGGAAGACAACGGGATACAAATAAAGAAGCCGCTGAGGCTGAATTCGTCCTGGCTATACACACCCTCTGGAAACCTTCCTTTCTTTCTATGGGTAGCTCGTCTGCCTCTGTTGCTTCACGTTTAGCTTGAACACCAGGAAAACAGTTCCCACACGGTCTGAGCAAGGAGAGGCAATGTGGTGGAGCAGCGTGCAGTGATGTGTCTCCTGCCAGAACGCTGGAGTTCAGAGCATCTTGGTCACAGACCCTACACCCACCACTGCCCCACCAGACTTTGTCAGTCCCATTCCAGTGCTCATTCCAGTCCGAACACAGAATCACCCCTTACTGATCATGTGCAAAGGGTGTGAAGTCAGATCCATGAGGGTTTCAATCCTGGTGCTAAATCCTATGGTCCAATGCTAGTAACTTTGACCTTACAGTGGCTGAGCTCTTGCCCTCCACCAAACAGAAGACAGTGATAATTCCTCATGAGGTAATTGTGACAATTGAGTTGGTATATGGAGATACATGGAAAGCCCCTGAAGAGGTGTCTGTGAACTGACAAGCATTACAAATAAGTGACCTATCACTAGGTCAGGTACTNATTTCCCAAGAAGTGATGGGACCAGATGCCATGATCTTCGTTTTCTGAATGTTGAGCTTTAAGCCAACATAGTTATCAGCAATTTTTCCCCTTAGTTATCTGTAGTCTATAATGGCGGCTTTCTGATATTTCAAATGTTCATGACTTTAAACTACTGTATCATTTCAAATACATTCCTCCCCACTAAGTGAAATCCAGGTGGCTTTCCCACAAAGGGCGTCTCTGCCCCTCTGCACTTGCTGCCCAGCCCTGTGAGACACCCAGTGGTCTGCCAGCTGTGCTTTGCCACGTGCAGCAGCCCCATGGTAAGCCGAGCCCTGGCACACGCCCTCCTGCTTCCCTGCTCACTGCTGAGATATAATTTATGTTGACTCAGCTCTTCACCAATTGCCATCTGTCAGCTCTGCCCTCTCTCCTCCCTTCCCTCCTCCCTTCAGTGCATTTGGCTGAACTGGCAGGATCTGGCTGAGAGCAAAGGCTCTCCATCAGTAGTGAAGATCCCATTTTAAATTAACACCTCATTCATGAACTGCCTTCCTTCAGTCTTGACGATAGCAATATTGTCATCTGGCTTCTCAGCATCCTCCGCTACCCAGGAAACAGAGTGTCAGTGCCTACTGACCTCTCTGCCTTCTGGGACCGGACTGAGATGCACTTCGCATCTGTATCTTCAGAACAATCCGTCTTTGTTGGTGTCCTGTGATCTTGCTTTATGCTTCCAGAAGCCTGTTATTTGGAACATTCACAGTGATGGCATCCAGATGCCTGCTGCTTCTTGTCCCTGGAGCACAGATCAGTTTTGCTGAAGATTTCTGCCCCAAAGGGACTGTCACCATAGTCTTTACATAGATCGGAACAAATCTTTCTATAGCCGTGGAATATGTGAGTCGCTCAGTCATGTCTGTCTCTTTGCTACTCCATGGACTGTAGCCCACCAGGATCCTCTGTCCATGGGATTCTCCAGGCAAGAATTCTGGAGTGGGTTGCCATTCCCTTCTTCAGGGGATCTTTCCGACCCAGGGATAAAATCTGGGTCTCTTGCATGGCAGGCAGATTCTTTACTGTCTGAGCCACCAGGGAAGCCCACTGGAATATAGGGGAAGTTATTTAATGCTAATTAAAAAGTAGACAAGCGTCATTTAATTAATAAGAATATAAAGCATGATGAAAAGCTCTAAGTCTTATCTAAAATTAAGCATAAGTTAAAAAAAAACTTAAATGTTTTTAGAGGTGCTTTCCCTAGGCCAAGATTTCTCAACCTCAACACTACTGATATTTTGGGGCCAAATAATTCTGTTGGAGGTGGGGCACACCCTGTGCATTGTGGGAAGTTTAGCAGCATCCCTGAAGGCCAGGAATACTTCTGTCTTCTGTGTGTGACAAACAAGAAGATCTCTAGACATTGCTATGAGTCCCTTGAGGGGCACACCTAATCCCCTGTTGAGAATCATAGCCATTACACATGGACATTAATGAAAGAAAACACTAAGATACATGCCAGAAATCCAGGTGAGTTTACTTAGGTTGCGAACAACCTCCCTGTAAGAGAAATGTCAAAGCAATTGAGACATGACACAAAAACTTAGACCTCAGAACTGGACAGGAAGATGAAAATATTTCTTCCAACAATGGAGAGCCGAGATATAACTCACCATCACGGACTCTGGACATTCTCCCAGCAAAGTTTGGGGCATGAACACAGAACTCATCAGGCAAATCTTCTAACAGATATGTCTCCAAGTACCCTGTTCTTATTTACAGGAAATCAGGAACCGGGGGAAACTGGTCATGAGTCACTGTTGGTAGCTAACTGCTATCAGAACCAGTGGTCTCCTGGGCAGAGTCTAAGAGTCAGAAGGAGGGAAAGCGTCTCCAGTGGGCTGTGCTGCCTCAGTGGCCTCCTGGCTGCCTGCCCCCCTGGCTGGGCGGGCCCTTCCTCCATAGTCTCAGCCAGCACCCCCTGCCTTAATCACCCCATCTCCATCTCCACCTCTTCTCTTCTGCCTCCCTGTCCCACTTTGAAGGACCCTTGTGATTACACTGGGTTTACCAGGATAATCCAGCATAATCTTCCTTTCTTACCATCATCTGACCAGAAACTTTAATTCCATCTGCCACCTTAATTCCCCTTTTCCATGTAGTCTAACATATTCGCAGTTTCTGAGGATCAGAATGTGGGTATCCATCTTTTGGGGGCCATTATCCTGCCTACCCAGGTGGCTCGGTGGTAAAGAACCTGCCTGCCAGTGCAGGAGATTGAGGAGACATGGGTTCACTCCCTGGGTCAGGAAGATCCCCTGGAGTAGGAAATGGCAACCCACTCCAGTATTCTAGCCTGGGAAATCCCAGGAACAGAGGAGCCTGGCAGGCTACAGTCCAGGGGGTCGCAAAGAGTCGGGACAGGACTGAAGCGCCTGATCACACACACACATCCTGCCTACCGTGTGCTGTGCTTAGCTGCTCAGTCATGCCCGACTCTTTGTGACCCCATAGACTATATGGCCTGCCAGGCTCCTCTGTCCATGGGGATTCTCCAGGCAAGAATACTGGAGTGGTTTGCCATGCCCTCTTCCAGGGGATCTTCCCAACCCAAGACTCACAGATGCCTGCTCAAGTCAGTGGACAGAAGTGGGATATTTGCAGAGTCTCAATGTCTCTCCAAAAGAGGTTTATTAACTACAAAGAGATAAATGATGACTTCGCACTGGAGAATTGCAGATCACACCACCCTTACCAAGTGATCAAGGGCAACGTCACCACCAGTGTAAGACCCATCAGCACGGTGAGCCCTTGTTATAGTACACTGAGATAAGTACATCACTCCTGCAGTGTTGGCTAAAAATATATAGACTCAATCTAAAGAGAAAACACCCGATAAACCTAAATTGAGGGACCATCTGCGAAAGTCAGTACCTTCAAGTGTCAGTGTTATCAAACACCAAGACGGAGGAGTTCTCACAGACTGGGCAGGCTCAGGCAACATGACAATTACAAAAATATGAGGTGGAATCCTGGAGCAGGAAAAGAACATCGCTGATAAGGTCTGGTGGCATCCAAATGACGCCTGCCGTTTGGTGGACAACAACGTGCAAATGTGGATTCTTAGTTTTGGCAATCAGACTCTGTTTTCCACACAATGTGAACATAGAAAAAGCACTGCGAGAGGTATGCAGGCTCCCTCTGCGTTGTTCTCTAAACTTCCCTGTGAATCTAAAATGATTTCAAAATCAAATTTAAAAGACAAAAAAAAAAAAAAAAAAGGTGCCAAAAGATCTAGTGGGGAAGGATGACAACATGCCTGGAGAGAAGGAGAATTTCCAGAAAGACATAGAAACTATGTTAAAAAAAAAAAAAAAAAAAGGGAAGGAAGAGAAGAAGAACCTAGTGGAAATGTCAGAACCAAAGATATGGATACCTGGGTCTTAGGCAGCAGAAATCCTGATCTGATTGCCATGAGGCAAGGTGCAGGCAGTTGGAGGGGTGTCTGTGTGTGTAATTTCCCATGTAATGTGAATTGCAGCCAAAGATGGGAACCCCTGGGCTAGCCTAGTCAAATTATTAATAGTATTAAAATATGAGAAAACTGTGGGCGTCCCAGGTGGCGCTAGTGGTAAAGAACCTGCCTGCCAACACAGGAGACATAAGAGACCCAGGTTCAATCCCTGGGTCGGGAAGATCCCCCTGAGGAGGGCATGGCAACCCACTCCAGTATTCTTGCCTGGAGAATCCCATGGACAGAGGAGCCTGGCAGGCTACAGTCCATGGGGTCGCAGAGTCGGACACTGGAGTGACTTAGCACACATGCACACATGAGGGAACTTTATGCTGCGTGTCACGGGTCCCAGGACAGCAGGAGTAACTTATGAGCATCACTCACATTTCACTGCACACGGGAGGGGACAGCGTTAGCTGTTTTGCATACATCTTCCCCTATGGTCCTGATGACAAATCCAAGAGCTGAGTATCTTCCTTAGACTGCTGAGAGAATTTGAGGCTTAGAGATTTTTTACCCCAAGAGATAATCACCCCAACATCACACGGCCAGGAAACAGCTGTCATCCAAACCCAGTTAAGTTCTGACACATCCTGTTCTGAATCTTGTCTTTCTTTTCATTAAAATAGGAGATAAATGATAGCTCTCCCTCTCTCTACCATAGAACATGTCTGAATGTAAATGATAATACCCCCAAAAGGAACTTGAAAGACATGATATAAATTGTTTTTTCCATTGTTATCACCAATGGAGGTAGTTTTAACAAAAAGAAAGTTCTCTAGTATAAATGGGGCATTTGAAAAATTACCATGTGGGGTTTCCTGAATCTCTTTTCTACATTACAACAGTATTGAATATAAGAAAATATCATTTCCCCCAATTCCTGTTAATTGGCCTATTTGACTTTTTTCTTTTTTTTTTTTTTTTAAGACAAATGGGCTTTTGCTTTTCATGTATTTCAGACTTGTTCCCTTTTTGGTGCCTCTGATCCTGGGACCTGGTGAAGCTGTTTTAAGTGGTTATGGTCTGCACCACGCAAACCTGCTGACAATTCACCCAACTGTGAGAAAGCACATCCCTCCACAGCCAGCTAGTAGTTCTAGTTCAATGAACACGAAGGTCAATTTTATTACCAACGTTTCTGCATGTATTTCAGCCATTGGACACCAAAAGGCGAAGGAAAAAAGCCTCTCCACTCAGTTCAGGAACAAACCTTCCCCTGCACTGGGCCCTAGAGGGCAGCCCTGGGCCGTCACTGGGAGCCCGGAGCTGCCCAGGAGCAGGGTGTCCACCACCCCACCCTCCGCTTCTTTGGGCAGAACCATCTCTCATGGGGCAACCCAGAGCTGTGGGAAAGTTTCTGCTGACTGAAGCAAAGATGCTGATTCAGAATTTTAAATAAGAGATATCCTTAATGAAATGAAGAGTCTAAGTCTCTAGAACAGGAGTCAGCAAAAATTTTGTGAAAGCCCAGAAAGCAAATACTGTAGGCTTATCGGGCCCTGGGGTGTCTGTCTCAGTGACTCAGCTTCACCAAACAACAAACCAGGACCCTTAGATAAACAAATGTAAACAAATGGGCATGGCTAGGTGCCAATAAAACTTTATTTACAAAAACAGGGGGTAGGTTGGATCTAGTTTGCTGGCTGCAGTTAAAAAATGCCTGTTCTAGAACACTAGCAGAATGTCTAAATTAAGATACCCAGGAACTGTTAACTCAGTGATTCATACTGTACATTCCTACCTAGAGCACACAGTCCCCATACTCAAGTGCTGGAATTCATAGATGTGAAGGACAAGAGATTGGCTTATATATTTAATTTCATGCTAGATACCAGCGCTGCTGCTGCTGCTAAATCGCTTCAGTCGTGTCCGACTCTGTGTGACCCCATAGACGGCAGCCCATGAGGCTCCCCCGTCCCTGAGATTCTCCAGGCAAGAACACTGGAGTGGGTTGCCATTTCCTTCTCCAATGCGTGAAAGTGAAGTCGCTCAGTCGTGTCCGACTCTTATCAGTCCCATGAACTGTGGCCCACCAGGCTGCTCCGTCCATGGGATTTTCCAGGCAAGAGAGCTGGAGTGGGGTGCCATTGCCTTCTCCAATGCGTGAAAGTGAAGTCGCTCAGTCGTGTCCGACTCTGCGACCCCATAGACAGCAGCCCATGAGGCTGCTCCGTCCATGGGATTCTCCAGGCAAGAGAGCTGGAGTGGGTGCCATTTCCTTCTCCAAGATACCAGTGCTAATCATTCCTAAATGGAGAACTGCAGACAGAGTCTGAGTGTGTCTGTCAGTAGGATGTGAACCATCTTCATTGGCATCTAATACATTCTACATGGAGAACAGCTAGGATCTGACTGCTTTTGCGGAATGTAATAAGGTTCAAAGACCAAAGAACTATATTCTGATGCCTGTACATAATAATACATCTGGAAAAAAAAGCTAGATTGTAGAATCAATAGCAGTCAGATGGTCCTGTAACACGGTATTCCTGGGAGACTAAAAACAACAAAAAAAGTAAAATATACAGAAGACTAAGTTCATAGCAGTTTTTTAAAACACACAATCTGAATTTCAAAACGTAGCTATGCTTATCGATTTTTACAAAATAACTATGCCATATAACGCTGCATTTTAACAACAAGCCCTGGTGATTGATTCTCCCTCTGTGTTGAAATGATGGCTACTTGAATCAAACAGTAACTAACAGCCAGTAGATGCCATCTAACTGCCAGAGCAAGGTTCTAGACTTATACCTATTTTTAACATCAGATTTTCTGATTTATGAGGGCTTACCTCCTGAATATTCATTGGAAGGACTGATGCTGAAGCTGAAGCTCCAATAATTTGGGCACCTGATGCAAAGAGCCGATTTATTGGAAAGGACCCTGATGCTGGTGCTGGGAAAGACTGAAAGTAAAAGAAGGAGAAGGCAGTAGAGGATGAGCTTTTTAGATAGTATCACTGACTCAACGGAGACGAATTTGAGCAAACTGCGGGAGATAGTGGAGGACAAAGGAGCCTGTCCTGCTACTGCTGTCTGTGGGGTTGCAAAGTCAGACACAGCCTAGCGACTGAGCAACAACCCACCAATGTTATTTACATTGAATCATTTTCATTTTGCGCTCTACTCATCACAGTTGAGTTTTTAAATCCCCATCCAATAAATTCACTTAAAGAGCTACGGGAGACAAAAAAAACTTTTTTCCCTTAATTTGAACCTGATATTTCCAACTGCATTTCCACATAAGAAGCAGATGAAATGTTCTGAATTTTAAAAAGAGATAATTTAAAGACACGAAACACTGCACACAGGCATTTCAAACACACTTAGTTCTTTATGATTGAATAAAGCTGAGTTGCTAATTGCTGGATCAAGCCCAAAAGATATAATGAGTGTAACACCAAACACCCTCCACTTGGATAAGTTCCATAGGAGTCAATTGAGTTTAAAAGTTTCACAAATAATTAAATTACTGACTAGGATAGAACAGAAGGAAAAAGCCAATAGCTTGAATTCTGTTCCTTAGAGCTCAATTTGCTTTTCAGCCGACTGTGTTTAGCTATCTGCAATTCTAACAAACTAAAATCATTAAAGACCCATATATTTTCTTATGCAGCCTGAACAAAACTTCAGTGGACTTTCCCACACACAGAAATTATAATACTTTTTAAAAGGAGGCAGAGTTTACAAGTCTCAACTCTTTTTTATTTTTTGCCCCTGCCATGCATATTGAAGTCAGTAACTGAGATTATAAATAATTTGGGGACAAAGAATAAACAGAATGTTTCTTAGGATGTGCTTTCTAGGTTGTGACCCACGTATTTTGGTGTTGGAGTTTGAGTTAGATTGATTGCAGAAATAAAACAGCATTCTTGGAAATGGGAAGGACAGAGGTCTATGGGGGGAAAAGAATAATCTAATCAGTGACTTGTTTCTTACTTTAATCACAAGCCATAAAAACTGCCAACTCCCATGTCATGCTGCAGTAAAGGTTACATCAGCACTTCATACAATATTTATGGTGTAAAAGAATCCCTGCAGTCCGACTCCGACATGACATTAATCTTCCTGCTCTCTCATCTCTTATCCCTCTCCCCGCCACATACACATACCCCTCCTCTCAGCTAAATGCGTTCCCTGGTGCCATTCTGATCGTGCAGATAACTGCCTGTAGAATATGGCTATAACAAGCATGCTCGACCACAAAACGAATACAGAATCACATTGGATCCTGCTGCTGCTGCTGCTGCTGCTGCTNCTCTCACCTTTCACCACACAGAAGAGATCCTGGTGTCTTCTCCAACCAGCCTGTGAAAACCTGAAGTCAGGCTCATTCCATAGTATTCAACTTTCTATCCCCAGGGTCTGTGAAAGCACCAGCCCATAGTGGCTGCTTAATAAATGCTTGCTGCTAAGTCGCTTCAGTCGTGTCCAACTCTGTACGACCCCATAGATGGCAGCCCACTAGGCTCCGCTGTCCCTGGGATTCTCCAGGCAAGAACACTGGAGTGGGTTGCCATTTCCTTCTCCAATGCATGAAAGTGAAAAGTGAAAGTGAAGTCACTCAGTCGTGTCCAACTCTCAGCGACCCCATGGACTGCAGCCCACCAGGCTCCTCCGTCCATGGGATTTTCCAGGCAAGAGTACTGGAGTGGGGTGCCATTGCCTTCTCCTTACTGACCAATAATTGCTTGCAAAATCTCTAAACCTAATAATAATGTCTGGTTTTTAATTCAACATGCAAGGATTAATCAAAAGCTAGTGCCATGGGCAATGAGAGCTGGCAAGGGGATAGATCCTGCCACCCAAGTCCAGCCTTGTCAGATGACTTAAGATGCCCCTTAGTCCAGCACCTATGACACCACACCACACATTGGACTTCTTTGGTAAAAACAACTGCTAATGGAACTTTTTTAAAAAACAACATATTGTGGGGAAGAAGAATACACTGAATAAGACTTTAAAGACTTGGCTTTAAAAAATGGTGCTGAAAAATATGTACTTAATTGAGCTGAATCAAAGTCATTAGAAAACCATTAACATTATCACTCAGAGAATAAAAGTTAAACAAGGTAGGAAAAGGACTTTTCTCCTCTCCTTCCCTACCACTGTCCACTATAAAACCCACCAAAGCAACACGAAGCAAGGAAAACTAGAGAAATAATATAATAACCAGCTGCTGCTGCTAAGTCACTTCAGTCGTGTCCGACTCTGTGCGACCCCAGAGACGGCAGCCCACCAGGCTCTCCCGTCTCTGGGATTTTCCAGGCAAGAACTCTGGAGTGGGTTGCCATTTCCTTCTCCAATGCATGAAAGTGAAAATTGAAAGTGAAGTCGCTCAGTCGTGTGCGACTCTTAGCGACCTCATGGACTGCAGCCCACCAGGCTCCTCCGTTCATGGGATATTCCAGGCAAGAGTACTGGAGTGGGGTGCCATCGGGAGACACTAAGAAATGGCCAACCCAAACCTCAAATTTAAAGAGTAAATTTAATGTATCTATCAAATACATTAAAACTTACATTATAGGAATATAGAAGGAATGTGCTGAGAGCTGATAATAAACCTCGATCAAATCTTATGCAGAGCTCAGAGTTTTCCTCAGTTCAATAGTACAATCATCAGGATACCACTGATGACCCCTTACAAGCAACAGCAAGTTTTGGAGTGAGCCCCAGCATCCACGCCTGATCCCTTTTCCCACATTTCACACACCAGAGAGCAAAGAAGGTGAAACCAAAGGAACAGTTGCTTAGAAAGCACTGGTACAAGATTTAGGCAATTGGGAAATCAATGGCATCTTCAGGGAAAGGAGCAGAGGTTCCACTGTCAGCCATGCAGCCTTCTCTTGCTCACAAAGCAGGAAGATGCTCCCTACAACTGAGACTGGATGGAAAATGTACAGAGAAAAGGCACTCAAAGCTGCATGCAGCTCTGCAAACATCCCCAGATATTAGGACAGGGATGTATGGCAAACTGGCAGACAGAACCAGGGAACCGAAGGGAAATGAGAAGTTAATTTAGCAAGGCCACCAGACATTAAGTCAATGCACAAATACCAGTTATTTCTATACCAGATAGTAAGAAGATACAATTTTTAAAGATACAGCATAAAAATCAAATATCTAGAGGGGAAACTTATAAAAATGCATAAGAGCTCTACCAAGAAAAATAATAAGACATTGCTGAGAGAAACTAGAGTAAGCACACCATGGAGAGACATACCATGTTCGTGGATTAGAAGAGTTACTATTAGTAATCAAAATTCTAGCAGTTTTTTAATGAGAACTGATAAACTGATTCTAAAGTTGAAGTAGAAAGCAAAGAGTCATGAATAGTCAGATAGTACTGAACAACACAGAAGACAGTCACTACCAGATATCAAAATTTATTTCAAAGCTATAGTAATTAAGACAGATTAGTACTGACACACGGATGAACAAAAAGATCACAAAATGGAAAAGATCCACACATACAGGGTGACAATAAAGGTATCCTAAGGTACAGTGGAGGAAAGGAAGGTCTTTTCAATAAATGGTACTGGCCATTGACCCTACCTCACACCATACACAAAACACAATTGTAGATGAGCTATAGATATAAATATGCGAAGTAAATGGTAACAGAGGAGATATCTGAAATATAATATGGGAGGATATTTTCATAATCTTGTGGGCAATAAACAATTTCTTAAATAGGACTTAAATATACTCATCATAAAGGGAAAGATCATTAAATTAAACTACATGAAAAGACCTTATTAAGTGAGCAAAACAGTCAGCCACAGGGTAGAAGATATTTATAACACTGATAACTACTAGCAGACTTGAATCCAGCATATGTTAAGTTTAACAAATGAATAAGAAAGAGAAAAACAACCCACTAGGAAAATGGGCAAAAGACTTAAGCAAGCTCCTCATGAAAGATGATGGGTATGTGACCAATAAACATTTGAAAATATGCTCAACTTCGTTAGTCATCCGGGAAAATAAAATTAAAACCCACAGAGAAATACCACAACAAAAGAAAAAAAAAAAAAGAGGCTGACCATTTCTAATGATCTAATGATCTAAGGAGATGATACAGCTGGAACTCTTAAAAACCGCTGTTAGAAATGTAAATTGGCACACTTCAGAAAACTGGTTGCCAGTATCTATAAAAGCTAGTCGAGCTCTACGGCCCAGTCATTCTACTCCCCGGGACCCAAGAGAAATGCACACATATGGATACCAAAAGATGCTTACCAAATGCTGACAGTAGCAGTGTTCCTAATTGTCAAAACTGTAAACAACCCAAATATTCAACAGTAGAGTGGATAAGTGGCTGGTACTGTATATTCATCCAATGGAACACCGCACAACAGTGACAATAAACAAATTACAGCTACTCACAACTACGTGTATGAGTCTCAACAAATAATGATGAGATGGAAAAGAACGCAAACAAAAAGCATTCACTGGACAGATAACCTATTTATGATTCTGTTTGCATAACTTTGCAGACAGACAAAGCAATGTATGGTGGCAGAATTCAGGATAGCGGTTACCTCTGGGGCAGGGAGCAATGACTGGGAGAGGGCAGGAGAAGGGGTTCTCAGCTGAAAAGATGAGTGAATGGAGTGGTTACACAGATGTGTTCATTTCATGAAAATTTAAAATGTATAATTTTGCTCAGGACACTCTAATTTATATCTATACTTCAATTTTTTACAAAAATACTTATAAATCAGCATTTTTCTTAAAGTCCAAGGAATAAAGAAGATGTGGTACATTTATATGGCATCCCACCCCAGTACTCTTGCCTGGAAAATCCAATGGATGGAGTAGCCTGGTGGGCTGCAGTCCATGGGGTCACTAACAGTCGGACAGAATGAGCGACTTCACTTTCACTTTTCTCTTTCATGCATTGGAGAAGGAAATGGCAACCCACTCCAGTATTCTTGCCTGGAGAATCCCAGGGATGGGGGAGCCTGGTGGGCTGCCGTCTATGGGGTCACACAGAGTTGGACACGACTGAAATTACTTAGTAGCAGCCATAAAAAAGAATAAAATAATGCCATTTGCAGCATTATGGATGGACCTAGAGACTGTCAGACTAAGTGAAGTAAGTCTGACAGAGGAAGACAAATATCTTATGACATTGCTTATATGTGGAACCTTTAAAAAAAAAAATTCACGGTACAGATGAACCTATTTCCAAAACAGAAATTGAGTCACAGTGGCAGAAAACAAACTTATGGCTATTGAAGGGGAAAAGGCGAGATACAATGGGAGATTATGATCGACATATACATAATACTATATATAAAATAGATAACTAATAAGCACCTACTGTATCGCATAGGAAATTCCACTCAATACTCTGCAATGACCTATATGGGAATGGAATCTAAAAGAATATGTATATGTATAACTGGTTCTATTTGCTGTACAGCAGAAACTAGAATAACACAACATTGTAAAGCATCTATACTCCAATAAAAATTATTTTTTAAAGTTTAAGATAAGTGAAGAGAGGACATGAACAAGCAGCTTCAGAAAAATGAATCTAAAATAGTCAATAAACATAAGGCAAAAATATTGAATACAAGAAAACATCAGTTCTATTTCACCTATTAGAAGGGCAAAAATAAAAGGATGTTTTAAAAGCCGAGTGTTGGTGAGGGCATGGGATACAAATCCTCTCATTCAATATCATGGGAAAATCTCTTCAGTTGGAAAACTTGGAAATGTTTAGCAAAATGTCGGCTACACATACATTGAACCAAGCAGTTACACGGTGAGAAATATACTCTATACTTGAACTGCCACAATTCCTGAAAGGATACATATGAGTATTTATTATAGATGTAAAACAGCAAAACATTAACCACTTAGGCATCCATTTCAAAGGGAATGATTTAGTAAATTATCACACATTCATTCTATGAGATGTTTTCATTAAGTTCTTTGAAAAAAGTTTGTAATGCTGCAAAATGTAGTGAGTCAATAACACAAAGTAATAGATTGAATATACAGAAATAAACGCATACATAAATGGATAAAATTTCAGAGAAGTTACACAACAAACTGCAGCTGATGATGACCTCAGAAGGGCACTGCAAACACGAAGTTGAAAGGATGCTCTCATTCCACTGTACCTCCTTTTGGCTTCTTACTCTGTACTTCTACTTAATGTACCCACATGTATTTCCAAGGTTCATTCACCAAAACCAAAGGAAGAAGCCTAACCACTTTTGATCTGGTCACTGCAGATCAGTTATTACAGTTATGTGCCATCACACACTTAAACTGGATTTGGCCAAAAAGGCTTCTACAGATGGAGATTAGAGTTGCTAGGCTTTGACTTTTTAGACCACTGGGCCTACTCTCCAGTTAAAAATCATCTAGGGAATTCTCTGATGGTCCAATGATTAGGAGTCTGCTTTCACTGCTGAGGGCCAGGCTTCCATCCCTGGTTGAGGAGCTATCCTGCAGGCTGCATGGTACAAACAAAGAAAATTTAAAAAAATCACTTAGACCCACTATTTGTCAACATCCAGAAAGCCAATGACAAACCTACATGGTGTATTAAAAAGTAGGGTCAGGTGCCCCAGAGGGACATGGGAGGCCTCAAGACCACAACCAAGCTAAGCCCAAGAACCAGGCTTCTGGCCCCAGAGATGGAGGGGCTGCCCAGGCCCTTGAGAAGAACTCTGGACAGACAGCAAGTACCACTGGGGGAAGAACATCCTTACATTCACACATCATCCTGAGCTCCAGCAGTCAGCCAGCAGGATGGATTCACCTGGATTCTGTGGGTGGCAGCACCATACTGCACCCCCACTGAGAGGGAGTTGAGGCTGTCCTGGGAGACCAAAAAGTCCATGGGCGTGAGAAGAGCAGAGGAGGAGCAGGTCAGAAGATAACCCAGGGATTATGAATGGCTTTATCACACCGAAACGCAAACACTGTATCCCTAGCTCATACACCTGAGGAGGCAGCTGTTAGACTGAAAAGATTCTTTTCCCAACAAAAGCATCAGATCCCAAGCAAGGTGAAAAAGAGCTTCTTGTTATTAAAAAATGTATAACAAGAGGCTAGCTAAACATGTCAGGGAGAGAGCAAGGAAACTTCCCTATTGGGGAAATGAGGGCAGGCGGCCCCCAGGGTTCCTTTCAAATCAAGTAGCCTTGTTCTGTGCTGCTGCTCAATATGGTAGCCACCAGCCACATGTAGCTGTTTCAGTTTACAGTAATGAAAGTTAAATAAAAGGAAAAGTTCAGCCCCTTGGTCCCCATAGCCACATTTCTAGTGCTCAGTCCTCTCGTGTGGCTGGTGTTAACCATATTGGACAACACAGATATAAACATGCCCAGCACTGCAGAAAGCTCTGTTGGACTGCATGGTTCTACTTGTTTCTTGTCTATTTTAATACATTGAGTGCTACTAGATTTGGGCTTTGCCTGGAGAAGGCAACATCCTGTTGTGATGCCTCAGTGCTCAGAGATGTCAGAACATGCCAGGAATTTTCTGTGTGCCGTGTGAGAGTGAGGGCTGCCTGGGGGAACACGTGTTCCTCCACTTAGTCATGACATGACATCAAATAACCCACTTTGCTACTCACATCTTCTAGTTCTTCCATGTTCTGATGGATGGGTGCCAATGAGTTGTCACACCATTCTGGGTTGTGAAAAGAATCACCTGTTTAGAAAACAGGCAGTAATCTCATGGAATAATAACCAGCATGGACTTTGTAATCTTCTGTTTTCAGGGAAATGGTGTCGCCAAAAATATGCTGTCTGGCCACATTTATTTACTCACCAAACTGCAAAAGTTGTATTTTCTCACATGGTTCCCTGAAATCAAGTGTTCTTTGGCCAGTGTTGAGGGCTGGAAAGAGATCTATTCAGTCCTGCAAGCCAAAAAATGTCGTTGTTGGCAAGCTAGTTGGAAAGCTTGCTTTCCAGAAAACGCCTTTATGGAGAAACTTACAGGGCAGGGCTCCATAATGCAGACCCTCAGAGGAAGAGGGTTTCCAGGCCCAGGGGCATCCCAGGAAGATTAGTTACAGCACCAAGACTGCCCAGAAGTAGAAGTGATGAGCCTGCACATCTAACTGCCTTTGGAAGTGATCCTGCCTAGAGAAACCATTTGGTGGGCTGGAGAAAGAGGTGGGGTTTGAGGAGAACTTAGATGCAGGAAGGCAGGGCACACTCATCCACCTAACTCAAGTGCTCTTAGTCTGCGACTGTGGACAGGGTATGAAGGAATAGACTTTAGGGGGTCGTGATCTCTTGAACTTAAAACATTAAGGAGGCGGGTGTTTGTGTTCACCCTGCTCTGGAGAAAAGTCCTTAGCTTTTATCATGGCCCCGAAAGAGAATAAGGGCCACTAACAAATTTAAATCACAAATTTAAATATACAACTGAAGCGACTTAGCAGCAGCAGCAGCATCCTTTAAATTAGGTAGATCTTTAAAAAAATTGAAAAACACAACTCCTGTCCTCAATTATTTCTCACCATAGTGGAAGGGGGGAGGGATAAAGATGGTAAAAGTTTTCCTTTTTTTTTTTATGTTAAACATGTATATAATTGCCTAGACTTAGAGACTGAATGGCTTGGTCATCAGGGAAGAGGAGTAGAAATGAAAACCAATTTATGGTTTGAAAAACTGGGTGCATGCCAGTACTTCCAACTGAGGTGGGTAATATGAGAGAAAATGTAAGTCTGAATAAAGAATATGAGTTAGTTCCAGACATCTTGAATCTAATGTGCCTACAGAATATCCAGTTGAAGGTATCCCATTGCCAAGCCTTCACTTATCCAAATACTATTTAGGAGCACATTACAATAACTCAGACAAGAGATGAATATGGTTCAGACTAGGTGAGAAGCAATAACGATGGAAAGAAGAAAAGGCATGTTTCTAGTGTGTCTTAAAGGTGTCAGGTTGGTCAAAAGTCCTCTGGTGAGGAAGACAGAGAAGTGAAGGCAACTGAATTTGTGAGTCTGGAGTTTTGGAAGCTGTCAAGGCTGGAGAAAGGTTAGCTGGGAGCTATCACGTAGAAGGCAGACAAAAGTTGGAGAGTGAATGAGATGATATTGGGGCATAAGTAAGTTAGAAGATAAGGCAGCACAGACCAATTTCCTGGGCTACACAGACATTAAATAACAGACAGGTAGTGAAAGAAAACAATGCTAGAATGAAAGACAGCAAGATGGAAAGGAAATCAAAACAACATAGAAGTAAAGGAAGAACAGATCTCAAAAAATGGGAAAAATTGAGTAAGGTCACTACCAAAGAGGTGTTGAGTTGGACCCCTCAATAGACATGGAATGAAAAGTCTATCAATGAATCTGGCAATTAGGAAGTAACTATTAAATTTACCAGTAGTTTCATAACTATCATAATGTATCCTTTTGTATACATTGTTTGTATCTATATGTTTATCATTTTGCTGCTGCTGCTGCTGCTAAGTCGCTTCAGTCATGTCCGACTCTGTG
>SJYX01000666.1:412459-447143 GCA_006410675.1 Oreotragus oreotragus | reverse complement strand
AAGTGAAGTCGCTTAGTCGTGTCCGACTGTTAGCGACCCCATGGACTGCAGCCCACCAGGCTCCTCTGTCCATGGGATTTTCCAGGCAAGAGTACTGGAGTGGGGTGCCATTGCCTTCTCCGGTTTATCATTTTAGTAAGTGCTTATTATTTTTCATGTCTATCCTTTTAATAAAAAGACTGTGGCTACTATGACCACCCTAGATAGCATATTCAAAAGCAGAGACATTTCTTTGCCGACTAAGGTCCGTCTAGTCAAGGCTATGGTTTTTCCTGTGGTCATGTATGGATGTGAGAGTTGGACTGTGAAGAAGGCTGAGCGCCGAAGAATTGATGCTTTTAAACTGTGGTGTTGGAGAAGACTCTTGAGAGTCCCTTGGACTGCAAGGAGATCCAACCAGTCCATTCTGAAGATCAACCCTGAGATTTCTTTGGAAGGAATGATGCTAAAGCTGAAACTCCAGTACTTTGGACACCTCATGAGAAGAGTTGACTCATTGGAAAAGACTCTGATGCTGGGAGGGATTGGGGGCAGGAGGAGAAAGGGATGACAGAGGATGAGATGGCTGGATGGCATCACGGACTCGATGGACGCGAGTCTGAGTGAACTCCGGGAGACGGTGTGCTGGGAATGCTGGGAGTGATGGTGTGCTGTCCAGGGAGGCCTGGCGTGCTGTGATTCATGGGGTCGCAAAGAGTCAGACATGACTGAGCGACTGAACTGAACTGAATACACCATGGCTAGAATATTCATTTCTCAGTTATTTTCATTTGAATTTTTTTACATTTTTCACCATTATGAATAACGTCATAAAAGTCTTTTTCAAGAAAATGTGCAAATTTTTTTCTGGTTTGTATTCCCAAACATTATGCACCCTTCTTCAGTTAAAAAAAAAAAAAAGACATTCAAGTAAATCTTAGTATCTTCAAATAATTTAAATATTCTGATTTTAAATAATTATTCTGCAGAAACTTGTTTGCCATTTAGATCACAAACATTTGGACTATTGTCTAACGCAGAATGCACACTTCCAAACCCAGCGTTTGTTTAGTATATTACATCCTGAAGCCCTCTATTAATGCAGCATCGTAGTGACTAATAACCTGTACAGGAATCTGTTTCCTTTCTCTACATTACAAACCATTTAACATCCATTAGCAATAGATTTCTTCACTTGCAAATGACTAAAGTAATTTCCCATCTATTAGCTATTTTTGTTGACCTCACTTCACTAGAGATCCTCAATCTAAGTTTTATTTTAGCAATCACAATTCTCTCATCTAATTAACAAAAAAATTGGGCCACTGCCTCAGTGGCCTGCATTCAACCCTATTTTGACTGGTGCTTTCCTAATAATATCTCATGCTCCTTTTCAGCCCTGTGCTTAGAATAGTAGTTTCTGTTCCATTGCCCCCATTTTGCTTTGTTTTTTACCCCACATTTCTTTTTTCTTTTCCTTTATTTACTTAGTAACCTACCCAAATCTTTCACTGTTACAAATACCTCAAGAAACATCCAGTTATTTATTCAGTAGAAATTCCTGGGCTTTCTGGGCCAATGGGGATGCCAAATGGAAAGATTCTTACACATTACCAAATGACCCCTAGAAAGGATTCCTGAACTTTCACTCTAGAAGCAGTTTCCATTCTTGACACCCTTTGTAGAAGATTCTTCTCTATTGTGAATCCAACCCCACCTCTCTTTAATTTAGATATAGAGCTGTGTGAAATAAATCAAATTCTTCTTCTACAAGGCAGTCTCTCAAATGTTTGATGAAAACTATTGTTTGTCCCTGAGTCTTCTTTGTTCTGTCTTCAAAAGACCTAGTTCCTTCAGCAGTTATCTGAGAACAGGACGTCAAGCCATTCTAGCTGACAACAGACAAATTGTATTTTGTTCCAAGAAAAGCAGTATCTCTCTTAACTTTCGGTATTTCTGTGTGAGCAGTATTTCTGTTGAATTTGGACTTCATAGCATCCACTGAAAATCTTTGGATAGGAACACCCTCTTTCTATCAAGGTACCAGCTTGTCTGGCAACTATGATAACCTGTGTCACACTCAGATAAAATTTTTGAGCCATCCGTTCATAGGAAATCATTCTGGCATGTTTCTCTTACTTTGTACTGCGCACTTAGATGGTTTAACATAATGTGGAATATTATGTTTATTTTTATTAAATGTCATCTTATAAATACAAGTATGTCTTTCTAGCTAAGGGTCACTCTCTACTATTGTACACTAGGGAACATCACTTATATGAGTAGTTATCTATTTATTACCATAATTTTACAGCAAATGACAATAGAATCTTGAGGAAGGAACAGCTTCTTTCTAATTCGCCCACCTAAAAGTGCCATTTGGACTACCAAAAAGAATGCTTCTGCTGTCAAAACTGGAGAAATATTAAATCTGAAATCCAATATTTTAAATATTTCCCAAGATGTATTATGTATTCAACAGTACATAAACTGGGGACTTCCAGATGTACAAGCTGGATTTTAAAAAGGCAGAGGAACCAAAGATTCAATCACCAACACGGGTTGGATCATGGAAAACGCAAAGGAATTCCAAAAACACATCTACTTCTGCTTCCTTGACTATGCTAAAGCCTTTGTGTAGATCACAAAAAACTGTGGAAAATTCTTAAAGAGATGGGAATACCAGACCACCTTACCTGTCTACTGAGAAACCTGTATGCAGGACAAAAAGCAACTGTTAGAACCAGACATGATTCAAAATCGCAAAAGGAGTACATTAAGGCTGTGTATTGTCATCCTGCTTATTTAATTTATATGCGGAGTAAATCATGTGAAATGTTGGGCTGGATGACTCACAAGCTGATATCAAGATTACTTGGAGAAATATCAACAACCTTAGATGCGCAGATGGTATCACTCGAATGGCAGAAAGCAAAAAGGAACTAAAGAGCCTCTTGATGAAGATCAAAGAGGAGAGTAAAAAAGCTGGCTTAAAGGTCAACATTCAGAAAACAAAGATCATGGCATCTAGTCCCATCACTTCACCTGTCTCTTATACACATCTCATGGAAGTCACAGAGTCTTCAGGATCTTGCTTCTAAACTCATTTTGGACTCTTCTTCACGTACATGTGTCTCATCACAGAGAATTCATTGTTCTAACAAGCCCTGATTTCATGTCCTCTCCCTTTATTTAAGCCCAGATGAAGTTCATTTAAATTTATAGATACAGTCTTAATGTTTCAACAGCTCCCACTTTCTCTTGATTCAATATTTTATCAAGTATCCCCATGCGTGAGAAGGAAATGTTAATTATTCATTTCACAGGGACATGTAAGTAACTAAGAAATGAAAGAATTCACTAATATTAAATCATGCCCATTTAATTCTCATTGATATTTGCAAACATTATATTTCTTAGATTCAACCAGCAATGATTTCACCCAACTATCATAATCTACAGTCCCTTTTTGTAGTCTCGATTGTGAGAAGATCATGTTAAA
Source organism: Oreotragus oreotragus (assembly GCA_006410675.1). Taxonomy (NCBI): domain Eukaryota; kingdom Metazoa; phylum Chordata; class Mammalia; order Artiodactyla; family Bovidae; genus Oreotragus; species Oreotragus oreotragus. Next base: position 443,662 of record SJYX01000666.1, on the reverse strand, counting down.
CGCTATATATTTAAATGTTAAACAATACAAGGACAACCATTCTCAACATCTTTCATTCAACCAAGATTTACTTAGCAACTGTTTGACCCACACTGAACTCTGGGAAAGGTGACTGGACTAAAGTGGGAAAGGGAAAGACGAGCAGGGGGCAGGAGCACGCAGATGGGGTGATGACCACCAGCTGGTGAGAAGAAGTAAACAGAGGCCGTGATTGAGTCTCTGGTTGACTAGGTGATACGGAATTTTTTTCAGAAATACTCAAGTTTCCCCCAAACGGAGGATACAGTCCAGCCTGGAGGCCAAGGCCCAAGCAATTTAACTCTCTGGGCAGCATCTCAGGACAAGCAANGACAAAAAGCAACTGTTAGAACCAGACATGATTCAAAATCGCAAAAGGAGTACATTAAGGCTGTGTATTGTCATCCTGCTTATTTAATTTATATGCGGAGTAAATCATGTGAAATGTTGGGCTGGATGACTCACAAGCTGATATCAAGATTACTTGGAGAAATATCAACAACCTTAGATGCGCAGATGATATCACTCGAATGGCAGAAAGCAAAAAGGAACTAAAGAGCCTCTTGATGAAGATCAAAGAGGAGAGTAAAAAAGCTGGCTTAAAGGTCAACATTCAGAAAACAAAGATCATGGCATCTAGTCCCATCACTTCACAGCAAATAGAAGAGGGGAAAATTGGAAGCAGTGACAGATTTTATTTCCTTGGGCTCCAGAATCACTGCAAGCAGTCATGAAATTAAAATATGCTTGCTCCTTGAAAGGAAAGCTATGACCAACCTAGACAGCATATTAAAAAGCAGAGACATCATTCTGCTGACAGAGGTCTGTATAGTCAAAGCTATGGTTTTTCCAGGAGTCATGGTTGGATGTGAGAGTTAGACCATACAGAAGGCTGAGCACCAAAGAATTGATGCTTTTGAACTGTGCTGCTGGAGAAGACTTAAGAGCCCCTTGGACTGCAAGGAGATCAAATCAGTCAATCCTAAAGGAAATCAACCCTGCATATTCACTGGAAGAACTGATGCTAAAGCTGAAGCTCCAATACTTTGGCTACCTGATTCAAAGAGTCAACTCATTGGAAAAGACTCTGATGCTGGGACAGATTGAAGGCAGGAGGAGAAGAGGGCAATAAAGGATGAGATGGTTGGATGGCATCACTGACTCAATGGACATGAATCTGAGCATGCTCCAGGAAATAGTAAAGGACAGGGAAGCCTGGCATACTGCAGTTCATGGGATCACAAAGAGCTGGACACGACTGAGCGACTGACCAAGAACAAGATGTATTCTATTGTAAATCTCATAATAGTGCCTAATATATCATTATTGAAGTTGATGAAAAAAATGTTCAGAATAGGGCCAAAAAGAAAGACTTACACATATTTGTTGTTGCTGTCCAGTCATGTTTAACTCTTTTGCTACTCCATGATCTATAGCCCACCAGGCTCCTCTGTCCATCGGATTCCCCAGGCAAGAATGCTGGAATGGGTTGCCATTTCCTTCTCCAGGGGATCTTCCTGACCCGCTTACGACTCTTGCATGGGCAGGCAGGTTGTTTACCACTGAGCTACCTGGGAAGTCCCTTATGCATACTATTGGAGAGCTATAGTTTTTCAAGAATTTTTGTATATACCATCTAGGGGAAGTCATTCAACCAGTTGTCAATCTCCTATTTAGTCCACTTTTCAAATTTTGTTCAAAAGTATATCACTTTATTACAGGTATTATTGGGGAGGTTCATAAAATTAATATACATTTATTGGGGAATTTTTGTAAAATACATAAGAAAATAAAGAAGATAATTGAAATCACCCAGAGATAATTACTGAAAGGTATTTGTGTTGTTGCTGTTCTTTGAAAATACTGATAATATCAATAAACCTCTGAATAAGCTCACCAAAAAGAAAAAGAAAACATAAACACTGTTAGGAATTAAGAAAGGAACAAGGAAAAATTTACCGGAGCTATTAAGTCTATCATAGGAATAGAACAGAAATAAATTTTATTTCAATATATTGAAAACTTAAGTGGATAATTTCTTAGAAAAATAAACTCATCAAGAACTGAGTGAAAATAAGCACCTTGAATATATCCATAACAATGTAAGAAATTGACACATTAGTTTAACATTTATTCCAGGGAGAAAAAAGTTGGGAGGCTTCCCCGGTGGCTCAGACGGTAAAGAATCTGCCTGCAATGTGGGAGACTTAGGTTAGATCCCTGGGTTGGGAAGATACCTTGGAGAAGGGCATAGCAACCCACTCCAGTATTCTTGCTTGGAGAATCCCATGGACAGAGGGGCCTGATGGACTGTGGTTCATGGAGTCACAAAGAGTCAGACATGACTAAGTGACTAAGCACAGAACAACACAGAAAAAAAAAGGACCAGACCCAAACAGTTTCATGAAGCCTGTGAGAAAAAGGTAATCCTTGTCATACAAAAGTTCTTCTAGAAATCTGAGCAAAAGAAAAGCTGTCCAATTCATTTAAGGATTTTATAGGACTTCCCTAGTGGCTTAGCGGTAAAGAATCTGCCTGCCAATGCAAGAGACACGGGTTCAGTCCCTGGATTGGGAAGATCCCCTGGAGAAGGAAATGGCAACCCACTCCAGTATTCTTGCCTGGTAAATCCCATGGACAGAGGAGCCTGGCAGACTACAGTCCATGGTGTCACAAAGAGTTGAATATGACTGAGTGACTAAAAAACGACAGTAGTCTAAACAAACGAGGGCAATTTGAGAAAGGAAAACTGTAAGGCAATTTCTCATGAACCTCATGCAAAAATTCTTAGTAAATATTACTATTTCAATAAAATTAAATAATTATAAATAACATGAAATAACATGATCAGATGGGATTTATTTGCTGATGAAAGGAAGCATTGGCATTAGAAAAATATTCATGTAACTCACGGCACTAGGAGATTAAAGGAGAAAGCACATATTACTATCTCAAATATATATAATTTTGTAATATTCGACAGCCATTAATGATTTTAAAAAAAGGATAACAAACTAGAAGTAGAAAAATCTTCTTAAAGTATATCTACATATTAATATATATAGAGAAACTTCATGGTAATATTGCATCATAAAAGTATTCCTTTTATATCCATGAAAATGATATACCTCTTCTAAAATGTACTGAGCTAGGTTTTGAGCACTGGTTATTTTTTAATGATTATTGAGGTATAACTGGCATATAACATCATATGTTCTAGACATGCTACATAATAATTCAATGTTTATATATATTGCAAAATGATCACCACAGTAAATCTAGTTAACATCTGTTAGCATACACAGTTAAAACTTTTTATCTTGTGTAACTTTTAAGATGTTCTCTCTTAGCAACTTTGAAATATGCAATACAGTATTATTACTATTATCACCATGCTGTACATTATTTTATAGCTGGACGTTTGTACCTTTTCACCCCATTCACCCGTTCTACCTAACCACCACCCCCTGTCTCTGGCAACACTCAATCTGTTCTCTGTATCTATGAGCTCAGTTATTTTCTCAATTCCTCATACCAGTGAGATCATACAGTATTTCTCTTCCTCTCTTACTCACTTCACTTAACAAGGGTCCTCAAGGGCTTCCTAGGTGGCGATAGTGATAAAGGAATCCTGCCAGTGCAGGAGATGCAGGAAATGTGGGTTCGATCCCTGAGTCAGGAAGATCTCCTGGAGGAGGAAATGGCAACTCACTCGGATATTCTTGCTGGGAAAATCTCGTGGACAGAAGAGCCTAGTGGGCTACAGTCCATGGGGTGGCAAAGAGTCGGCCACAACTTAGCAACTAAAGCACCACCAAGGCCCTCAGGGCCCACGCATGTTGTCACAAATGGCAATATTTCATTATTTCTTAAATATATATTGGGTTGGCCAAAAAGTTCATTTGGGTTTTTTTTGTACCATGTTATGAACATCCTGTGAGACATATATATAAAACATCTTCTTTATCCATCCATCCACTGATGAACATTTAGGTTGCATCCATGTCTTGACTGTTGGGAATACAGCTGCAATAAACACGGGGCTGTTGGTCACTGGTTCTTTGATAATATTTTTCTGAAAATACCCAAATCCTGGCATGTCCAAAGCTCTTTTTCTTGAGTCTTCACATTGGAAGGAGAACTTAACTAGATAGAAAATCACTGATTCCTGCTTTCTTGGCTGATCTCTTCCCAGGGCTGCAGGTAAGCCTGGCATCAACCTCCTTTTCTCTCCCCAACCTCATTTTATCTTTTTGCCCAGCTGCCAAAAGGATTCTTTTCAAAACTTTTTCTGAGGTATTTCTTTACATTGACCATTCTAAATGGCTTCTCACAGATAAAATGTTTACCTTTTTATTAAACAGGCCGAAGTCTTTTATTTCAGAAAAGCTCTTTAGCCTTATATTTTAAGATAATTATTCTATTTCGTTGCTTTGACTTTTTTTCAGAATCACAGTTGTGCATGTGTGTGTGGGTACTCAGTCGCTCAGTCGTGTCCAACTTTTTGTGACCCCATGGACTGTAGCCTACCAAGCTCCTTTGTCCATGGGATACTCCAGGCAAGAATACTGGAGTGGGTTGCCATTTCCTTCTCCAGGGGATCTTCCCAACCCAGGGACTGAACGCACGTCTCTTGTGTCTCCTGCTTTGGAAGGTGAATTCCTAACCACTAACGCCACCTGGGGAGAAGGAAATGGCAACCCACTCCAGTGCTCTTGCCTGGAGAATCCCAGGGACAGGGGAGCCTGGGGGGCTGCCATCTTGGGGGTCGCACAGAGTTGGACACGACTGAAGCGACTTAGCAGCAGCAGCAGCAACGCCACCTGGGAAGCCCGGCTATGCATACACTGGCTATATTGCCTTGTTTCTCTAATTTGTCTTTATCTTTTTATCCCTGTACCATTTCTTTGCTCCTTTTATTTAGTTTTTTATGTCCCTTTATTTACCTTCCTTTCCTTCAATCAGGCAGTTCGGTTCCTATCTCACATCCTCTAGGTGTCTACCAGCAACCTCCGTTTTCTCACTTTTTTGCCCACAAGTTCATAATTGTGCTCTGTGATCTTCCTTTACAGCTGTAATTGCTTCATGAATTACTGTCTTGATTTGGGGTTATGCTTTTAATCTTCCTTCTGGCAACATAGTTTCCCAGTGCATTTTTATTATTTACAAGAAATTTGTGACTGCTGTTTTCCATATCCCCTATAGGACCTGCATGCGTATTCCTTTTATGTCACTCTTATTTAAGCAAATTTTTTAAGAGACTCAGAAGTCAAGCATGCATTTTTTCAAGCATTCATGAATCAAGGGCTTCCTTTGCTATTGTTACAAACTGCTACTTTTTTAAAAAATGTGTTTTAGTGTGGTAAAAGTCACGTAATATAAAACACACTATTTTAACCATATTTAACTGCACAGTTCAGTGGCACCAAGTACGTTCACATTGTTGTGCAACTCTCACCATCATCCATCTCCCAAATTTTTCACCCTCGTAAACTGAAACTCTGTCCCTGCTGAACACGAATGCCCCATTCTCCCTCCCCCATACTGGGCCCTGGCATCCATCAACGTGCTTCCTGGCTATATGAATTGGACTATTCTGTGAAGATGTTAGTTGCTCAGTCGTGTCCAACTCTGCAACACCACGAGCTGTAGCCCACCAGACTCCTCTGTCCATAGGATTCTCCAGGTAAAAATACTGGAGTGAGTTGCCATTTCCTTCTCCAGGAGATCTTCCCAACTCAGGGATCAAACCCAGGCCCCTGCATTGCAGGCAGATTCTTAACCATCTGAGCCACCAGGGAAGTCCTTTCATACAAGTGGAATCAAACAGCATTTGTCTACACCTAATGTATATTGGGATGCATTTTTAAAGTTAATATTTATGTCCAACAAATGGACTATACCTTCTTTTTTCCCCCTATGCTATCCAGTAGCTTCTCATCAGTTATCTTTTTTAATACTGAGTAGTGTCTATATGTCAATCCCAGTCTCCCAATGTATCTCGCCCTTCCCTTTCTCGCCTTGGTCTCCATACATTCGTTTCCTTTGTCTGTGTCTCTGTATAATATGACGCATGTGGACTCACATATCCTCTCCCAGACAAACCTCCGTTTGTTTCTCCCTCAGTCACTTCATGGATGACTTCACAGGTTGCCAGTCCTGTGGGGACAGAAACGATAGTCATTTTTAGAAAGAACTTTTCTGGCCTTTAGTGAGATTTGCCCATTCACCCTCCAGCACCTATATCAGTTGCAGCCTTGCCACGGTGCATTCCTCTTAAACCGAAGTCCTCACTTCGGGGGAGCGTGTGTATGACAGAGCTTTCCTTGCTCCACTACGGCTGGGTCCCCTTCACACCTCGCATTTACCTGCCACGTGACTATCCCTTCCCTCCTTGGCCCTCTGCCTGATGCCACCTTGGGAGTTTGTGGATGTTCTGCTGGTCTTACTGAAAATGTGATCTGTAGATACTTCCCTTCATTTCGTTGTGTTATTGTTTGTGTTGTTTGGAATGCATTCCAGGACTAGAAGTGAGAAAATTCAGTGGAACCCAGTCCTCTTAACATTTAAAAATATTTCCCTCCTTCTTTTTTTTTCCTTTTCCACTTTTGTAGCTGATCGTTTTCTGGGGTTTTCTTCTTGTGGTTATTTATTTATTTTAATTGGAGGATAATTGCTTTACAATGTTGTGTTAGTTTCTGCTGTACAGCAAAGTGACTCAGTTATAAGTATACATGGATCCCCTCCCTCTTGGGCCTCTCTCCTCTCAGCCCCCCATCCCACCCCTGCAAACCACCACAGAGCACCAAGCCGAGCTCCCGGTGCTACACAGCAGCTTCCCACTGCTGCTGCTGCTAAGTCACTTCAGTCGTGTCCGACTCTGTGTGACCCCATAGACGGCAGCCCACCAGGCTCCCCCATCCCTGGGATTCTCCAGGCAAGAACACTGGAGTNCAAGAGGTTTTCCTGGAATTCAGATTTCTCTTCATCGTGCTTCTTCTAACCTTTCCAATTTGAAGATCCTTTTCTTTGATAGAGAAAATGGTAAAGTTTGATGTTCAGCCCTCCTCCTCCACCTCCTCCTCCTCCGCTCTGCTCCTTCTCCCCTTCCTCCTCCACCATCATCTGCTCACATTACACCATCTGGACCAAGTCTTGGGATTGTCCTTATTCTTCTGCTTGTTCCAATTCATATGCTTTTTCAAAGGGCTTTTTTTTTTTTTTACTGTCCCTGGCTTTTTTATTCTTTTTATTATTTAATTCAAACTTCATTTCATTCTGGGCTTTAGCACTCTTGATACAATTCTTGTGGATGCTCATCACTTATCTATCTTCTCCCTTGATTATGAACCCATCTCTCATGCTAGAAACAAGTTCCTTTCATCTGAGCACTTCAAAACCCTCCTTGTTCAATTCTTTTGGTCTCTTTTGAAGGCTTTCTTCTTTTGTTCTCATCTTGATCTTGTGCTAGTATATCATCAGAATTAAGGTTTGCTGATCTTAGTTTCCTTCTTAAATCATCTGCCCTTTCTCATTATCTAATCAAAACAAGTCTCTCCCTTCCTCTTTCTTCTCTTCTTCCTCTTGCTCTCACTGAGATTTGGGGTTTTTTTTTTTTTTTTCTTATTGAAAGGTAGCCATGATTAAACACCAGCACCCATGGTTCTTTAGATAGGTCTATATCCCATGAGTCCTCATGGATTTTCCCAGTTTGAGGTTATCTTTACATTTTCCCCATCTTTGTTATATATAATAAATTCCATACAATAGAATGTTGTTTATTATATATAACAAATTCTTATAATTGCAATTGTCATAATAAATAATTGTATTCACTTATTTTGCTGTTCTTTAGTCACTAAGTTGTGTCCAACTCTTTGTGACTCCATGGATTGCAATGTACCAGGCTCCCCTGTCCTTCACTATCTCCTGGAATTTGCCCAAATTCATGCCCATTGAGTTGGTGATGCTATCTAACCATCTTATCTTCTGCCACCCACATCTCATCCTGCCTTCAATCTTTCCCAGCATCAAGGTCTTTTCCAATGAGTTGGCTCCTCACATCAGGTGACCAAAGTATTGGAGATTCAGCTTTGGCATCAGGGGGAAACTTGTTTTTTATTAGATAATGAGCAAGAGTGATGAATGAATAGTCATCCAATGAATATTCAGAGCTGATTTCCTTTAGGACTGACTGGCTTGATCTCCTTGCTGTCCTGTCCAGTTCAGTCCAGTTGCTCAGTCCTATCCGGCTCTTTGTGACCCCATGGACTGCAGCACGCCAGGCTTCCCTGTACTTCACCAACTCCTAGAGCTTGCTCAAACTCATGTCCATCGAGTCAGTGATGCCATCCAACCATCTCATCTGTCATCCCCTTCTCCTCCTGCCTTCTGTCTTTCCCAGCATCAGGGTCTTTTCAAATGAGTCAGTTCTTTGCAGCAGGTGGCCAAAGAACTGGAACTTCAGCTTCAGCATCATTCATTTCTTTTGAATGATATTCGTTCCAACGGATATTCAGGACTGATTTCCTTTAGGATGGACTGGTTTGATCTCCTTAGTCCAAGGTACTCTCAAGAGTCTTCTCCAACACCACAGTTCAAAAGCATCAATTCTTTGGCCCTCAGCTTTCTTTGGTCCAACTCTCACATCCATCCATGACTACTGGAAAAACCTTAGCTTTGACTATATGGACCTTTGTTGGCAAAGTAATGTCTCTGCTTTTTAATATGCTGTCTAGGTTGGTCATAGCTTTTCTTCCAAGGAGCAAGCATCTTTTAATTTCATGGCTACAGTCATCATTTGCAGTGATTTTGGAGCCCAAAAAAATAAAGTCTGTCCCTGTTTCCATTGTTTCCCCATTTATTTGCCATGAAGTGATGGGACCAGATGCCATGATCTTTGTTTTTTGAATGTTGAGTTTTAAGCCAGCTTTTTCACTTTCCTCTTTCACTTTCATCAAGAAGCCCTTTAGTTCCTTTTTGTTTTCTGCCATAAGGGTGGTGTCATCTGCATATCTGAGGTTATTGGTATTTCCCCAGCACTTTCTTCCAAGGGACTCTCAAGAGTCTTCTCCAGCACCACAATTTGAAAGCATCAATTCTTTGGCACTCAGCATATATATTGAGATAGCATTTGCCAACCTAAATAGTTTGAGATAGTATTTGCAAAAGTAAAATACACTTATTTAAAATATACAACTCAGTGGCTCTAGTATATTCACAGAGTTGTGTAAACATCACCACCACCTAATAGAAGAACATTTTCAGCACTCCAGTAAGAGGCCCGGTGCCCATTTGTATCCCCTTGCTAGTACACTGCCCCCAAGCCCAGGGCAACCACTGAACTACTTTCTGTCTATAAATTCTGCCTCTTCTGGAAATTTCTTATAAATGGGATCATATACTATGTGATCTTCTGTGACCGGCTTCTTTGAATCAGCAAACTGTTTTCAGGATTCATCCATGTTATAGCATGTGCCAATACTTGATTTTTAATGCCAAACAACATTCCACTATATGGCTCTATCACATTTTTGTATCCATTCATCAAGTGATGGATTAAAACTGTTTCCATTTTGAGGCTCTTGTCAGCAACGGTGCTGTGAACATCTGTGTACAACTTTCTGTGTGAACACGTGTTTTCATTTCTCTCAAGTGTACGCCTAAGAGCAGAATTGCTGAGTCACTCTGTAACTCTGTGTTTAACGTTTTGAGGCAGATCTGTCATTATTGCTTTTTCTATTCAACCTCTCATTAGAAGCAGCCATGCTCTCATTTATTCAGGAGAGGAGAACGGGGGCTTGATTTTGTGTGGTGACGAAGTCAAGAAAGGTCTAAAAAGTCTTCAAGGCTGACATTGCTTTGCTCAGTAACGCTTTCCTTATCTATCGATTACCCAGGACTTGTCTCACTGTTGTGGTTACACATTTTACTTGGTAAAGCTGGATTTTTAATAGATGAGGCTGCTCAAGTCCTGTGAAGCAAAACACTTGAAAGGGGAAGCTGCAACAGCTTCTTTGCTCAGCTAGAAATGTGACACTTTCATTAAATAAGGTTCTTCTGGGATGTTTTCTATAGAAGTCATTTTTTAGAAAATAAAAAGTATTTGCCCAAAGCTTTCTAAAAGATGTGTAATTCATTTGAAGAAAATTAGCAAATTGTTAAGGAATATGACTTTTCTCTAAAAGAGAATTTGATGTCCTGAGGACAGATGTCTATTGCTGGTTTACTCCTGGACCCCTAATATCTCTGTCATTGTATCCAACACAATGTTGTGTGTATCTGTACTCCTAGCTTCAAAATTGTGAAATGCATCTATATTTCCATCATGGGTCAGACAAGCAAGTTTTGTTTTGCTTTTTAAAAAATTGCAGAGATCACTCCCCCACATAGATTTCTCCTTGACAAAAAATATATATCATCCACTGACATACTGCAAAGTGAATCAATAGCCCCAGATTCCACCAAGCTAAAGATGGACAGCAAGGTAATTTTGTTGGGACAGTGAACAGGCAGGACATGATAACTACAACTGCTCTGCCAAAGTGCATGGGCTTAAAAAAAAAAAATCTCCCCTGAATAATCACTTCAGTGTTCTTCTCTGGGTGATAAGATCTGATTCCATTAAGTATCTTCATATGAATGAAAATGCAAAGTTTTGAGTCTGGAGTTGTGAGCCATCCACTCCCCACCTCCCAAGTTCTCTGTTTACTGCCTTACTCACCCACTTTGCATCGGCAAATCACAGGGAGAAGCTAAATGTTCTCCGCTGCTTTAGACCTAATCAAAGCTGAGATGAATAATGAACTTGCTTTTCCATAAAGACATTCTGTTTGGCATTTCAGCTAATAAGGTAAGCTAAGGGCAATTCTGGGCTATGGAAAACAAGATAAACAGTCTCTGTGTTTGCTTCCTGTGCTAATCCATAATTTTTCTTTTAACGTGCTGGAGTTACTTTCATGTTTCACAATGTCTGTGAATTTGGGATGAACAGTTTCATACAGAGTACCCCTCAGCGTACCCTTTTCCTTTTATTTGGTTGTTTATGGTACTGGAGGGGCTGAGGGAGAATTCCAGCTTTTCAGTAAGAACAGCATCTGTATAATAATAGTATTATCATCTATAGTGCAAAGTGAATTTAGCTAAAGAGGCATGTAGGTAGATACAGCAAAGACAGATAAAATGATTGAAGCCCTGGTGACTGAATGTATTTAGTGTGATGTGTTGTAAATTAACACTGAATATGCTCTAAGGAAAGCAGAATACATACATCATGTTGGTTTATGAGTCATTTCATTTCTAAGTACATGTTATCCTAGAGAAGGTAGTAATTTTCAATTGCTAAAATTATTCCACAGCTCCGGTTTAGGTGGGTTTTATTTGGTGAGATTGTGTTTTTAAAACAGCAGCCTGCCGATAATGTACATTTTCCTTATTACTTTCTTGATTTACCGGAGCTGCAAGGATTTCTGTTCGTATGGAAAATGTACTTGTTTGTCCCATGAAGTTCAGGGGATAAAAAACCATCAGATCCCTATGAGATTTTCATGGCTACCTTAGCTACTCTTATCTTAAAAACTAAAAGTGATAAAACAGTTACTAGATTGGGTTTTCTTTTTTGTGATCTAGCTTCTCGGGGTTTAACACAAGGATTTTTATTTTAGGCAGATCGGAGCACAAATCCCTGAGACTAGCAAAAGCTTAGCAAGATGGGGAAGAAATTGCCATCTTTTCTTTTCTCTTAAGAACGACAAAAATGAAAAATGTGATTTCTGTTTTCTGGGCTCACTGCTGTGTCACCTGAAAATCAGAGTCTCTATTCTCTCAAAGTAGGTGACCTCAAAAGATATTTCAGAAGATCTATTCAAAACAGCCGAGTATGTGGGAAATTTTGGAGACATGGAAAGGAAATGGTTCTCTTCTTCCTACCTGACCTTCCTATTTTGTTTTTCTGCGTGGAAAAGAGCTGTGCCACCAGATATTTTTGTTTCATGGAAATCTTTAAACACTGCAATCAGGCTCTTATAGAAAAGGAAGAATTTTTCTTCTCCCCATCCTCTAAATTGTTCGCAGTATCTGTTTTTCCTAGAAGTGTAAATGGGTGCTAAGTATGCACACAAGGACAAGCCACTACTAAAGACTGAGTTCCATTTACATGTCCCCCTTGTTCCACCTACAAATTTTAGGCATTTCTCTGGAAAAAACCTCTACTTTAGTAAACCTATGAGAAGTAGGAGTGTAGCATTTGAGTCTATCACAGCTCATTTTTAAGAACATATGTTACCTAGTCATACTTCAAGGTTTTAAAAAATGTTCAATTTCACGGCTCTTCTCTGCGTGTGGGACTGTTGGAAGCTCCAATATGGCGGGCTGTTTGGGGTTTGGGAGGTGTTCATTTTCTTTCCCTCTTTCCCCAGTTTCTCTTTCATACCTCATCACTCCAGACAGCCTCGACTGTCCCCCGCACTTTCATTGCTTCTTTATTTCTGGTATTTCCCCCCTGCTGTTTCCCTTCTCCCCAGCATCATTGGTCCAGAGCCTATGGGTTGCATTGTATCCTTTGGAAAGTTGGAAGAAACAAACTAGAAAACAAACTTTGATAACCGCAAAGTTGCTGTCTATTTTCTGTCATTTGCACAGTAAGAAAACTTTGATATCAGTGTGACTTTCTATCCACTACTACTACCTAAAGCCAACCTGATGATTTCAAATCATGAAGGATCTTCTTCATGATTCTTTTTGTCTACAATGGTTACCACCAGCCCTTCAATGTGAGATGCAAAGTTCCTAGTCCTTTCAGGCACACTGAGTGATGCCAGATGAAGGCAGGTGTTACCTACAGACTCACACATTAACCCCTTGGGTTAGTTAATTAATGGAGAAAATCTAGAGAAAGCAGCAACTGTGCCTTTGCTCCCCGCCTCCCACCCCCAAACACACACCACACAGACCACGGTGCAGCCGTCCACTGAGGACGGTGGTAACCGAGGCAGCAGCGCGGTCACAGATGGCCCACCATCCTAACAAGTTCCTGGCACACGGCAAGGAGGCTTGAGCAGAAGGTGGCAGACAGATTTGTTCCCAAATACACGTGAAGCCCATTCTTGGGGACAATCAGAATTAAGTGGAGGAGGAACAAAGATGAGAGAAGACTGGAATATCGCTAGACTTGGTTAATATCACTATCACTTGATCCACACAGGCTGGTGGACTGTCTGCATTATGAAAGTAAGGTGTGTGCATGCTCTTTGTGATCCTATGGACAGTAGCCCACCGGGCTCCTCTGTCCATGGCATTCTCCAGGCAAGAATACTGGAATGGGTGGCCATTTCCTGCTCCAGGGATGTTCCCAACCCAGGGATCGAACCTGCGTCTCCTGCATTGATAGGCAGATTCTTTACCACTGAGCCACCTGGGAAGAAGGTCAATGGTAAGCTCAAAAGAGCATCTCCAAAACTGGGCATGCTGTCTTCCCCACCAGCCTTCTTAACCTGCATTTCCTACTCTTATAAATAGGACAACTGTCTACCTCTTTTTACCAACCCAGAAATAGAGGGGAAAACCTTCACTTTTCCCTCTACCTCCCCTCATATCATATAAGGTAGAGTCCTAAGAGTTAGTCAGATGGATGATTGAAGGGGTGGGAAGATCACCAAGTCTTATAGATTCTATTTCTATTCACTTCTCTTCATCCCTTCATCAGCCGCTGCCCCGTTGAATTGCCATAGTTTCTCTCCTAGATTAGTATAAATAACTCCTACATGGTCTTCCAGCCTCTAGGTTTCCTTTAATCCAATTCATTCTATGTACTAGAGTCCAAATGACATCTCTAAAATACAAATAGAATCAGTAAGTCTTCTACTTACTAAATCCTTCAATGGTTCCTCCATACTCCCAGTGGTAGAGTCCAGACTTCTTACCATGACTTACAGGGTGTGACATAATGGGGGACCTTTTTCCTCCACAGCCTAACTTCTCAACACTCCCTATGTCCACTCTGCATTTCAGCCACACTGATGTACTTTTCACTTTCTCCTGGGTTCCATTCTGTCCTTCTCAGAACCTTTTCATGAGTTTCTTCCTCTTTTGTCTCTTGTATTGACTCACCCCAAACTCCTCTCTTCTCTACTTACCCCTTTTCAACCTTTAGTCTTGGCTGAGATGTCTCTTCCTCCAGGAAGTCCTCTCTGACTGGCCATAGTTGAATCCAATATCTCTCCATAACTCTCACCTGTCTGTTATTTCCTTTTCATGTCTTAGATAGAGTTGACTATTCTACCAGTTGATTGATTCCATGATGGTAGATATCTGGTCTCTTATGCACAGTCATGGCCACAAACAAGCCCAAAGGAAATTCTATCCGAATGCATGAATGTCAACGGCCTCCTGAATGACTTCATTGCCTTTTGTTCTGATGAGGTTACAGAAACTGAAAGCAACGATTCTTTGTTACTCATTCCTGCAAAGTATTCTGCCAATGCCTTTCATATCCATTCTTTAATCTTCATGTTCTTATTCCCATTTTGTAAATGGGAGAACTGAGGCTCAAGTTGCCCTGAGTAACACTGATTTTAATGAATGGTCCCCTCCAGTCCGTTTGATTCCTAGAGCCAGCTATTTCTGTCCACCACATGGCCCCTTGCGCCTTGGAGTAGGAAAAAAAAATTAATCTTAAAAATAAATAGCTACCTGGAGAAGGAAATGGCAAACCATTCCAATATTCTTGCCCAGAAAATCCCATGGACAGAGGAGCCTGGTGGGCTACAGTCCATAGGGTTGAAAAAGAATCAGACACAACTGAGCAAGTAAACCACAACAACAAGAGAAGACATTAACACTTAAGTAAGGATTCAGAAAGTATATCACTCACAGAGCCTATTTGAAGAAAATCCTCAAAAAAGTTGCCCATCAAATAGGTGAATCATAACAACAGGGAAAGACAAAGAATAAACAGTGGTAAGCAAAAAAAACGCACAATTGTAATTAAGCTGTAATGGATGATGATAACGTGACTGCGAATTTGTGACTTAATAGGTAAAGATTCTTGAAATAAAGGATTCAGGTTTTCAGAGAAAATCTGATAAATGTCTAGAAACAGAAAAAATGATGGCGGATGGTAGAAAAACCCTTCCTTTTTCACTGCCTGCCTGTTCATTTGCTTCCTAACCTCCCCTGGTCCACCCCGGGTGTATTTTTCCATTGTTGTTAACCTGAAATTACCTTTCTTTGTGCTGTATTCTTTCTTCTCCAGCCTTAGTGCTGGCTGGAGTTTTCTGCCTTTCTTGTTCTCTCCATGGTGAGAGTCACTGGGTCTCACATTTCTGTTCCATTTCCATTGTCCTTTTCAACACAAATTTTTCTGCTGGTCCTGCTCTGTGATTACTCTTTCCACAGCGCTTTTGCCTGAGCCCAGTTAGATCTCAGCGTTCATCAGTCATGGCTTGACGTCAGACTACTTAGGGGGCTTCCACTGGCCTTTCACGGGGCAGCAAATTGCTGCTTTTACCACCCACCCACTTCATCAGCACTGCTCTCTGCGGGAGAAGTCGCTAGAAGTACAACTAGAGAAGGGGCGTATACAACTTCTGGGCAATGATCCATTCTGTGTCTGCCATGATTGTCTTCAGGGTCCTGGAAATCCAAACCACCATACAGATGCATACAGTCCCAAAAGTTAAGGGGCAATAATACAATGTCGTGTGAGGGGCAGAGGCTTTCAAGGCTGGTGGAGCTCAGTTTGAAGGCTCTTTCTATTTCTTTATCTATGTGGACTTGAGATGTCATTTGACCTTTCTGTGCTTCAGTTTCCTCATCTGTTAAATAGATAATAATGGTGCCCAGCTCATAAAATGTCTTTCTGGCACAGAGTAAGTCCTCTTCCACGTTGGTCATGTTGGTGGTTAGGGCAGGGTGGAGGGTGTATATGGAAAAATGGCCCCGAATATGGTCCACCCTCACCCTAGAAAATTGTGAATGTGACTGTTGATGGCAAATGTGGCTTCACAGGTGTGACTATGCTAAGGATCTTGGGATGGGAAGATTATCCTGGAATAAAGAATAATAATGAAGAAGAATAATGAGAGGACTCCATTCCCCTCAAGGGAACTACAGGGGTCCTTGTAAGAGGGAAACAGACAGAGACTTGACCACAGAGGAAGGCCACGTGACCACCGAAACAGAGATTTGAAGATGCTGGGCTGTTGGTTTTGAAGTGGAGGGAAGGTGGGTGAGACAAGGACATGAACCCTCCCCCTAGGACATCCAGAGGGAGCTCAGGGCTACTGATAGCTTGATTTTAGCCAAGTAAATCAGTGTAGACTTCTGACCTCCAGAAGTGTCAGAGAAGAAATGTGAGCTGTTTGAAGCCACTGAGTGTGTGTCATTTGATACAGCAGCCACAAGAAACTAATACAGTGGTGATATTTCAGGAAATGAAAGATGACTCCAATAAAGAAAGGGGTATTACAGAGGCTGCTGCATGGTGAGGGAGGTGGGGAGACCCTCTGAGTATTAGCTGTGCACCTGAAATGTGGCCAGAGATGGTGCAGTGCCTGTGTTAAAGGAGGGCCAGAAGAAGAAGGTGGAAGGGTGTCACCTGGGTGGGGATGTTAGGCATAACCAGAAGAGAGGTCTTGTGGAGATGTAGGTGGTGAGTGGTGGTTGAGGGTGGGACGTGGTGGGCAGGGAGGGTGCTGAGCAGAGGGTAGAATTCCACGCTCAGCAAGGAGTGTTCGGTTCAGAAGAAAGGATGGATGGTTTGGGGGAGTTCCCTGAGAAGGGGGAAGAAATGTGGACTTGGAAAAGATCCACAGGAACAAAAGGACCCATTTTCTGTTGTTCTCAGTGCCCTATTACTGATACTAAAAGGCAGTCCCAAAAAAAGGCATTTTGAAAAAGACCTGCTGCACTTTAAACCAAGTCGAGACTAGTAGCAGGAGATTGGGTGCCTTCAGTTTAATCTCTAGAGGGGCCCCACCCAGAGAGACTCGGTCTGCAGTGAAGTTCTGAACCCTCCACGTATTGTCCGTAATCTAGTGCTTCCGGTAGAACATACTGCCTTTCCTCAAGGCCATGCCTCCACTTACGCTGTTTCCTCTCCTGTAACACCCTCTTCTTCTCCCCGCACCCAGCTAGCAGTCTGGACCACCATCCAAGTGTCAGGTCAAGGATGACCTCCTTGAAGCAGCTTCTGTGGTTATTCCACTCTCTAATATGTATTTTCCAGCAATGCCTTCACTTCGTTGCAACACACTTGAGTGCTTCTTGCTTCCCTTCCCCCACTAATTCCACCTTTCTCTCCAATAAAGATTGAGATCCGTGGGGGCAAATAAGTCTATTAATACTTGCCTCTTCTGCTCCCATAGTGCCTGGCATATAGGAAGCCCTCAATAAATATGAATGGTTGCTAAGAGGGTAGATCTTAAACATTCTCAATGCAAAAAAAAAAAATGTTATTTAAGTGATGTGATAAGCTTTCACCATACTGAAAACTATACTGGTCACCACTTTACAGTATGTAAGTGCATATAATCAATAGGTTATACCCCTTAAATTACCACAGTGTGATATATCAGTTTTAGCTCAGTAAAGCTGGAATCAGCATACACACAAAAAAGTATATGAGGGGGCTTTAAGAACAAAAAAATAAATGTGAATGGATGGATGGGTGGATTTACTAATTGTATCCAATAGGCAGTTATAGAGTAATGAAAATCATAAAGTTCATGAATTCTAAGATCAGCATTTAGAGAAAGTAAGGTTTTCTACCCTATTCTTTCAAAAGCAAGAAATTATAAGAAGAAATAACACCAGAACTGTATGAAACAGGTATTAATTAATTCCCTTGCTGTCTGTTGTATGGTTCAAACAACTCAAAATCTGAGCTAGAATTCAGAACAAGTTTTCTTGACTTCCAGATCCAATTTGCCTTTCTCCTACAACAATGATTTTTTTAACTGCAGTAGGCTGTCCAAAGAGAACAACAAAATACCATGTTAAATGTACACTGATTTATTTTCAAGTATAATAAAAACCACAAGTGGATTTTTACCTACTTACTGTATTTCAGATTTGAGGAAAAATTGTTTAAAATTCACAATTTTTTTAAAAAGATACATGTGTTCAATGCATGATTTTAATACTATTGTTTATTATTGCTGCTACTATCTTTTTAATAAAAATGAATAGTAAGAGCAGTAGTCAAAATGTCATGTTCATATTTTGAGTAAAATGAACATATGTGAATAGACTCACAGATACAGAAAGAAAACTTGTGGTCACCAAAGGGAAGAGAGAAGGAGGGAGGGATAAATTAGAGGTAAAGGATTAACAGATACAAACTACTATATGTAAAATAGATAAACAACAAGGATATGCTGTATAGAACAGGGAATTACACTCATTATCTTATAATAACTGAAAATGGAGTATAATCTGCAAAATTACTGAATCACTATGCTCTACACCTGAAACTAACACAATATTGTGACTCAACTATATTGTTGTTTAGTCGCTAAGTCATGTCAGACTCTTTTGCAGCCTCCATGGACTATAGCCTGTTAGGCTCCTCTGTCCATGGGATTTCACAGGCAAGAACAATAGAGTGAGTTGCCATTTCCTTCTCCAGGCAATCTTCCAGACCCAGGGATCAAACCCTGCATTAGCAGGCGGATTCTTTACCATTGAGCCACCAGGGAAGCCAACTCAACTGTACTTCAATTATATCAATTATATTCAGTTATCTTATAGGAATTAAATATATTACTAATAAATTATTAAGTGATTAAATATCTACAGCATCTACCCACAGCAAGCAGTTCAAAAGGCCCAATTAGTATGTCCAAGCCTCAAGTTTAAATTAGAAACTACTTTATCCTCATTCTACATCTTTTGGAAGGATTTTGTAAACTTTAAATTACATAGTTAATAAGCTCTAAGCGTTTACTCACTAGTGTGAACAGGAAAGGTGCTTCCCAAGTGGCGCTAGCGCTAAAGAACGCACCTGCCAGTGTAGGAGGCACAAGAGACGCAGGCTCAATCCCTGGGTCGGGAAGATCCCCTGGAGGAGGGCATGGCAACTCACCCCAGTATTCTTGCCTGGAGAGTCCCATGGACAGAGGAGCCAGATGGGCTGCAGTCCATGTGGTTGCACAGAGTCAGACACGACTGAGGTGACTGAGCATGCACACGTGTATGTGAGCAGGAAAAACTTGCAGCTTGCTACCAGATTGGGTGATGGTGGGGAGAAGTACAATTCTGTCCTTCCCTCATACATCAAACATGTGAAATGCGAACACTTCTGTACAAGGCAGTCGTAGGCGATATAAGCATGTGTACCAACCATGCCCAGCTCTGTGCTTTACAACTGCTGAGAATTTCTAGTCTTTTTTGTTTATAAACCACACAATGGACTGATTCTTAACATCTCAAAGACCCTGGCCAGCATGATTAAAACTGATGAACTGCTTTAAAACAATTGCCTTGAAAAAAGAACAACTAACATTTTAATATTTCAAGTTAATATTTAAGTTATTGACTTAAATTAACTTCAAGTTAATATTGAAGTTAATATTTAATATTTCTTCAGTGACTTCAAGTAAACCAGTAATATTTTTACTCTCTCGTGTTACTCTATAATCAAATCCTGTGTTTATGGTAGGGGAAATAATTTTGTTGAACTAAAATGGAAAACTCAGTTGTTTTACCCACTTGCTGAAACTTTATCACAAACGGTTGCTGCTGCTGCTAAGTTGCTTCAGTTGTGTCTGACTCTGTGCAACCCCACAGACAACAGCCCACCAGGCTCCTCTGTCCCTGGGATTCTCCAGGCAAGTATACTGGAGTAGGTTGCCATTTCCTTCTCCAATGCATGAAAGTGAAAAGTGAAAGTGAAGTCGCTCAGTCGTGCCCAACTCTTAGCGACCCCATGGACTGCAGCCCACCAGGCTCCTCCATCCATGGCATTTTCCAGCAAGAGTACCAGAGTGGGTTGCCATTGCCTTCTCCCACAAACGATTGGCTATTATTCTACTACAGTTCCTACCTCCTTCTCTCCTCTCTATGGTTTTAATTCAATGGTTCCACCCCAATCTATATTATTTTAAAGTTACTAAGAAATTAGATGTCATCAACTAGTAATATACTGGTCTTTTTTTAAAACTGTCTCTTCTAAACTACCAAGTAATCTAGAGAGAGGAAGAAATGTATTATATTTGCACATGACTTTTATAAGCTGGGATGTTTTGCTTTCTCAAAACAGAATTCTAAATCAAGTCTAAGATTTTGTAAAAATTTGATATTTTTTAAAGTTTTGTTTATGAAGAGGATGAAAGTGAAAGTGTTAGTCACTCAGTCATTTCCGACTCTTTGAGACTCCATGGTCTGTCCATGGAATTCTCCAGGCAAGAATACTATAGTGGGTTGCCATTCCCTTCTCCAGGGGATCTTTCCGACCCAGGGATAGAACCCGGATCTTCTGCACTGCAGGCAGATTCTTTACCATTTGAGCTAACAGGGAAGGCCTGTTGTATAAAATATAATATTAATAGTATTCATTGTTTGGCCAAACTAATGTATTCACACAGAGTCAAAAGTCACATACAAATCAAGTTGAAGGGACCATAAGAGGAAATAGACTTAAATATCATCTAAGTGCTTCATTTCTATAGAGAAGAAATAAACACTCTAAGTTACTGAGAAGGGAGAGCTAATTCATTATAGCAGAGGTTTAAACATAAAAGGGAAAGGGGAAAGACAATAACATATGTTTGGATTTCAAAATCCTATTATATCATAACACCCCAAATTGGGAAGATGGAAAACACATCTTGAAAACCTAGTCCACACACACATGCCTCTCCCCTTAAAAATCCCAGCACTGTTTTATTAACACACTTTTTCACATGGAGCAGTTGGATCTAATGAGAGGCTAAATCTTGCCTTTGTGTTCGAAATTGACTTATTTTTCCCCTCATTCTGAATTCTCCTGTAGCCAGCCTCAGGACCGCGAGAGCCTGAGAGCCTGCTTGGCTGTTCATCATTAGTATTTATCACTTTTACCAAACGCCACAAGGTGCTCAGAACCATACCTTGCTATTCAGAATAAAACACAGAATCCCTGTACTTGATGGGAAGGGTGACCCAGACCATTAAAAGCATTCACAGAATCTAAGTAAAGGAAACTACAGGAGTGATAAAACAGGGCATCTGGCAGGCTGGCTCTGAAAGGTGGATTCCCAGGGGCCAGGGATGAATGGGTGGCTGAGAACTCTCTCTCTTTCTTAACCTGACCACCCACCGTGATGGCTCGGTGGCAGGCTACCTGGGAGTGGGAGCCAGTGGCAGGCTGGCAATGGAGTGAGCCAGATATTCAAGTCACACAGCAGGAGGCGGGTGGAAGTGACTTTCCTCCCCAGCGGGCAGATACTATTCACCTGCCATCTGTGTCACAGCACTCAGGGTCAGGGAATGCTTGACAAAGGAAGAAAGAGAATCTAATCCCCATTACTTGTGTGAGAATTCAGAGCAAACTTCCATAAAAACTGAGGATAAGAATGTTGCCTGGTGATGTTATACACCCCCACCTTCACATGGACCTGATTTCTTCTTTCACATTACCCAATAGATGCAGTTTCCCAAAGTACATTTTTTAGATCAATAAGGTTGATAGAATTCTAACATAGGTATATTTTTCTGGGTAGGAAAAGGATGCGTTTGGTTTCATTTCCTCCCGGTGTCCTAATCCTTCGCTACATCAGCAGTGCTACCAAGATTGGAACACTGACTTTAATGTTGCATACTTTAACTGACTAGCGTTCTCCTGTATATCTACTTGGTTTGAAATTTGGGTGACAGTATATTTTCAGCTCAGCCTATTTTAATGCTTATCCTAGACTCCGTGGAATCATATGACAGCAGGTTTAAGGTAACATCAACCACTTCTTATTGTTGGCAGGTTGGTATAGACAATTATTAAATTGGTCTATAAGATC
Source organism: Oreotragus oreotragus (assembly GCA_006410675.1). Lineage (NCBI taxonomy): Eukaryota > Metazoa > Chordata > Mammalia > Artiodactyla > Bovidae > Oreotragus > Oreotragus oreotragus. The sequence goes on along the minus strand of SJYX01000666.1, from coordinate 421,655 downwards.
AAGTGAAATGCATTTAAAATCTTTATGTTCATTTTTGTAACCACAGTGCCTGTTACATAGCAGGCGCTCAATAACTAGCTGATAAAAGAATGATGGGAGAGCACATAATTAGAAGGATGAAAAAAAGAAATCTCCATATGCAATCAGAAAAACTCTTTCTAACCATATTTAAGGTTTCCATTGAATTAATTTCAGTCACTAAAATGTAAAATTCAGGTGAGATGCCCTTATACATCCAATGATTGTTCCTTGTTCCAAAAGTATATGTGTGAGAAAGAAGAATAAGTTACAGGAAGTCCTCGTAACAACAACAACAACAAAAAAAAGTGCCTTTCTTATGTAATGGAAATGGTAAAAGTAGCATTAGAGTTCTGCTTCTTTCTCCAAAGGATATTTTTTAAAAGCACCCACAAATGTCATCCCATCTATTTTTAAGCAAAGTGCTGCCGGATAAACAGCTGATTCGTCTAAACTCAATGGGGAAATTCAACTTTAAGTAAGCTGTTTTATCTCATTGAAAATAAGTGGCACAGACTGATACAGAACATACGGGTCTTTGCATATGATTACATGTGCATTTTCTTAACTTTAAAACTCTAACCCCTAGCTGAAAAAATAGGAAAGCAAAATGTCTTTAATAATAGTTCTTAAAAGATTCTAATTTATGATTGTCCTACTCAGCTTTCATAAATTTCCAGTTAAAATGTGTTCCTTAGATTATCTTTGCCAGTGATGGAATAGAACCTACAGATTGAGATCATGTAAAGATGACAGAAATTCTAAAAAACAAACTTATATGCTTATAAATTTGTGGTCTTTCCACAGATTTTATTTTTTTAAAGAAAAGTGGGTTTGGAGGTTTTCCCACAGAATTCATATTTTAATAAGACTAATACATTATATGTGCTGGAAAAATACAAACAGTACAGAATGGTACAAAGTTAAAAGTCAGCCCTTGTTTCCTAGTCTCCCACCACCACTTCCTAAAGATGACCACCACTACTATCGTTTTAACATTTTCCTTCGCATATTTCTCACAGATATTCAAACTCAAAAATATATGCATATATATGTATGTATATACTATAAATACTATTCAACATGTGGCCATTCTACTTTATAAAATATACAGTTGACCCTTGGACAATGTGGGGATTGGGGCTCCACGAAGAAGAAAATTTGCATATAATTATGTAAATTTAATTATATAATTATAGTCGGCTCTCTCTCTGGGTGGTCCCTCCATATCTGAGGTTCCAGATCTTTGGACTCAACTGGCTTCCCTGGTGGCTCAGTGGTAAAGAATCTGCCTGCCAATGCATGAGATGTGGGTTCCATCCCTGGGTCAGGAAGATCCCCTGGAGAAGGAAATGGCAACCCACTCCAGTATCTTGCCTGGGAAATCCCATGGACAGAGGAGCCTAGCAAGCTATAGTCCGTGGGGTTGCAAAAGAGTTGGACACAACTTAGCAACTAAACAACAAATCACCATCATGTAGTCCTCTAACATTTACTATTGAAAAGAATCCACGTATAAGTGGATCCATGCAGTTTAAACCCACATTGCTCAAAGGTCCAACTGTGTGGGTCTTCTCTCTGTTAGTACAGAGATCCACCCTGTTTTTTTGTTAGGAGCTATGAGATGCTTCATTACATAGGAGTGTTCATTCATTTAGCAAACGTTTAATGCTCATATACCATATGCTGGGCACACTTCTAAACATTGAGAATACAGAATTGGACAAAACAAAATCCCTGCCTTCAAGAAGAGCAAATTCTTCATATTGAGGAGCTAGCATATTTACATACATAGATTAATTCCTTAATCTGTCTCTAGAATATACAAACAGCTCATTATCAAAAACACTAACGACCCAAATGAAAAGTGGGCAGAAGGTCTAAATAGACTTTTTCTCCAAAGAAGACACACAGAAGGGCAGAAAGCACATGCAAAGATGCTCCACGTCACTCATTATTAGAGAAATGCAAATTAAAACTACAATGAGGTTAACCATCTCACACCCGTCGGAATGGCCATCAACAAAAATTCTACAAACCATAAATGATAGAGAGGGTGTGGAGAAAAGGGAATCTTATATTGTTAGTGGGAATGTAAATTGGTACACCACTATGGAGAACAGTATGGAGGTTCCTTAAAAAACTAAAAATAGAACTACCATATGACCCAGTAATCCTACTCCTGGGCATATATCCAGAGAAAGCCATAATTCTAAAAGATATATGTACCCCAATGTTCATGACAGTGCTGTTTACAATAGCTAAGACACAGAAGCAAAGTAAATGTCCATCGACAGAAGAATGGATAAGTAAGATGTGGTGCACACATACAATGGCATGTTACTCAGCCATTAAAAAAAAAGGAATGAAATAATGCCTTTTGCAGTAACCTGAGTGGACCTAGAGATTGTCATAGTAAGTGAAGTAAGTCACACAGAGAAACACAAGTTCCATATGATATCATTTATATGTAGAATCTAAAAAAATGATCCAAATGAACTTATTACAAAACAGAAACAGACTCACAGACTTCGAAAATAAACTTATGATTACCAAAAGGGAAAGGAGAAAAGAGAAAAATTAGGAGTTTTGGATTAACATAAACACACTTATCATATATAAAATAGATAATCAACAAGGACCTACTATAACAGCACAGGGAACTCTACTCAGTATTCTGTATTAACCAAATTTGAAATGAATCTGAAAAAGAATGGATATATGTGTATGTATAACAGAATCACTTTGTACAGTTGAAACTAACACAACATTGTAAATCAACTGTCCTCCAATAAAAAATTAAATTACGTGAAAAGAAACATCATTCATTATCACACTTTTAACTTTTTACAAATGCTGCTATAATGAATTGCCCATTAATCTTTAAACTAATTCATCAGTTGAAGATACTGCAGGTATTATTTTTATACATTCAGCCTTTCAGTCAGTGCTTTCTTTATGTCATCAAGAAATGGGCTGTCAGTTTTTCATTGCTAATTAATATAATACAATTATAGAATTTTTCTAGATTCCATCTTTTATAAATCGACATCCTCAACCTTGTGCTCAGTCGCTAAGTCATGTAAGACCCTATGTGACTCCGTGGACTGTAGTCCACCAGGCTCTTCTGTCCAGAGAGAGGATTTCTCAGGCAAGAATACTGGAGTGGGTTGCCATTTCCTTCTTCATCAAGTACCTTGAAACATATTAAAATTTTATCTGAATTGAATCTTCCTGGATTAGCCTAGGTTAATGCTTCGAAGGGGAAGCAGGATAGAGGCCCTAGTTTCTCTCTATTATGATTGATTCTATATGCTAGAAAGTTCTGATTTAAACATTTCATGATACTCAAATGCCTCCCAGACACAGTTTTTACGTCTCCTTTTTGTTTCCATAACACAAGAACAAAAGAAGGATGTTTTATAGATTAAAACAAATAAAAGTATTTCTCTATAGAAAATTCAAGAAAAGTATACCTCCTGCAAAACGGAGCAGAAAAATCAATTGTTTACTTATGTGATTTTTGTTCGAAAAGCCATCCTAAAACACCTGATAGGGAAAACTACTTCTGGGTTTTTATTGCCTCTATGCCCTATATTATGTATTACAAGTGAAGTCAGGTCAAAGTCTATATCTAGAAGCACTTTGAACCAAAGAAGAAAAGAAATATTCCCTTTTCTGCCTCTTCCTACCCCACAAGGTCCTACCAAGCCCCCCAAATATTCTCTTGAGACTTCTTCCAGTGATATTAGAACATTTGACTAGTTTGGCTAGAAACTAAGAAGCCACTTAATTTTCTTTCTTATTTAAGAACTAAGAGGATTTCTCAGGCAAGAATACTGGAGTGGGTTGCCATTTCCTTCTTCATCAAGTACCTTGAAACATATTAAAATTTTATCTGAATTGAATCTTCCTGGATTAGCCTAGGTTAATGCTTCGAAGGGGAAGCAGGATAGAGGCCCTAGTTTCTCTCTATTATGATTGATTCTATATGCTAGAAAGTTCTGATTTAAACATTTCATGATACTCAAATGCCTCCCAGACACAGTTTTTACGTCTCCTTTTTGTTTCCATAACACAAGAACAAAAGAAGGATGTTTTATAGATTAAAACAAATAAAAGTATTTCTCTATAGAAAATTCAAGAAAAGTATACCTCCTGCAAAACGGAGCAGAAAAATCAATTGTTTACTTATGTGATTTTTGTTCGAAAAGCCATCCTAAAACACCTGATAGGGAAAACTACTTCTGGGTTTTTATTGCCTCTATGCCCTATATTATGTATTACAAGTGAAGTCAGGTCAAAGTCTATATCTAGAAGCACTTTGAACCAAAGAAGAAAAGAAATATTCCCTTTTCTGCCTCTTCCTACCCCACAAGGTCCTACCAAGCCCCCCAAATATTCTCTTGAGACTTCTTCCAGTGATATTAGAACATTTGACTAGTTTGGCTAGAAACTAAGAAGCCACTTAATTTTCTTTCTTATTTAAGAACTATGTCCTCTTTAAAAAAAAAAATTATCTGTGGACATCTTCACACAAAAGAGTTTATTTTGTTTTGTTTTCTGGAGGTTGTCCAAGTCTGTCTCAGGGGGAGAAATAAAATAATTACTTTTTGCCAAATGGAATATCATAAGTGGAGCTTAATTTAACACTTTTCTATTAATTCGAAATTTTTTCTTCTGCACAAACAATTGCAAACTTGAGTGGGAGGTGAAGTGCCCACTCATACAGCGGCAATGAGGTGTACATGAATTACAGAGAGCCAGCGTTGTTACTAGCAGGAAGCTTGACTATCTGAAGAACCCAAATCAGGTCAGTTTGACTCATTACCAAAAAGATAAAGATAGGGAATAACCCCCCCCCCAAAAAAAAAAGTCTTTCTCAAATGAAACATATCTGCATTTTTACTGTCTATAGGAGTTCACAACTTCTGTATTGGAAAATGAAATGTGGGTCTGTGTCCGTGTATGCACATGAGACAGTTTTAAAGACTGAATTCCAGTCAATATTTAGGGATAGAAGGAATCATGGGATGTGCCATTAGCAAAGACTTTTCTACAAAGATAAATCAGTCATTGTCTTGAGTAAGATTCTTACTCATGACAGTTTTTATCATAAAAGGCTGCCATGGTCTAGGTTCATGATTCATTGCACAACATGTGACATGTAGCTATTGTTATAAGCCAATGCCACTTTCATGTCTCTATTTGCTGTATTTTGTTTGCACAGATTCCTTTGAGTGAAACAAATCATGGCATAAGCTTTACAAAAAGTATAAGTTCCCGAAGACTGCATTGTGTTGTGATTTTTCCCATCTACACAAAGAAGCTACCCTCCATTTTTGTCTTTTGCATATCCACAGAGGAAGATCAAAACAGTTTTGCAAATTGTGAAAAGAACTCATGAAGATGAATCATTTTCTCATTTTGTTGAGTTCAGAGGATAAATAGTTGCAGTATGACAAGGCTGAAACCACACAGGTCCAAGAGAAGAGATCTGAATTCTAGCCAGTTCTGCCACTTATTAGCTGTATAAACTATAATTTACATTTTGGGTTTCAGTTTCTTCATTTGTAAATATGACATTTATCAAAGCATGATGTGAGCAGATGTTTGTCTGAAGAGAAGGAACTGGATTTGACAAACCGAGTAATATACTCAGGTTTTTCTATCAGCAGACATTCTGCAATATTCTGGGCTTCCCAGTTGGTGCGAGTGGTAAAGAATCTATCTGCAATGCAGAAGACATGGGTTCAATCCTTGGGTTGGGAAGATCCCCTGGAGTAGGAAATGGCAGCCCACTCCAGTATTCTTGCCTGGAGAATCCCATGGATAGAGGAGCCTGGTGGGTCCATGGGACCACAGAGAGACAACTGAGCGACTGAGTACACTGCAGTCTTTAAGATGCTAATACGAATGGCAACTCTAAGAAAACTGGAAAGTAGAGAGCACCTCCCAAACCTCCTCCATCCTTGGAACTCTCTTCCATAGTGCATTTCTAAGGATGAATGATCCACAGAATGTGCTATGGAATATACCGGGAGAGACAAGAGTTTTAGCGTGAGTCCTTTTGGCTGGTCCTGCCGTGGTTGGGCGATGAAGCTCTTTGGTCTAACAGTATTCCGTTGACCCTGCTATGGTTGCAATTCCCTGACCACAGAAACAGCCAACCGCCCCTCCCCGGAGGCCACCAAAGACTGTCTCCTGGATGCTGGTTATAAATCCAATCTCCCAAACCCACCACTGTGATACTACACCCCCCCATACACTGCACGCATAGCGCTCCCCCATCTCTGCACACTGGATGGCAGACTGCTTCCCTGTCATTTGTAAAGGAGAATCCAGGAATGAAGGTTCCCACACTTATATTCCCACTGATCCAAAACTCAGGTGTAACTCAGGTGATACAATCAAAGATTTCATGAGCACTTTTGTCTCCCTTTATCTTATTTTTATTTTATTGGGTAGTCTGCTTGAAACTGGTAATGTAGGCATGAATAAGAGTCTCTGCAGAGGAATGACATCCTCCCTCCTCTCTAGGTGCTTACAGATGGGTGGGTGAGATGGATTTGTAAATGAGTGAGTTTAAAATATAGCGCTAGTGTTACAGTAGTAGGATCTGCATGTTGTTAAGGTAAATTGGTTTTTTTAGGTGAGCTCTACATTTGTTTTGTGAAGGCAGGTCATTATAGAATTCTTGGGTGGTTTTTTATGGCTGCCCTACTAGGCATGTGGGACCTTAGCTCCCCGACCAGGAATTGAACCTGTGCCCCCTCTTTGGGAGTTCAGCATCTTAACCTCTGAACAGCCAGGGAAGTCCCAGAATGCAGAAGTCTCTGAGATTCTTTTTTATTCCATGTGGTGTGGCATGTAGCTTTTCCTCTACATTTGTCAACAAGAAACAAATATATCACAAATGACCCCCTTGCCTTTAAAAAGCTTGTTAAGTAAATTCACGTGCCTGGCAGGCGCTCTGCTAAGCGCTGAGTGAAAAGTCCACACAGTCGAAGCTCCCTCTGCTTCGACCACCTTTGTGGGACTCCTGAGTGGCTGGTCAAGGAGCTGATACTTACCTGTAGGTTTTGACCCAAACTAACTCCTAGAGAACGAACAGAGCACATATAGCTTATGACTAAAGAGAGCCTGCCTGTCACCCAGTGGTGCGGGCCCTGTCTGCCCCTGGACCACTGCCCAGGAAGCCATCATTCAGGTTCCCACCTGTTCTGATGCTTGGTTCTGAGTGCCCACCTGGCTAGGCTGGAGGCCCAGTTATTTAGTCAAATACTAATCAAGGTGTCGCTGGGAAGGAGTTATGTGAATTAATATCTACAATCAGTTGACTAAGGACAGAAGCTTACCCGTGAAAGTGCAAGTGGGCCTTGTCTAATCAGGTGAAAGGCCTAAGAGATAAATTCTTCTTCAGGAGCAGAAGAAAGTCTGCCTGTAGACAGCAGTATCAGCTCTGGCATGAGTTTCCAGCCTGCCAGCCTGCCCGTCAGATTTCACCCTTGGTCATGTGCAGGCTATGTGCCAGTTCCTTCAAAGAAATCTCGAGTGATTCTATTCTGCTCTGAGAAGGTTGACTGATCCATCATCCCTTACACACAGGTCTCTTGAGAGCCCCCAAGTGCATTGACCATCCCACCCCAAAGCCCTCCCACCCTCAGGCTAAAAGATCCTTGGAACTATCCCACAGTCTATCAGGGTTCAACTCTATCACGAATTAAATAAGCTGTAGGGGTTGGCCCCCCGAGGGAACTTAACCATCACTTACCACATGATTTCATATGAAAATACCTTCTGAATTCCAAAGGACAAGTTTTTATTTAATGGACATTATCTATATATGTTCATGGAGAAGGCAATGGCACCCCACTCCAGTACTCTTGCCTGGAAAATCCCATGGACGGAGGGGCCTGGTAGGCTGCAGTCCATGGGGTCGCTAAGAGTCGGACGAGGCTGAGTGACTTCACTTTCACTTTCCACTTTCATGCATTGGAGAAGGAAATGGCAACTCACTCCAGTGTTCTTGCCTGGAGAATCCCAGGGACAGAGGAGTCTGGTGGGCTGCCGTCTGTGGGGTCGCACAGAGTCAGACACGACTGAAGCGACTTAGCAGCAGCAGCAGCATATATGTTCATATCATCTTTATTCTTACCGTAAGTCCCTGAGTACATGTTCCTGTCCTCATATTTGAGAATTGTTGTGATTGTTCAGTCGCTAAGTCATGTCTGATGCTTTTCAGGGAGCACACCAGGCTTCCCTGCCCTTCTCTGTCTCCTAGAGTTTGCTCAAATCCATGTCCATTCAGTCAGTGATGCTATCTAACCATCTCATCCTCTATCCCCCTCTTCTTTTGCTTGAATCATGAACCTAACATTCCAGTTTCCTATGCAATATTGTTCTGTACAGCATCAGACTTTCACCACCAGACACATCCACAACTGAGCACCATTTCTGCTTTGGCCCAACCGCTTCATTCTTTCTGAAGCTATTTCTAATTGCCCTCTGCTCTTCCCCAGTAGCATACTGGACACCTTCTGCCCTGGGGGGCCCATCTTCCAGTGTCCTATCTTTGTGCCTTTTCATACTATTTATGAATAGTTCTCACAGCAAGAATACCAGAGTGGTTTGCACTCCCTCCTCCCATGGACCACGTTTTGTCAGAACTCTTCTCCATGACCTGTCCGTCTTGGGTAGCCCCGCATGGCATGGCTTATAGCTTCATTAAGCTACACAAGACCCTTTGCCACAGCAAAACTGTGATCCACGAAGGATGTGTTTGAGAATACTGGGGTTAAAAGAGACTAAGGTCGTGGGCCAAAATCACACTTGCTAAGTAGTATCATCGGATTTGAACCCAGGTTTACCTGATTCCAGACTCCGTACTACATTCATTGCACTATGATTCTTCCCTATAAATGAAAAACTATATGGTGGCAAAATATTCAATTTTCTTCTGTGCCAAGTTTGTAGGTGTGCTGGGTGGAGAAGCATTTAGACATTCAGTTCAGTTCAGTTCAGTCGCTCAGTTCTGTCCGACTCTTTGCAACCCCATGAATCGCAGCATGCCAGGCCTCCCTATCCATCACCATCTCCCGGAGTTCACTCAGACTCACGTCCATCGAGTCCATGATGCCATCCAGCCATCTCATCCTCAGTCGTCCCCTTCTCCTCC
>SJYX01000666.1:276379-410172 GCA_006410675.1 Oreotragus oreotragus | reverse complement strand
TCCATGATGCCATCCAGCCATCTCATCCTCAGTCGTCCCCTTCTCCTCCTGCCCCCAATCCCTCCCAGCATCAGAGTCTTTTCCAATGAGTCAACTCTTCGCATGAGATGGCCAAAGTACTGGAGTTTCAGCTTTAGCATCATTCCTTCCAAAGAAATCCCAGGGCTGATCTCCTTCAGAATGGACTGGTTGGATCTCCTTGCAGTCCAAGGGACTCTCAAGAGTCTTCTCCAACACCACAGTTCAAAAGCATCAATTCTTCGGCGCTCAGCTTTCTTCACAGTCCAACTCTCACATCCATACATGACTACTGGAAAAACCATAGCCTTGACTAGACGGACCTTAGTCGGCAAAGTAATGTCTCTGCTTTTGAATATGCTAACATTTATTCAGAGCTTACTATGTGCCAGGAGCTTATTTTAAAGATTCCTTTAGGAATTCCCTGGTGGTCTAGTGGTTAGGACTCTGCACTTTCACTGCAAGGGGCATGGGTTCAATTCCTGGTCGGGGAACTAAGATCACAAAAGGTAATGCAGCATGGCCAAAATAATCGTTTTAATCTTAAACATATAGATAGATCCTAGAGAAGGGATAGGCTACCCACTCCAGTATTCTTGCCTGGAGGATCCCCATGGACAGAGGTGCCTGGGGTCTACAGTCCATGGTGTTGCAAAGAGTCAGACACAACTGAGTGACTAAGCACAACACAGCCTATAGATATATAGAGAGATAGAGAGAGTCCTTTAATGAAACATTTAGGTTGAATTATATATCATTTCTATATTTGGACACTTCAAGATTCTAAAACATGTCATTCCTAATTATTTTTTGCCCCAGCCAATATATTTTGGTCATAGATATTTAATGAGTTTTTCTCTCTTGTTCTTAAATGACAGAGATTTCACACTGACATCGAGTACCATATCAATTAGAACTAAAAGACAGGATTGTTGCAAGGCGAATGAAAGTGTTTCAATTTATTTATTTTAGTTTTTAAAAATGTTTTGAGTCCCACAGCCTCTGGTCCCCAGAGGTTGATGTAGAATAACATGCAAATATCTTTTTGTCTTGTTAATGGTTTCCTTCACCATGCAAAACTTTGAAGTTTGACTAGGTCCCATTTGCTTACTTTTGCTTTTGTTTTCCTTTCTCAAGGAAACAGATCCAAAATAATTATTGCTAAGACAGTGTCAGAGCATACTGCCTGGGTTTTCTTCTAGAAGTTTTGTGTGTTACATTTCAAGGTGCAAACTACTAGGTATAAAATACCTATGTGTACAAGGGTGTAACATACAGCTTAGGGAATATAGCCAATATTTCATAACTTTACATGAAGTACAATCTATAAAACTATGGAATCACTATTTGTACACCTGAAACTAATATAACATTATAAGTCAAGTATATGTCAAATTTTTAAAAAAGAACATGCAAATACATTCAAGCATCAGGCTGCCAACTCTCACTCTGCACATATGGTACCAACCCAGCTATGGCCTGACCTTCTAATTAGGCATCTCCAGCCTTGGTCATTGTGTCCCCTGACTCTGAGCTATAGGGGGCCAATCAGAAAGACACTTCTGTTTGTCCTTATTTCTAAAGTTAGAGAGCCACTGAAAAATGTTCTTCTATGAAAACACAATCAGTAAATGGAAAGGTAACTAAGAGTCAGAGTGCTTGATTCAAGCAGTCTTACTTCAGGGTCTCATAGCTATCTATCCAACAAGCAAGCACATCTTAAGCATTTACTTTATAGAAGGTGCTTTGGGAGAAACAAAGATGGATCACAGTGTCTCTGATGAATAATGAGCATAGTGGGCTGTATACTGGATGGTCTAAAAAAAGCAATATTTTTCAAACCAGTAGCAGCAACCAATTAGTGATTGGTGAAATCAATCCAGTGGGTCACAAACAACATTATTTCTAATTAAATAAAATACAATAGACGAAAGTAGGAAAGGAGAGAGAGTACGTGGCACACAGAGAGGTTAAGTAGTTCTTTCTTTCAGTGGTGTATGTGCTGTACTGGTTTCCAAAGTAAAATGTACTTCTTACTGTGAAACATAGTCAAACACTGTTTAAAAGCTCCTGCTTTAGAGAGAGAGAAAAGAAAACAAAAACCTTGGGCTCAAGAAGCTTGCAGCTTGCTGGGAAGATAAAGCTAATTAATAAACACAGAACTCTTTGGATAAAGGAGCTCATGACTCAGGGCGAATTCAGTCTTGCTGATTCCGCATCCCCCATGGGATTGTTAGTGTGTTATTGTTAGTTGCTCAGCCATGTCTGACTCTGTGGCCCTATGGACTGTAGCCTGCCAGGCTCCTCCATCCATCGGATTTTCCAGGCAAGAATACTGGGGTGGGTTGCCATTTCCTTCTCCAGGGGATTTTCCCATCAGGGATTAAACCCAGATCTCCCACATTGCAGGCAGATTCTTTACCATCTGAGCCACCCATGGGATTATGACCAGGGGAAATATCACCATGACTCTTCATTACTCCTACGTCCTCCTTGAACTCTGGGCTCTCAGATTNACCCAGATCTCCCACATTGCAGGCAGATTCTTTACCATCTGAGCCACCCATGGGATTATGACCAGGGGAAATATCACCATGACTCTTCATTACTCCTACGTCCTCCTTGAACTCTGGGCTCTCAGATTCCTGGACCACACACCTCGGTGACCCGTCTCAGATGTCCTGCTTGTTCCTCTCTGGTTCCTGAGGTTTCATCGGTCCCCAATGGGCACAGCTCTTGGGCACTTCTCTATTCTGCATGGGTCACCTCATCATCCTCAGAGCTTTAAATACCACGGGAATGCCCATATTTGGTTTTCCAGCCACACTGTCCGAACTCTCAGGCTTCCATACCTAGGTCCCCATTCAGCCTCTCCACTGAGATGTCTCCTGGGAGACATCTGAACATTCCAACTGAATACATCCCCAGATGAACTCCTAATCTTTTTCCCCATCTGCACCTCCCTTAGGCCTCCTCATCTCAGCTAATGGGAATTCAGTCCATCCACTGATGAGGCCAAAACCCTTGGAGTATTCATAACTCACTTTCTCAATGAGACCTTTGTGACCGTGCACACCCCTCAATACTGCGCAGCCCACCAGGCTCCCTCTTCCACAGGCACCCTCTGCTCTCCTCTCCTGCTTCCTGTTTCTCCATAGCACACATTCATAACTCCTTCTACCCTCAATCCCATATCCAAATCATCATTAAGAAACCTACTCGGCTGAGCGACTTCACTTTCACTTTTCACTTTCATGCACTGGAGAAGGAAATGGCAACCCACTCCAGTGTTCTTGCCTGGAGAATCCCAGGGACGGGGGAGCCTGGTGGGCTGCCGTCTATGGGGTCGCACAGAGTCGGACACGACTGAAGTGACTTAGCAGCAGCAGCAGCAGCAGACTTCCCTGTTGGCTCAGTGGTAAAGAATCTGGCTGCCAATGCAAGAGATACAGGTTCAGTCCCTTTTCCAGGAAGATCCCACATGCCACGGGGCAACTAAGCCGGGCACCACAACTGTTGAGCCTGTGCTCTGGAGCCTGCGAACTGTAACTACTGAGGCCCACATGCCATATAACCCACGCTCAGCAACGAGAGAAGCCACCACAATGAGAAGCCAACGCATCGCAACAAAGAGCCCCCGCTGGCCACAGCCAGAGGAAAGCCTGCACGGCAACGAAGATCCAGCACAGCCATAAAGAAGTAAAAGTATTAAAAAAAAAAACCCACCAGCCCTATCTTATCTTCTCCCTAACATCACATCCGCCTCTACCTCCACTGTAGTCTGGATCAATGCATGAGCGCCACACACTGTCCCTCTGACCCTATCAGTCCACACCCTCCTCCAGCTATTCTCAACCAGCACCTTAAGTGGTCCTTTTAAGCCAGAGTGTATCCATCTCTCATCAAAGCCTCCATTCTCTTCCCATCTCACCCTGAGTCAAAGCCACAGCCGTCACTGTGGCCTGCGAAGCCCACATGAACTGCACCCCTCTCCTGCCTGTCGGTCATCACACACAGCTGTGCTCACCTTCCGTCTCCTCTCCCTCCACTCCACCCACCTGGCCTCCCCTCAGGACCTTCACGCTTCTTCCATCCTCAAGCACTCGTCCTGCAGACCTCAGGGCTCATCCCCCAATCCTACCTGATCTTTACCCTGAGGTCCACCTTCTCAGTGAGACTGTCCATGGCCATCCACACCCTTCAGTACTGCATATCCTGCCAGGCTCCCTCCTGCACAGGCACCCCCTGGTCCCCGCCCCAGCTTCCTGTTTCTCCATAGCACACTCCATCTAACTTACATTCTATCTTATCAATGTCCATTTTCCTCATTCCCCATGAAGGCAGATTATTTTTCTGTTTATTCATTGCCATGCCCCAAGTGGATAAACAGCACCTCTTTCACAGTAATGTGCACTGAAGAATAAATATGCATTCGATAAGTGAATGAATATTTTTACAGCATTTTGAAAAAAAGTCACAGAAGAAATGGTACTTTTACCTCCAGCTTAACCACTAAGCAAAGGAAAAGAGCACCAACATAATGTTTGCTTTAAGAAACCTTACCTCAAACCCTGCAATGAGTACTCCAGGTGGAATATGCCCTTTCAGTGGACCTTGAGCTAGTTTGGAAATCCAGGTTGAGGTAGCTGTTGGATAGATGTATCTATCACTCTTATCTGTGCACAGGCCTTAGTGACAACTCCTATTAGTTCTAGATATCTTGCTGCCTGGAGGACGTGGGTTGAAATACAGGCTTAAAGAGCAGATCCTCAGAAGACCATTTTCCCATCCAGTGATGATGGAAGTGGAATACTTTGTGTTACACGTGTGCAAAGGACACTTAGAATATTCGATTCTTTATAAAGTCACGTAATTTGAAAGATGATGGTATCGTTATATTAGAGTGAACGGTGTTCAGAAGGGAAACATTCTATTTTGGCCCATTTGAATGCATTACACTTTGAGGTGTTGTAATTTGGCATAAAAAATCCAAACAGCACCAAGATGGAGTAGTAAACAGACAATAGTGGTAAAAAGCAGAAAATGTCTACTTGGATCTCTCCTTAAATTTATTGAGTTTTTTAAAAAATAGATGTCAAATAGCTAAGTAAATTATTCACAAGTGTAATAATTTGTAGCCTCATCTGAGAGACTTAGTGTCCCCAAATTTATGCTAGAGAAAAATATTTGCTGAAATTCAATTCAAAACTCATAATTTTGAAGTCAAGTATTAATACTGGAAATGATGGACTTGACATTTCATAGACTGTAAATGGACTCTAACATTTGTTCCCAAGATTATCAGACTTTAAGTTCTAAGGGTGTGAGAGTTCTAAGGGTGTGGATGTGAGAGTTGGACTATAAAGAAAGCTGAGCACCGAAAAATTGATGCTTTTGAACTGTGGTCTTGGAGAAGACTCTTGAGAGTCCCTTGGACAACAAGGAGATCCAACTAGTCCATCCTAAAGGAGATCAGCCCTGAATATTCACTGGAAGCACTGATGCTGAAGCTGAAACTCCAATACTTTTGCCACCTGATGTGAAGAACTGACTCATTTGAAAAGACCCTGATGCTTGGAAAGATTGAAGGCAGGAGGAGAAGGGGACGACAGAGGATGAGATGGTTGGATGGCATCATCGACTCGATGGACATGAGTTTGAGTAAACTCTGGGATTTGGTGATGGACAGGGAGGCCTGGCGTGTTGCAGTCCATGGGGTCACAAAGAGTCGGACACGACTGAGCAACCGAACTGAACTGAAGTTCTAAGGGAAAAGATCCATGCTCGTAGCATTTGACGAGGACTGGGTTCTCCACGGGCTGCCCAGGTGGCACTAGTGGTAAAGAACCTGCCTGCCAGGGCAGAAGACTTAAGAGACATGGGTTCAGTCCTTAGGTTGAGAGGATCCCTTGGAGGAGGGCGTGGAAACCCACTCCAGTATTCTTCCCTGGAGAATCCCCATGACAGAGGAGCCTGGCAAGCTACAGTCCATTGGGTCACATTAAGTCAGACATGACTGAAGTGTTGGAAAGCATGCACTGGGTCTCCATACACTCTGGGAGGTTTATAAAATTTTAGCCAGCACTAAAGTTCAGTTTTGATGGATGGTTTTTCTACACCTGGGCTTCTGTTGACTCCAGGAGGAAGATTACTAACCTTCTACCCATATCTCTGCTTCTGAACAACAGACACAGAATTCTGGATTACCTCAGAGGATTCAATTTATGGAACTATATAGCACAGACACCTACACACTGGTGACTGCAAAAATAATGGAAAAAGATGATGGCTCAACTAGCCACACCAACCAACAGACATGCCTCCAGTATGTCAGAAAGACATGTTAGCAATGAATAGCTGCTTTAAAAACTAAGACAGGGCTCTAAATTAGCTTATCTTCTATATAGTCAGTGAAACTAAATATAACATATTCATTATAGACCTAAACCCTCTGTTGTTTTTATCTTGCTGTCTATTAAAATGTCTGCGTTCTTGCTCATATTTCACTGAAACTTGTAGCCAGCTATTACTGCTGGGTGACGGGCCTTCTGTGAACATTACTTTTGAAAGTCTTTTGGTTCTTTCAAGCAACTGTCACCATCTGTCATGGGTTTCAAACTGTTATAGGACTGGGGACTTTTCTGGCAGTCCAGTGGTTAAGCCTCCACACTGTGGGGGACATGGGTCTAATCCCTCAACAAGGAACTAAGATTCTGCATGTGCTAAGTTGCTTCAGTTATGTCCAACTCTTTGCAACCCTATGGACTGCAGCCTCCCAGGCTCCTCCATCCATGGCTAGAATACTGGAATGGGTTGCCATGCCCTCCTCCAGGGGATCGTCCTGACCCAGGGATTGAACCTGAATCTCTGACGTCTCCTGTATTGGCAGGCGAGTTCTTTACCTCTGAATGCCACTTAGCAAAAAAAGAAAAAAAAAAAAAAAAAAGGTTATAGCATTGTATCCCCTAGCAACTTAATGCTTGAGTTTTATGTTTAATGGAAAATTACTAAGTTTTGAAACTTACAGTCAGCAGAATGATAGGATGAAAAGAGCAAGATGTGTATAAGAGACAGCCTATTAGTTCTAGATATCTTGCTGCCTGGAGGACGTGGGTTGAAATACAGGCTTAAAGAGCAGATCCTCAGAAGACCATTTTCCCATCCAATGATGATGGAAGTGGAATACTTTGTGTTACACGTGTGCAAAGGACACTTAGAATATTCGATTCTNTAGAAATTTGAGTGAGACAAATGTGGCTTTCAATTCTATGATTTACTAGCTGTAAAATTTAGAGTACGTTATTTAATACCAGTAAGTCTCAATTTTATCATCTTTGCAGTGTAATGAATAACAACACTGGAGTTTTGTATAATGTTACATGAGAGAAAGTTTGTGTAGCAGGGATTATAAAATGGCTACCAGCAGGTCCTAAGGCTCATTGCTCCCCTATAGATGCACTGAAGGAGAGGAAACATCTTTGTCCCAGATCCCAAGCCAAGGTCCAGAGGTGCTTGCTGATTGAACAGGCTGAGGCCAAACACTCAGCCCTGAGACAAGCCGTAGTTCTGGAGGATATGACAAGCCAGCACTTTTGCTACTGCTGAAACACATGGACATGTGGAGGGAGCGAGGTTTCCCCCAAGCAAAGCCATAGGGATGTGACAACAAAAATCAGAAGCAGCAAACCCCACAGATGTTCACTACAATCGAAATACAGGGTGGGCAATGAATAAAAATTTGTTGTCCTCCCTGTCCTCATATCATACCAGTATATACTAGATCGTAGTTACTTTCTTGCTGTAGTATCACAAGGGTCTTCCCAAATCGTACCTGCTTTGACATCAACATCCTCTTGGTAATAGTTTCTACTGGCTCCTGAAGAGAAGTGGCTCCTTCCCCTCCTTTGAGGGCTCGCGGACCTTGCCCCTCTGTATTTCTCCTGCAGACCCATTTCCCAGTGGCATGTACTTTGCACAGATCCATTCAACTCCAAAGGAACAGTTTCACCACCAAGAAGAGGATTGATAAGAACTATCGAATGCAAGCCCAGAAGGCAACACAGAGGCACTAAAATGTAATACTCAATCCAGCTTGATCTGTTTTAAAGCTGTTTTTACTCTTCTCTTTCATCCATGCCCAGATTTGTCTGATCCACTTAAAACTTGCCAACCCCTTTTAGACAAGACTGTGTTTTGTAAAACGTTTTTGGTGTATCTCCCTGGCACCTGCTCTGGTGCATGGTACCCTGTAGATACCTGTAAATGTTCACAGGTGAGACCAGCTCTGCAGGGTAACAGTGAGTGAATTACCACTGAAGAGCACTATTACAAAGTTCTATTCAAGGGCATCTGTGTTGTTGTGTGGCAGAAAGCAATACAACACTGTAAAAAAATTTTTTTAATTTTAAAAAGTAACTATAAAAAATGTTATTTGGAAAAAGATGTGGCAAAGGGTATTAACCCTATATGTGGAGTCTAAAAAGAAATGATACAAATGAATTTACTTGCAAAACAGAAAAGAGACTCACCGACTTAGAGAATGAACTTATGGTTGCTGCAAGGAAAGGATGGGTGGAAGAGAGAGTTAGGGAGTTTGGGATGGACATGTACACACTGCTGTATTTTAAATGGGTAACAGCACAGGGAACTAGCACTAATATACAGCATGGGGAACTCTGCTCAATGTTTATGTGATCGCCTCTATGGGATAAGGAGTTTGGGGGAGAATGGATACATGTATGTATATGTATAGCTGAGTCCCTTTGCTTGTCACCTGAAACTATCACAACATCAGCTATTCCCCAATACAAAATAAAAAGTAAAAAAAAAAAAAAAGAATTTTACCCAGGGGAAAAAAAAGAGGTAGGTATTTACTCCTCCTTAAAAGGTAATTTTTTAGGCAATCTGGAAGCAAATTAAGTTTTACACCAGCTTCNTGATGGACAGAGAAACCTGGCGTGTTGCAGTCCACGGGGTCGCAAAGAGTTGGACAAAACTGAGCGACTGAACTGAACTGGTGTGGGGTATGGGAGGGTGGGAATCTCTACGTGGTGAACATAGCCAGGCAAAAGTGAGTGGGGCGTGGGAGATGGAGGGTGGGAATCTCTTCATGGTGAACACAGCCAGGCAAAAATGAGTGGGGCGCAACAAAAGGAAAGCTCCAGCCCACAAGCAATGGACCAGTGGGAGCACTCAGGAATACTGGAGATGAGGCAAGGAGACGCCCTGTGCCTTGAGTCTCTCAAAGCTGTGAAGCCTGGCACCTGAGCCAAGGCTGGGCCTGGCCTCTCTGGGGCTGAGGATCTCTGCCGGTGGGTGGGCATTTTGACACGCCCTGTGGAGCAACACAAGGCTGGGGGAAGACTTGGAGCTCCCCCGGGGCAGCCTCCCAAGGGACCACGTTATGGGAGACAGGAGGGGCAGCTGCTCTGGCAGCCAGATGCTCCTCCCGAGGCAGCCTCAGGAGCACAGTGAGGGTGATCCAGACGCCCACGGGATGGGTTCTTGCTGAGTCTGAACACCTGCTGTGTGGCACCAATGAGGAAGAACCACTGCAGGAGGCTGACACGAGGCTCCAGGCAGCAAAGGCCTTCTTATTCCTTGGCTACATACCCTGGCCCGCTACCCATAAAAAGCCCCCGGGTCAGGTTCTTCTGGCCCCAAAGCTGGACCACAGAATCAGTAGGGTGGATTCTGGACGTCCGTGACGATGCCTCCGAGGACAACCTTCTCCCACTCTGACAGCTGAGCCACCAAAGCGCGATTTGGACACATGTTGTTTTTACACTTCTTGAGGTAGGCCCAGGACCTCTGTGAACCAAGGAGAGAAAAGCAGACGTCAGGGTTGGACTCAGGCCCCTTCCACCTTGAAGAGAGCCAGCTCAGGAGGGCAAGAGACACTTCAGGGGCCAGCAGCAGAGCTTAAGGGCAGGACAAAGAAACAGCAGCAGCCTGGGGTTAACAGATCAGGGCGAAGCAGTCAAGGAGCGGGCTCTGCCTTGGGCAAGCCCCTCTGCACCTCTGCTACTGAATACAGAGACGGAAGCCACTCTTCTGTCAGATGGCTCCTGCGAAGGCTGAGAAAACATGTGAGCCTACTGTGGACGAGGACGCACCATGCCCATGCCTGCCGCTCAGTGCTGCCTCAAAAAGATTTGCACTGGATTTCCCTGGTGGTCCAGCGGCTAAGAATCCTCCTGCCAAGGCAGGGGACACGGGTTTGACCTTTGGTCCCAGAAGATTCCACATGCCTCAAAGCCAGTGCACCAGAGCTACTGAAGCCTGCATGCCCTAGAGCCCATCCACAGCAACCCAAGAAGCCCCCGCGGTGAGAAGCCCACCCATGCGCCACAACCAAGGGTGAGCCCCACTCGCCACACGTAGAGAAGGCCCTCAGGTAGCAACAAAGATCCAGCACAGCCAGAAAGAATATAAATAAACAAAAACAAAGGTTTGCATCAGAAGTGGGTAAACGAATGGAAAGAGGAAGAGAACTTGGGCAGATTCTCTGAAGAAGGAAAACTGAAGCTGCCTTTGTTCACGTGCCCATCCCCAAATACAGGAAACGTTATCACATGAAGGAGGGTCATCAGCTGGTCTCCATCTGATGGAGGAAAAAGGAAAAAGGCAAAAGCGGTGCCTCAGCAGGCTGCGTAACAGAAGGAAACTATCTCAGCATAACAAAGGTCACATATCAAACAGGTCACATCATACTCAGTGGTCAAAGACTGAAAGCTTTTCCTGCGAGACTAAGGGGAATGAGGCAAGGATGCCCACTTCCACCACTTGTATTCAACATTGTACTGGAAGTCCTAGCTGGGGCAATTAGGAAAAAATAAAAGAAAAGCCGTCCAAATTGGAAAATATGAAGTTTTGCAGCTCTGTTTGCAGCTGATATGAACTTAAGGATCTCATATGTAGAAAACCTTAAAGAGTAAATAAAATTAAAAAAAAAAAAAAACTACAACTGTTAGAATGTAACAAAGTTGCAGGATACAAAATCAGTTGTGTATCTAACTAACAATGAACAATCTGAAAAGGAAGTTAGGAAAATTTCATTTATGCTAGCATCAAAAGAATAAAATTCTTAGGAACAGGGACCAAAATGAGCAAGGGGTGGAAGAAAGGAAGAAGCTTCCAGAAGGTTGGGTAGTGGGGAGACAGTGAGTCAGTGGGCTTCAAAGCAAAGCAGAAGGCTTTGTGGCAGAAGTTACTAAGGGGAAATGTTGAGAAAATATGAGGAAGGCGGGAGAAAACAGAATAAGGCGTTCTCATCACAGGTAGAGAGATGTTCTGGTATGAAGTGTCGACCTGGGGAAGTAGAATCCCTAATCTGCCACACAGGCCAAAAATTAACCTTTTAGAAGCCAGATGGCCCAGGGCAAAGTTGCACAAATGGTAGCCACGTGTTAAGATATCTGGAGAACACGGTAATAAAAAGCATGTTCACAGAGTCTGCATTTGCCTCTTAAAAGAAAAACTCTCAAAAATGTGTGTATCAAGGGGATGTACCTCAACATAACAAAGACCACACATGACAAGCTGACAGCTAACATCATACTCAACAGTGAAAAGCTGAAAGCTTTTTTCTAAGATCAGAAATAAGACAAGGATGCCTACTCTTGCCACGTTTATGCAACATAGTTTTGCAAGTCTTAGACACAGTAAGAAAAAGACATCCAAACTGGAAAGGAAGAAGTAAAACTGTCTCTCTTGGCATACAACATATTATATATAAAAACCCCAAAGACTTCACAAAGACACTGTTAGAATGAATAAACAAAGCAGTAAAGTTGTAGGATACAAAATCAATATAAAAAAATCAGCTATGTTTTTACATGCTGATAAAAAAAAAACTATCAGAAAGAGAAATTAAGAAAATACTTCCAGTTGTGTCAAAAGGGTAAAATACCTAGAAATAAATTTAACCAAGGAGATGAACAACTTGTACACTGAAAACTATGACAATGATGAAAGAAATTAAAGACACTAGTAAACAGCAAGATCGCCCATGCTCATGGATTGGAGGAATACTGTTAGAATGTCCATACCACCCAAAGCCATCTACAAACTGAACACAAACCCTATCAAAACCCCAATGGTATCTTTCAGAGAAATAGGACAAACAATCCTAAAATTTGTATGGAACAACAAGACTCCAAATAGCCAAAGCAATCTTAAGGAAGAAGAACAAAGCTGGAGGCATCATACTTCCTGGTTTCAAACTATATTGCAAAGCTATAGTAATAAAAACAGTATGGTATTGGCATAAAACATAGACACGTATATCAGTGGATCAGAAGAGAAACCCCAGAAATAAGCCCATACATACACGGTCAATTTAGGATAAAGAAGCTAATAATGTACACTGATGAAAGAATGGTCTCTTCAACAAGTAGTGCTGGAAAACTGGACAGCCACATGCAAAAGAATGAAACTGTTGGGAATTCCCTTGCAGTCCAGTGGTTAGGACTCTTTGCTTCCATTGCCGGGGGCCCAAGTTCAATCCCTGGTCAGGGAACTAAGATCCTGCAAGCCATCCAGCCAAAGGGAAAAAAAAAGGAATGAAATGGGACCACTATCTTACACCAGACACAAAAGTCAATCCAAAGTGGATTAAAGGCTCGAATAGAAGACCTGGTACCATTAAGCTCCTAGAAGAAAACACAGGCAGTAAACTCCTTGACATCAATTCAGTGGTGACTTTTAGGAACTGACACCCAAAGCAAAGGAAACAAAAGCAAAACTAAACAAGTGGGACTACATCAAACTGAAAAGCTTCCGCACAGCAAAGAAAACCATCAACAAATTAAAAAGGCAATCTGGACTTCCCTAGTGGCCCAGTGGTTAAGGCTCCACACATTCATTGCAGGTAGGCACAGGTTCAATCCCTGGTGGGGGAACTTGGATCCTGCATGCTGTGCAGTGCAGTCAAGAAAAAAAAAAAAAAGATTACAAAGAATCCTGTATATTGTCACCTTGCTTATTTAACTTATATGCAGAGTACATCATGCGAAATGCTGGACTGGATGAAGCACAAGCTGGAATCAAGAGTGCAGGGAGAAATATCAATAACCTCAGATATGCAGATGACACCACCCTTCTGGCAGAAAGCAAAGAGGAACTAAAGAGCTTCTTAATGAACGTGAAAGAGGAAAGTGAAAAAACTGGCTTAAAACTCAACATTCAAACAACTAAGATCATGGCATCCGGTCCCATCACTTTATGGGAAATAGATGGGGAAACAGTGGAAACAGTGTCAGACTTTATTTTTCTGGGCTCCAAAATCACTGCAGATGGTGACTGCAGCCATGAAATTAAAAGACGCTCGCTCCTTTGAAAAAAAGTTATGACCAACTTAGACAGCATATTAAAAAGCAGAGACATTACTTTACTGACAAAGATCTGTCTAGTCAAAGTTATGGTTTTTCCAGTAGTCACATATGATTGTGAGAACTGGACCATAAAGAAAGTTGAGCGCCAAAGAATTGATGCTTTTGAACTGTGGTGTTGGAAAAGACTCTTGAGAGTCCCTTAGACTGCAAGGAGATCCAACCAGTCCATCCTAAAGGAGATCAGTCCTGAATATTCATTGGAATGACTGATGCTGAAGCTGAAGTTCTAATACTTTGCCCACCTGATGCGAAGAACTGACTCATCTGAAAAGACCCTGATGCTGGGAAAGGTTGAAGGCAGGAGGAGAAGGGGACGACAGAGGATGAGATGATTGGATGGCATCACTGACTCAGTGGACATGAGTTTGAGCAAGCTCCGGGAATTGGTGATGGACAGGGAGGCCTGGCGTGCTGCAGTTCATGGGACTGCAAAGAGTCAGACACGACTGAGCAACTGAACTGAACAGAGAAGGAAAAGGCAACCTAAGAAGTGAGAGAAAATATTTGCAAATCATATAACTGATAATGGGTTGATATTCAAAAGAGATAAAGAAGTCATATGACTCAACAGCAAAAAAAAAAAAGAAACTAACAAAAAAAAAGTCCAAATAATCTGATTTTTAAAATGGCTAAGATTCTGAATAGATGTTTTGCCAAAGAAAACATACAGATGGCCAACAGGTACATTGCAGCAGCCAAAACGCATGTCCCTAGGAGAGCCCTGAACAAACACTAGCAGAAGGCTGGGCAGCACTGGGGGCCGTGCAGGCGGCCCTGCTGGCCACAGCCTTGCCCAGCCTGCATCCTGGGTCTGCCCCAGGTGCCCAGCCTCAGGCCTCTAGCCCAGCCCTTGGCACCCTGTCCTTGGGTGTGGTATGTTCGGTAAAGCCCTTGACCCTTCCCTCTCAACCCCTCACTGTCAGGTAAGGTCCCGAGGCAGTGTTGGGGACCCATTCCTTTGAGGTGCAGCTCTGACCTCACCTCCTGGACCAGGGAATACCTGCCTTCAGGGTCTGCCCACTCCGATGCATCAGGTAGGCCAGGACGGCTGCACAGCTGCGGCTGAGGCCCAAGGTGGAAAAGACCAGGATGACGGAGTTGAGCTCCAGGTGAATATCTGGAGAGAGAAGGAAAGGTGGAAGGCTGTGCGTGGCTTCCTTCCCTGAGGATCCGGAAGATGACTGGCCTCAGTGGATCCAAAAGTAGGTTCGGAACCAGCACACCACGGTCTAGGCAGGTCACTGACAGCTCTAGGATACTGTTTCGCTGCCTGGCAAATGATGTGTTTAGCATCATCATAGAAAGGCCTTCTCTGAGCTACCTGTGCTTCCTTCCCAGGAAGGTCGGCCATGGGCTGACTTCCCTCGGTGGGGATGGAAGGACCGCACCCCACAGGCACCCGGGTGCTGACAGAGGCTGCGTAGCCTGATGTGAACCATGACCAGTGAGCACTGGCTGTGGGGCCTGGGCACTCGAAGCCACCGTTTCCTCATCTGGAAAATGTGCTAACGGTACACTGCCTGCCCCGTGAGGTTTCGCACCGTGCTTCGCCCTGCCCTTTTCCTCCTGAGAGCTGGGAGTCACCGTCAGTGATAGTGCGAGGCGCCATGGCTCTCTGTGCTCCCTGGGCACAGGCCAGTTAGGGCCTGGTTGAAGAACGCCCCTTACCAATGAAGTGACAGAGATGGCGTAAAAAGGGTGTGATGTCTGCTTCCAGGGAATCTTCTATCTGGATGTGCAGAAGCTTGTCGGCGTCACCTACAAAACTAAACAGAAGAAAAGCACGTCGTCGGGCAGACTTCCCCGGAGCCTGGCTGTAGTGTCCTTCATCCACAGCAACAGGACCATAAGGGGAGGATGCGGAGCAGGGAGGTGGGGGTAAATAAGTGATCCCCTCTCAGAAAAACAGCACCTGCCTCAGAGGAGTGTTATGTGGATCAAATCAACTCATCTGTGTCAGGCGTTTGGCAATCTGCTTGGCACATGACAGTACTCAGTAAACGGGCTGTTACTGTTACTCACCAAACCTGGTGCTTTCCTGGAACACAGTGCAGACGGTGAGGATGGACATATGTAATGAGTCTGCTATGCTGAATGGAGGAAGCAAGACTGACAGAGAGTGGTGGGGCTCCTGTCTTAGACAGGCTGGTCAGGAAGGCTTTCCTGAGGAGGTGGTGTTGGGAAGAGGTTTAAAGGAGGTGACGGAACAAGCCAGGCGGTTATCTGAGCAAAGAGTGTTCCAGGTAGAGGAGAATCCAAGCGCAAAGGCTCCGAGGGCCAGGATATTTAGTATGCTTGAGAAACATCAGGGAGATCAGAGTGGCTAAAGCTTTATGAACAAGGGAGAGAGAAGAGGGAGATGAGGCATGAGGCACATTCCATGAGAAGATGCCTGCAAGGAGCTTGGCACAATGCCTGGTGCGNGCAAAGGCTCCGAGGGCCAGGATATTTAGTATGCTTGAGAAACATCAGGGAGATCAGAGTGGCTAAAGCTTTATGAACAAGGGAGAGAGAAGAGGGAGATGAGGCATGAGGCACATTCCATGAGAAGATGCCTGCAAGGAGCTTGGCACAATGCCTGGTGCGCAGTGAGCACTTGGTAAATGCTATTTATGAAGAATACAGCCTGCTGGCCATTCACTGTGGCATGCAGAAAGGTGCAGTAGATTCAGGAATGAAAATATTCTGGTTTAGTTTCTTCATGAGCATTTGCTGTGAAAAATACAAGCACCATTCACCATGCATGCATACATGCATGCATTCATTCTGTCCATCCATCCTTCCCTTCCCCTTCCTCTCTTGCTCCCTCCCCACCCGACCATCCACCCACCATCCATTCATCCATCTATCCCCAATCATTCATTCTTTCCCCAGACACTCGCTCAATGCCTATAGTGTGCCAGACCTCGAGCTAGACCCTGGTGGACACAAGATGAATCAAACAGGGCCTCTGCCAGCTTCAAGGAGCTCTCACCCTGATGGGAGGGGTGTACACATAAACAAATGGCTAATCCAGTCGGCTAGAAGGCAATGGCACCCCACTCCAGTGTTCTTGCCTGGAGAATCCCATGGACGGAGGAGCCTGGAAGGCTGCGGTCCATGGGGTCTCTATAAGTCGGATACGACTGAGCGACTCCACTTTCACTTTTCACTTTCATGCACTGGAGAAGGAAATGGCAACCCACTCCAGNAGGCACCCTCTGCTCTCCTCTCCTGCTTCCTGTTTCTCCATAGCACACTTTCATAACTCCTCCTACCCTCAATCCCATATCCAAATCATCATTAAGAAACCTACTCGGCTGAGCGACTTCACTTTCACTTTTCACTTTCATGCACTGGAGAAGGAAATGGCAACCCACTCCAGTGTTCTTGCCTGGAGAATCCCAGGGACGGGGGAGCCTGGTGGGCTGCCGTCTATGGGGTCGCACAGAGTCGGACACGACTGAAGTGACTTAGCAGCAGCAGCAGCAGCAGACTTCCCTGTTGGCTCAGTGGTAAAGAATCTGGCTGCCAATGCAAGAGATACAGGTTCAGTCCCTTTTCCAGGAAGATCCCACATGCCACGGGGCAACTAAGCCGGGCACCACAACTGTTGAGCCTGTGCTCTGGAGCCTGCGAACTGTAACTACTGAGGCCCACATGCCATATAACCCACGCTCAGCAACGAGAGAAGCCACCACAATGAGAAGCCAACGCATCGCAACAAAGAGCCCCCGCTGGCCACAGCCAGAGGAAAGCCTGCACGGCAACGAAGATCCAGCACAGCCATAAAGAAGTAAAAGTATTAAAAAAAAAAACCCACCAGCCCTATCTTATCTAAGCAACGAGAGAAGCCACCACAATGAGAAGCCAACGCATCGCAACAAAGAGCCCCCGCTGGCCACAGCCAGAGGAAAGCCTGCACGGCAACGAAGATCCAGCACAGCCATAAAAAACTAAAAGCATTAAAAAAAAAAACCCACCAGCCCTATCTTATCCCCCGCTGGCCACAGCCAGAGAAAAGCCTGCACAGCAACGAAGACCCAGCACAGCCATAAAGAAGTAAAAGTATTAAAAAAAAAAAAAACCACCAGCCCTATCTTATCTTCTCCCTAACATCACATCCGCCTCTACCTCCACTGTAGTCTGGATCAATGCATGAGCGCCACACACTGTCCCTCTGACCCTATCAGTCCACACCCTCCTCCAGCTATTCTCAACCAGCACCTTAAGTGGTCCTTTTAAGCCAGAGTGTATCCATCTCTCATCAAAGCCTCCATTCTCTTACCATCTCACCCTGAGTCAAAGCCACAGCCGTCACTGTGGCCTGCGAAGCCCACATGAACTGCACCCCTCTCCTGCCTGTCGGTCATCACGCACAGCTGTGCTCACCTTCCGTCTCCTCTCCCTCCACTCCACCCACCTGGCCTCCCCTCAGGACCTTCACGCTTCTTCCATCCTCAAGCACTCGTCCTGCAGACCTCAGGGCTCATCCCCCAATCCTACCTGATCTTTACCCTGAGGTCCACCTTCTCAGTGAGACTGTCCATGGCCATCCACACCCTTCAGTACTGCATATCCTGCCAGGCTCCCTCCTGCACAGGCACCCCCTGGTCCCCGCCCCAGCTTCCTGTTTCTCCATAGCACACTCCATCTAACTTACATTCTATCTTATCAATGTCCATTTTCCTCATTCCCCATGAAGGCAGATTATTTTTCTGTTTATTCATTGCCATGCCCCAAGTGGATAAACAGCACCTCTTTCACAGTAATGTGCACTGAAGAATAAATATGCATTCGATAAGTGAATGAATATTTTTACAGCATTTTGAAAAAAAGTCACAGAAGAAATGGTACTTTTACCTCCAGCTTAACCACTAAGCAAAGGAAAAGAGCACCAACATAATGTTTGCTTTAAGAAACCTTACCTCAAACCCTGCAATGAGTACTCCAGGTGGAATATGCCCTTTCAGTGGACCTTGAGCTAGTTTGGAAATCCAGGTTGAGGTAGCTGTTGGATAGATGTATCTATCACTCTTATCTGTGCACAGGCCTTAGTGACAACTCCTATTAGTTCTAGATATCTTGCTGCCTGGAGGACGTGGGTTGAAATACAGGCTTAAAGAGCAGATCCTCAGAAGACCATTTTCCCATCCAATGATGATGGAAGTGGAATACTTTGTGTTACACGTGTGCAAAGGACACTTAGAATATTCGATTCTTTATAAAGTCACGTAATTTGAAAGATGATGGTATCGTTATATTAGAGTGAACGGTGTTCAGAAGGGAAACATTCTATTTTGGCCCATTTGAATGCATTACACTTTGAGGTGTTGTAATTTGGCATAAAAAATCCAAACAGCACCAAGATGGAGTAGTAAACAGACAATAGTGGTAAAAAGCAGAAAATGTCTACTTGGATCTCTCCTTAAATTTATTGAGTTTTTTAAAAAATAGATGTCAAATAGCTAAGTAAATTATTCACAAGTGTAATAATTTGTAGCCTCATCTGAGAGACTTAGTGTCCCCAAATTTATGCTAGAGAAAAATATTTGCTGAAATTCAATTCAAAACTCATAATTTTGAAGTCAAGTATTAATACTGGAAATGATGGACTTGACATTTCATAGACTGTAAATGGACTCTAACATTTGTTCCCAAGATTATCAGACTTTAAGTTCTAAGGGTGTGAGAGTTCTAAGGGTGTGGATGTGAGAGTTGGACTATAAAGAAAGCTGAGCACCGAAAAATTGATGCTTTTGAACTGTGGTCTTGGAGAAGACTCTTGAGAGTCCCTTGGACAACAAGGAGATCCAACTAGTCCATCCTAAAGGAGATCAGCCCTGAATATTCACTGGAAGCACTGATGCTGAAGCTGAAACTCCAATACTTTTGCCACCTGATGTGAAGAACTGACTCATTTGAAAAGACCCTGATGCTTGGAAAGATTGAAGGCAGGAGGAGAAGGGGACGACAGAGGATGAGATGGTTGGATGGCATCATCGACTCGATGGACATGAGTTTGAGTAAACTCTGGGATTTGGTGATGGACAGGGAGGCCTGGCGTGTTGCAGTCCATGGGGTCACAAAGAGTCGGACACGACTGAGCAACCGAACTGAACTGAAGTTCTAAGGGAAAAGATCCATGCTCGTAGCATTTGACGAGGACTGGGTTCTCCACGGGCTGCCCAGGTGGCACTAGTGGTAAAGAACCTGCCTGCCAGGGCAGAAGACTTAAGAGACATGGGTTCAGTCCTTAGGTTGAGAGGATCCCTTGGAGGAGGGCGTGGAAACCCACTCCAGTATTCTTCCCTGGAGAATCCCCATGACAGAGGAGCCTGGCAAGCTACAGTCCATTGGGTCACATTAAGTCAGACATGACTGAAGTGTTGGAAAGCATGCACTGGGTCTCCATACACTCTGGGAGGTTTATAAAATTTTAGCCAGCACTAAAGTTCAGTTTTGATGGATGGTTTTTCTACACCTGGGCTTCTGTTGACTCCAGGAGGAAGATTACTAACCTTCTACCCATATCTCTGCTTCTGAACAACAGACACAGAATTCTGGATTACCTCAGAGGATTCAATTTATGGAACTATATAGCACAGACACCTACACACTGGTGACTGCAAAAATAATGGAAAAAGATGATGGCTCAACTAGCCACACCAACCAACAGACATGCCTCCAGTATGTCAGAAAGACATGTTAGCAATGAATAGCTGCTTTAAAAACTAAGACAGGGCTCTAAATTAGCTTATCTTCTATATAGTCAGTGAAACTAAATATAACATATTCATTATAGACCTAAACCCTCTGTTGTTTTTATCTTGCTGTCTATTAAAATGTCTGCGTTCTTGCTCATATTTCACTGAAACTTGTAGCCAGCTATTACTGCTGGGTGACGGGCCTTCTGTGAACATTACTTTTGAAAGTCTTTTGGTTCTTTCAAGCAACTGTCACCATCTGTCATGGGTTTCAAACTGTTATAGGACTGGGGACTTTTCTGGCGGTCCAGTGGTTAAGCCTCCACACTGTGGGGGACATGGGTCTAATCCCTCAACAAGGAACTAAGATTCTGCATGTGCTAAGTCACTTCAGTTATGTCCAACTCTTTGCAACCCTATGGACTGCAGCCTCCCAGGCTCCTCCATCCATGGCTAGAATACTGGAATGGGTTGCCATGCCCTCCTCCAGGGGATCGTCCTGACCCAGGGATTGAACCTGAATCTCTGACGTCTCCTGTATTGGCAGGCGAGTTCTTTACCTCTGAATGCCACTTAGCAAAAAAAGAAAAAAAAAAAAAAAAAAGGTTATAGCATTGTATCCCCTAGCAACTTAATGCTTGAGTTTTATGTTTAATGGAAAATTACTAAGTTTTGAAACTTGCAGTCAGCAGAATGATAGGATGAAAAGAGCACAGAAATTTGAGTGAGACAAATGTGGCTTTCAATTCTATGATTTACTAGCTGTAAAATTTAGAGTACGTTATTTAATACCAGTAAGTCTCAATTTTATCATCTTTGCAGTGTAATGAATAACAACACTGGAGTTTTGTATAATGTTACATGAGAGAAAGTTTGTGTAGCAGGGATTATAAAATGGCTACCAGCAGGTCCTAAGGCTCATTGCTCCCCTACAGATGCACTGAAGGAGAGGAAACATCTTTGTCCCAGATCCCAAGCCAAGGTCCAGAGGTGCTTGCTGATTGAACAGGCTGAGGCCAAACACTCAGCCCTGAGACAAGCCGTAGTTCTGGAGGATATGACAAGCCAGCACTTTTGCTACTGCTGAAACACATGGACATGTGGAGGGAGCGAGGTTTCCCCCAAGCAAAGCCATAGGGATGTGACAACAAAAATCAGAAGCAGCAAACCCCACAGATGTTCACTACAATCGAAATACAGGGTGGGCAATGAATAAAAATTTGTTGTCCTCCCTGTCCTCATATCATACCAGTATATACTAGATCGTAGTTACTTTCTTGCTGTAGTATCACAAGGGTCTTCCCAAATCGTACCTGCTTTGACATCAACATCCTCTTGGTAATAGTTTCTACTGGCTCCTGAAGAGAAGTGGCTCCTTCCCCTCCTTTGAGGGCTCGCGGACCTTGCCCCTCTGTATTTCTCCTGCAGACCCATTTCCCAGTGGCATGTACTTTGCACAGATCCATTCAACTCCAAAGGAACAGTTTCACCACCAAGAAGAGGATTGATAAGAACTATCGAATGCAAGCCCAGAAGGCAACACAGAGGCACTAAAATGTAATACTCAATCCAGCTTGATCTGTTTTAAAGCTGTTTTTACTCTTCTCTTTCATCCATGCCCAGATTTGTCTGATCCACTTAAAACTTGCCAACCCCTTTTAGACAAGACTGTGTTTTGTAAAACGTTT
Organism: Oreotragus oreotragus; assembly: GCA_006410675.1. Classification (NCBI taxonomy): domain Eukaryota; kingdom Metazoa; phylum Chordata; class Mammalia; order Artiodactyla; family Bovidae; genus Oreotragus; species Oreotragus oreotragus. The sequence goes on along the minus strand of SJYX01000666.1, from coordinate 388,386 downwards.
TTGGTGTATCTCCCTGGCACCTGCTCTGGTGCATGGTACCCTGTAGATACCTGTAAATGTTCACAGGTGAGACCAGCTCTGCAGGGTAACAGTGAGTGAATTACCACTGAAGAGCACTATTACAAAGTTCTATTCAAGGGCATCTGTGTTGTTGTGTGGCAGAAAGCAATACAACACTGTAAAAAAAATTTTTTTTAATTTTAAAAAGTAACTATAAAAAATGTTATTTGGAAAAAGATGTGGCAAAGGGTATTAACCCTATATGTGGAGTCTAAAAAGAAATGATACAAATGAATTTACTTGCAAAACAGAAAAGAGACTCACCGACTTAGAGAATGAACTTATGGTTGCTGCAAGGAAAGGATGGGTGGAAGAGAGAGTTAGGGAGTTTGGGATGGACATGTACACACTGCTGTATTTTAAATGGGTAACAGCACAGGGAACTAGCACTAATATACAGCATGGGGAACTCTGCTCAATGTTTATGTGATCGCCTCTATGGGATAAGGAGTTTGGGGGAGAATGGATACATGTATGTATATGTATAGCTGAGTCCCTTTGCTTGTCACCTGAAACTATCACAACATCGGCTATTCCCCAATACAAAATAAAAAGTAAAAAAAAAAAAAAAAGAATTTTACCCAGGGGAAAAAAAAGAGGTAGGTATTTACTCCTCCTTAAAAGGTAATTTTTTAGGCAATCTGGAAGCAAATTAAGTTTTACACCAGCTTCGGGGTGCAAGGGGAGTTGGAAAGGGCGGTTGCCAGGGAAATCTGCTTGCAAAACACCAATCAGGCCTTGGGATCTACACATCGTGTAACTGTAATTTTCCTATTCTTGCTCTTTTTTTTTTTCCTGCTTTTGCTCTGAGAAGAGCAAGCTAAAAAGGCTACAGGGACATTTATGCCAAGTCGCTTTTGTCAAGTTGAAAGCTGTGTGGAGCAGGAAGGCAGTTCTCCCAGCTGCAAAGAAGATGCAAAGGAGCAGAGTGAGTAGGGAATCTGAGAGCTCACTAAAAGTGCTTAGAAGGCCAGTGCATCCCAGCCATTTCCGTACAGAGTGCAGAGCAAGGCTGGACCCTGAAACCCAGGGCGAAGTCTTCTTACAAATGCTGAAAAGCTACCGGAGTGCTTGGAGGCCCCCATAGCACCCTTGGCAGGGGGAGTGTGGCCGTCCTGCAGGTGTTCTGATTCCCTGAAAACTGCCCATGTATTTCAAGTAAAAATCGATAACAATCATTAGTAAGGGCACCACAAAATGGTGAAGAAGCAGCGCTACTTTATCTCATAATTATGTTCCACACTTACCATTTTATTATTATTTTAAAACTTTTATCTGTGCTAGCCAGTTAGGGATTAGATAATATGTGTGCTTAAGATTTTTTTCTTGATGTGAACCACTTTTTGAAGTCTTAATTGAATTTTTTTACAATTGAATTTTTTAGCTTCTGTTTTATCTTTTGGCCACAAGGCATGTGGGATCTTAGCTCCCAGTGCAGGGATCGAACCCGCTCCCCCTGCACTGAAAGGTGAAGTCCCAACCACTGGACCACCAGGGAAGTCCCTGTATGCTTATTTTAATAGTGACTTTTTTTTGGTACATTTTTGGAAAAGTACAGAGTGTGGGAGCATGATCTCCATTTTTTTTAGTTTATTTGTTCACGCACTCAAGCAACATGCCTTCCTCAGAGGCGGAATTTTATTATTATTTTAAAACTTTTATCTGTGCTAGCCAGTTAGGGATTAGATAATATGTGTGCTTAAGATTTTTTTCTTGATGTGAACCACTTTTTGAAGTCTTAATTGAATTTTTTTACAATTGAATTTTTTAGCTTCTGTTTTATCTTTTGGCCACAAGGCATGTGGGATCTTAGCTCCCAGTGCAGGGATCGAACCCGCTCCCCCTGCACTGAAAGGTGAAGTCCCAACCACTGGACCACCAGGGAAGTCCCTGTATGCTTATTTTAATAGTGACTTTTTTTTGGTACATTTTTGGAAAAGTACAGAGTGTGGGAGCATGATCTCCATTTTTTTTAGTTTATTTGTTCACGCACTCAAGCAACATGCCTTCCTCAGAGGCGGATGATACACTCAAAGCTTTGGCATCAGAGAGATGCAGATTCCTGTTTGTGATGATGACCTTGGGCAGGTCAGTCCAGCTTTTTGAGTCTCAGTTTTGCAGCAGTAAAGTGGAAATGGGAGCGTCTGTTTCACAGGACAGCTGGCAGGATTAAAATAGAGTCACAAGGTATCAGCTCCAGCCCTTTGAGATTACTCTAGAATACAAGATTATTCCATAAATATCAGGTCCTCCGCTCTCCTTTCCTAAGTACAGGCTCTTCTCCTGTTTACCTTTCCTCATCAGGCTCAGGAAGGTCAAACGGGTTGACCCCCCTCAGCCGTAGCCACATGCCCTTATTTGCCTCTTTACGTTAATTGAAATACTCAATTGTTGAAGAAATCAACAACTGCTAAAGGGTAGCCCTACAAAGATAAGCCTATTATTGACACCCACAGCTCTTCCTTGCTATATCGTCTTTATTTCTACCTAATGAACCAAATGCCAGAGTTATCTATTCGAGCTTCTTTGGTCCCTAATGATATAGAAACTTGCTTTAAATTCACCTCTGTCTTAGGTTTATGTGTTTTTCCCCCCCAGTCTCTACAGTCCAGAACTGCTCACAGAATGGCCCCAGCCTCCCCTGGTATATTTCAGGATACATGCTCCATTTCAGCTGTCCCGGCTTTCTAAGTGTCTGCATTCCTTTTGTGGCTCTCAGATTTCCCCAAATCTCACGCATTTCCATCACCCTAAACCGCACCATCCAACTTCCCATCCTGAGATAATCCACTCTCGAGGAGTCACTCGCACATGGCTTCATCTCCCAGCCATCGTCTTCCAGCCCATTGCTGGCACAGAATGTCTGACTCTGTCTACATTGAGTTAGATTCTATGACAGCAGCTCAGCCAAACCCCATGCACATTGGAAGGGCCTGTTAAAATAAGCCTTTCCATGTCTACAATAGTATTTCTTATATTTCAAGGCATGTAATTCTTTATGAATTTTTTTCCTCCAGAGAGAGTTTTAAACTCTCAGAAGTTGTTGTCTTATCTGAAATGTGTTCTTCAGATGACTATAAAATGGGGGCTTTCCAGGTGGCTCAGTGGTAAAGAATCACAGGAGATGTGGATTTGATCCCTGGGTCAGGAAGATTCCCTGGAGGAGAAAATGGCAACCCCTTCCAGTATTCTTGCCTGGAAAATCCCATGGACAGAGGAGCCTGGTGGGCTACAGTCCATGGGGTCACAAAGAGTCAGACATGACTGAAGCACATGGGCGCACAGAATGACAGTTGTTCCTCCCAAAACAACCAAGATCTAAATATAGAGGGGAAAAAAAATCTCTGGACTGTGTACAGCAGACCCCTCCTTGGNTATTCTTGCCTGGAAAATCCCATGGACAGAGGAGCCTGGTGGGCTACAGTCCATGGGGTCACAAAGAGTCAGACATGACTGAAGCACACGGGCGCACAGAATGACAGTTGTTCCTCCCAAAACAACCAAGATCTAAATATAGAGGGGAAAAAAAATCTCTGGACTGTGTACAGCAGACCCCTCCTTGGGCACAGTGTCTCTCTGAATGAACTGCAACCCCTCTGGACTTCAGTTTCTTTATTTCATAAGCTGAGATTATAATACTTACTCTCCTTATCCGTCAAGGCACTTATAATGGCCATGAGACTGTGTAAACTTACGTTTTTTTGCAAAAGCATGACATAAATGAATGCTAATTGTTATTAATCTGATCACTATGAAATATGAATATTACATCCTATCATCACTATCCCAGAATACACCCATTCTTATTCTTATTTTGTACATATTCTTTAAAGGGCTGTTGGATTGCTTTCTGAACTCCATATTTTTTCACATTTTAGCATCTTTGATATTGGAATGTAATCTATAGAGTGTCAGAGTTTAATTGGTGGTATTTCTTTCTTATTGATACAAAAAATATTGAGGAGCTTGCACTGGTATCTGGGATTCAGTCAACCTGGGCGTTTGGAGCTTAGGGGAACATGGAGGAAGGGTAAAGGTGGAAGTTCCTTGTCTATTCAGGATGGAGATTCTATTAACCAAGCAGGGATAAGATAACCACTCCCCCCACCCAAAAAAAATCAGCCAAGAGTTTGAGACATTCAGAAAGAAGAAATCACCTTGAATGATACCACTTTGTGGGAGGAGATTTTTTAAGGACCCCCAGGTTATTATACTTTAGCTCACAGGTCTCCTGGAACTAGTATGACACTACTTCAAATGAGTTTTGGGATGCCTAAAAAAAAATTGGCAGTATCATAGGAATAGTCCACTTCCAAAGATCTTAGAAGAGAGATAAATACGTTTTTGAGATGGTAGGCCAATTTAGGAGAGATAATTTTTACTATAGGAAATAGTAATATATAATACAATAATATATTTTATAATTTTCATATATATGAGATTTTTAAAATAATTTTCTCTTGTTGCATTATGCGGGACCATCATTCAGTGCCCATGACACTATTTCAACTAAGAAAGCATCTTTATTCTGTACTTAGAGGATGACAGCAGCTGCTGCTGCTGCTGCTGCTGCTAAGTCGCTTCAGTCGTGTCCGACTCTGTGCGACCACATAGACGGCAGCCCACCAGGCTCCCCCGTCCCCGGGATTCTCCAGGCAAGAACACTGGAGTGGGTTGCCATTTCCTTCTCCAATGCATGAAAGTGAAAAGTGAAAGTGAAGTCGCTCAGTCATGTCCGACTCTTAGCGACCCCATGGACTGCAGCCTTCCAGGCTCCCCCGTCCCCGGGATTCTCCAGGCAAGAACACTGGAGTGGGGTGCCACTGCCTTCTCCAGTGCATGAAAGTGAAAAGTGAAAGTGAAGTCGCTCAGTCGTGTCCGACTCTTAGCGACCCCATGGACTGCAGCCTTCCAGGCTCCTCCATCCATAGTATTTTCCAGGCAGGAGTGCTGGAGTGGGGTGCCATTGCCTTCTCCGTGACAGCAGCTAGGTATGGTCATTCCTTGTCAGAGATAGGCCTTCTGTCCTCCTGAACCATGACATATGGTTTAAAGTATAGTCTGGCTATCTCTAAAATAGAAAAATGCACGCTAATCCTCATTTTGTTCTCTCAAAAATAAAGTTCTCCATTGCAGTTTCGTGCTTAAACATTTGTATTTAAAAACAAATAATCCTCCTTCTCCCTAACCCATAACTATTGTTAAACTCTTAACTTTTATTGGAGAAGAGCATGGCAACCCACTCCAGTATTCTTGCCTGGAGAATCCCATGGATGAGGAACCTGGTGGGCTATAGTGCATGGGGTCGCAAAGAGTCGGACCTGATGGAAGTGACTTAGCATGCATGCATGCACTATCTATTGCAATTTCTTTTAGCATTTGCTGGGTCTAACTGCCCCGCCAAGCTCCTGCAGGCAATCAGTACGTCTGGCTTGCCTGTCATCAACAAGCGTCCAGGCCACTCCGCTGCCTGCTCCAGTTTCCCTTTGTTATTAAGACAAAGACTTCCATTTTATAAACCATGAGGAACAGTAGTAGGAAGACCTTCTCAGACAGCTGCAAAGTTAATTTTTTTCCGTGGATTTACCTGAAGCTTTTCTCTCCGTCCAAGTGACGCAGAAGGACACAGCAGCCTTGACTAGATCACAGTGTAGCTGCAGCACCTGATAGTTCATGCTCTGGGCCCCTGGACAAAGTAGTGTGCTTTTCTTTGAAAACATTGTAACCAACTACTGCCTCTCTTTTGCTTCTGAGTTTAAGAGACGCATAATAAAAACAATTGCTCAACTGTAGCAACTTTACTGGCCCTGATTGTTCAACAACAGTATTTCTCTTCTCCAAAGTCTTGATGTTCAGATTTCCTTACATTTTTCCTGGAGCTAGTTTCTGTATTAGTTTACATGTATTGTAATAATTGTAAAATTGTAATTGTAGGTTTTCTCTCAGTGTATGAATAATGTATTGATTTTTAAAATCCATTCTATGCAGGTCACTTCCATAAACTTCTTTAGGTGTTCTCATTTGAAAAACATGTTTAATTGAAACAAATCCAATGGACGGAGTAGCCTGGTGGGCTGCAGTCCATGGGGTCGCTAACAGTCGGACAGACTGAGCGACTTCACTTTCACTTTTCTCTTTCATGCATTGGAGAAGGAAATGGCAACCCACTCCAGTATTCTTGCCTGGAGAATCCCAGGGATGGGGGAGCCTGGTGGGCTGCCATCTATGGGGTCACACAGAGTCGGACACGACTGAAGTGACTTAGCAGCAGCAGCATACACATTAAATACTTCCCAGCTGGTTCTCTTAGCAACAATTACAGCCTGTTTCTAGTGTAAGACCAAGTGTCTACCATAAACTAACTTTGGGGGAAAAAACCACCTAAAGAAAAATTTGCCATGTTTTGTTTCATAAGCAATATGAGCTAATGAGGTGTCATTGGTCTCTAACATATTTCAGGGAGCCATGCTTATAAGCTGTGCATCAGTGCTGAGAAACTGCAAGTGTTGGCTGCATCCTCTATGACCCTCAGCTGTACCAACTTAATTTATAAAATGTAATTACTGAGTCAATAATGAAGTACTGAATATGATTGCATCTCTGCAGTGACTCACCTGCCAATGGAAGGAAAACAAGACTGTTCTCAACATTTATAATTTCCCTAAGAAGTCTCCCTGTTGCCATGGTGATGTTGATGCTTTTTAGCTCAAAAAGCAAGAACTCCACATTGTTACTGCCATAATTGATAAATGGCAAATGGATCAGGCATGATGGCTGTGAAGGTGTCGTGAGACTATAGTTGTTCAGTTCTGTAGATACCATGAGATCAGAGACAGAAAGACAGCATCAAATACGGTCTCGGCATGACATAGGAGCTGTCGGGCTGGAACTCTTCCCCTTCGTAGCTGAGATTTTAGGCAAGTTACCTAACTTCATTTTCCTCATTTGTAAAATGGGGATAATAATCATAATACCCTTAGTTGTGTGGATCAAATGAGTTAACACTTATAAAGCATTTAGAACAGAGCCTGCACACAGGATGCATGATTTGAGTTTGTTCAAATAAGCTGCATAGTGAGGCTTAACCAAATTTTGCTGGTAGTTTTCAGCCTTAGAACCTACAAATCACTGTTTGCAGGTCCAGTAGCATCTCCTCAGTCTGGCGTTTCTAGATACTGCAAGCTTTCAAACAGTTAAATGAATGAGTTAAGGAGGAAAGAATAGTGCTTTTTTCCCGTGGGTTTTCTCAGTTCCTGGAAACTGTGACTTAGAAATCAGTGTTTACTCTGTACATGTGTGTCATTATAGACAATTTCATTAACACATTGTAGACAATTTTATTAATTTTAATAACAAAATTATTAACACAATCTTATTAAAGATTCATGTTATTAATCATACATTTTAGATTAAGTAAACTCTGATCTTTGAATTAAACCAAAAATGCTTTGAATTCCAGTGCTGCCATTTCTTAGCTGTGTGTTCTCAGGCAGATTTCTTAAGTCCTCTGAGCTTCTGCTTCTCATTTGAGAAATTTAAAAAAATAGAGTTGTTGTGTTGATGAAATAAGATCCTATAAGCAAACTGCATAGTATACTTAGATGTTAATAATGAAACATGGCATTATTTAATGGATAATCAGTAAATATTGGGTTGGCCAATAAGTTCATTTGTTAAGATGTTACGGAAAACACCAGATGAACTTTTGGCCAATCCAGCAGTTAGTATGAAAATATTAAATACTTTTTTACCTTCTCATTGCCAACGTGGCCACTTCTAGGAGCCCTTCCTGGATCTTCCTTCTCCATCACCATTATATAACTCCTGTTTCCAGTGTCTCCTTAGCTCACACTCCATTTACGGGACCACAACTGAGGCTTGGTTAACACGCTGACTTGGAACTTTTCCCAAACTTTTGTCTGCTTTGTCTTCTTATCTCCATTATCAGCATATTGAGGGCAAGAGGCAGCCTCCTTGTTTTCTGGTCTCTTAATTAGGCCTTGTGTCCTGTTCTGTGCACAGTTCATAGGTTGTTCATTATATCTTAACAGATAAAAAGAGTGGCCATTGCTACGTATTTTTTTATTTAACAAATGGAGGAGGAATGAGATCCTAGTATGGATCCACACTGAACTGTGCTGTGCTGTGCTTAGTCACTCAGTCATGTCTGACTCTTTGCAACTCCATGGACGGTAGCCCACCAGGCTCTTCTGTCCATGGAATTTTCCAGACAAGAATACTGGAGTGGGTGGCCACTCCCTTCTCCAGGGGATCTTCCTGAACCCAGGAATCAAGCGTGAGTCTCCAACATTGCAGGTGGATTCTTTTACCCATCTGATCCACCAGGGAAGCCCTAAGAACTAAAAATAAGGTCAGAAACAAGCCTTTCTGGCATAGGATGGTGCCCTGATGAACTCAAAGGAAATGACTGCTTTGGGTGGGCCAAAAAGTTCATTCAGTTTTAAATAAAAATAAAAAGACATATTTTTCATTTTCACCCAGAACTTTATTGAACAACATATTCACTAACTGAAGAAACTCTTCTGGCCAACCCAATAGAAAGACAAATGAGCCATGTACTGAGAACATTATCTTGTGGGTTCCTCACAATTAGGGACTTGGAGCAGGATCCAAGAAAGCAAGAGGAAAAGAACAGCTAAGTAGTGCCTAAATCGGGTAAGTAGGGTAATCAGAAAGCCAGCAGGGGAAAACTCTTTAAGAGGTGTGAGTACGTGGTGTGTATATGTGTAGAGGCCAAGAAAAACTAAAATTAAGAAAATGCCACTAGCTTTCATGAGGAGACCATTGGAAACCTTCAAAGAGTGTGTCAAGCAACCTATAGAGGCTAAATCCAAATTAAGAGGATTCAGAAAGAATCGGTGGTTGGGAAGTGAACATAGGTGATGTAGACCAGTGGTTTGGGAGGAAGCAAGATTGGATACAAGATGCTAGAGATGGAAGATGCAGGAAAGATGTCAGCGAAACAGAAACATTCTTGAATTTCCAGTGACAATTGGAGACAAATCATTGAGAAGCTCAAATAAAACCACTCTCTAGTGGCATCTGTATATGCCTATTATTTTCAGCATAAGAAAATTGAGAAGTATAAGTGAATCTGATGGTTCTAGTTTTCCCTAGTACACAGGTACTTTCAAAGACGGAGACATGTAATTGCATGTATTGAAAATATTTTCAGAATAGTTATGGTAAAATATTATTGTTGAAAGTTAATGTCTAAAGTTTTCAATAATTACTGGCATTACCCATATTCAGGGTCAGGAAAGAAAAGAAGATAAACAGTTTTTTAGTATTTATGTGTATTTATTTATTTGGCTGCACTGGGTCCTAGCTGTGGCGTGGAGGACCTGTAGGATCCGTGACAGCAGCTAGGTATGGTGGGATCTAGTTCCCCGACCAGGGATCAAACCCAGGCTACCCCCATTTGGGGGCGAGCAGTCTTGGCCACTGCACCACCAGGGAATCCCCAAAGGCAGGCTTTTATACAGAATGAACTCTCTGCTTTGTATCTGCATAGGTCCCTCAGGATGAATGGACAGGGTACACCCCTCGAGGTAAAGATGATGAAATCCCCTGCCGAAGAATGCGGAGCGGCAGCTACATCAAGGCCATGGGAGATGAAGACAGCGGTGACTCGGACACCAGCCCCAAGCCTTCTCCCAAAGTGGCTGCACGAAGGGAAAGCTATCTCAAGGCGACTCAGCCATCCCTCACAGAACTCACCACTCTCAAGTAAGTGTTTCCAACACTCTGCTTCCGGCACCCCGCTTCCTTGTTTTATCCCTTATGATCAGGTTGCACAACTTCTAGAGTAAGTGTGGCAAACAACATCCCACAGGTGGAGCAGCATGATATATTGACTAGTCTGTTGGTGTTGACCTTGGGTCTGACATACATCCCAGTGCCTTCAAAGACATGGTATCCAGGTATGTTTTGCATAAAGCATAAGCTGAACCACCAACCTCCAAAAAGAGTTTACAACAATCCAGAATGGCTTCTAAAGAGAATTAGGAGTTTTCATCAATGAGGGTGTCTGTGTATTCCCACTCTTGGTTGTTTGTTGAGCCATCAAATCTGCAGGGCAATGCTTCCTTAAAAAACTTGAATTTTTCAGATGACTGAGTGATAAAATAGTGTAGATCAGTGGTCCCTAGTGGTTTATCTGTATTGTTTAAAGTCAGTGCTGAGTTCCTTCTGAGGCCACTGAGAGAATCAAATGACAGATACTGAAAACACTTGGTAAACTGTTGTACACAATTATCTTGTAAAAAAAAAGGAGGGGGGGCTTGAAAACAAATGAATATATTCCTAGTGATCAGGATGGACGATCAAATATACTTCCTATTCATTGGTTCCTTTGGGCTCACAGATAAGTTTGAAAGCACGCGAAGCAGTTAACACGACCGTTGACAAGAACACTTTTCCAGTTCTGAAGGGAATAGTTAGTGCTGGTTTTTACAGCCATTCCCCTCCTCCCCACAGAACTAGAAAGAACGGGATTCCCCAGATGAACAGAGGGAAATACGTTCATGTTCAGAGTGGATGACAGTATGAAGCATGGCTGCTTTGATATTTTTAACCCACTAATATGTACCTGCCAGACCGAGTTCCCAGCCTCCAGGTGGGCTAGCGATGCTCGGTGGAATTCAGAAGGAACAGGGAGCTTTCAGAGAACCATGGCTTCAGAGGCAAGGCTTGAAGGGGGAGGGTGAAGAGTCTGAGCCAGCATAGATGCAGCCAAAGGCAGGAGAGCAGGTGTGAGATGACAATTCAACTCAACGACTACAGGTAAAGCTACTCCAGGAAGCTACTGATCAAGGCACTGTAGAATATAGGGACTGTGTAATGGTGAGGTAGCATTGCTTGCATCTCCTTGGGGTTGTGACATACTTGGTCGTGCTGCACGGCATGTGGGATCTTAATTTCCCAACCAGGAATGGGACCTGTGCCTCCTGTAGTGCATGCCCAGAGCTTAAGCACCACCAGGGAAGGCCCCATAGTCATGTTTAGCTAACATTTGAACCCCCTTGGACATGGTATACAGAGAAAATAGGAAAGTGCGTGAGAACGTTGTGACAACCTTAAGAAAGGTTTCAACAGAGTGCTGCCAGCGTTCTTGGGAAGAAGAAATAACAGCCAACAGGGCGAGGTTAAATTTTGGGAGGAAGACTGAAAATAATGGAGACTTTCTTCTACTCTTCTCCACCATTAGATTGTAAGTTCTATCCTACTAGAAACCCTGACTACTGATATATCCCAATGCTTAGCACATAGTAAGCAGCCAGCAATCATAACAATGATGTAACAACTAATGAATATGAATGGGCTTCCCAGGTGGTGCTAGTGTTAGAGAATCCACCTGCCAACGCAGGAGACAGAAGAAACACGAATTTGATCAGTGGGTCGGGAAGATCCCCTGGAGTAGGAAATGGCACCCCACTGCAGTATGCTTGCCTGGAAAATTCCATGGACAGAGGAGCCTACAGTCCACGGGGCCACACACACACACACACACACACGCAGCTAATGGAAGGGGCACTGATGATTGCAGGGCACTGTTCTAAGTGCTTCGCATACACTATCTTTTCCAGTCTTCACAATTAATCTTGAGATAGGATATATAGTCATCCATGTAAAAGTAACAACAAAATTGAGACACAGAACAGGTAAATAACTTCCCCATAGTAGCCCTTCTGGAAGCGACAGAGCTGTGGTTTTGAACCCAGATCATCTCACCTCAGAGCCTGTGCTCTTGAGCAACATGCTGTCATAAGTCTTTTCTGAATGAATAGATGCAAAAGGAGATGGCATTCCTGGGGTATATCGTGGGGAATGGCTTCAAGGTTCCATTATTTTTACTGTTCACCATGTAGACCCAGCTCTCCTTTTCTGGGCACGTGGCAATGCTGCACTTCTCTGCCTCTTTAAAATCGGTGTGGTCATGTACGTGGCTTTAGCGACGAAATTTGAACAGAAGTGTTGCGTATCCCTTCCAGGAAGTGCGGCCCTACTCCCTGGGTCCTCTTTTCTGATTCGAGGACCATGGGAGCACCGACTGACCCTTCTGTCTCTCTGGGTATCTGAGTGAATGCAATGAACAGAGCCTCCTGCCAATTCATGATATGGGCAAAAGAAACATGTCCAAGAAATGAAGTTGTGAGCAAGAAATAAACTTGGGCAATTTGCAGTTGTTTATCAACAGAGCCAAACTTGGCCTATCCTAACTTATACATAAATTGGTACTAGGAATGGGGTACTCATGTAACAGCAAAATCAACTAAAACATATGACTGATTGTAGGATTTGGTAGCAGGAAGCAAGGTAATTCTCAGAGGCTGGTACATACTGATCCATGTTATGCAGTGGTGAGTCATTTGGTAAATTGTTGTCTAGAACATGGAAGGTAGATGAAGTAACAAATGAACTCTAACTCTAGGGGAAGTAGTTGCAAACCATATTGTTAACAGAACGTGTCTGTTGCTCTTGGCAGCCTTCAACACAGTGTTCCATGCTTTGAAATAGACTCGAAAAGACTTGGTTACAATACAAGTAGTAATGAAAGGGAATAAGAAGAGTCCAGACATTTGTGGACTTGAGAAGGCAATGGCACCCCACTCCATTACTCTTGCCTGGCAAATCCCTTGGACGGAGGAGCCTGGTAGGCTGCAGTTCATGGGGTCGCTAAGAGTCGGACACGACTAAGCGACTTCACTTTCACTTTTCACTTTCATGCATTGGAGAAGGGAATGGCAACCCACTCCAGTGTTCTTGCCTGGAGAATCCCAGGGACGGGGGAGCCTGGTGGGCTGCCGTCTATGTGGTCACACAGAGTCGGACACGACTGAAGCGACTTAGCAGCAGCAGCAGCAGCAGTGACTGGAAGAAGCAACTGATCTCAATCCAGTTTGTAAAAGGTAAATCTCAGAAAGCACTTGAATGAAGAAGATAAGACGAAAACTACCCCGTGTGGCAATGTTCAAATCAAGAACAGGGCCCCAGACTTCCCTGGTGGTCGAGTGGTTAAGCATCCGCCTGCCAATGCAAGGGACGTGGGTCCAGGAAGATTCCACATTCCCTGGGGCGACTAAGCCCATGCATCACGACTACTGATCCCGAGCCACAAGAGAAGCCACTGCAGCGAGAAGCCCACACGCCACATCTATTTAGAGAGTAGTCCCCACAAACCACAACTCGAGAAAGCCCGGGTGCTGTGACAAAGACCCAGCTCAACGAAAAGCAAATAAATAAAAGTTTTTTAAGTTAAAAAGTAAAGAAGGACAGGACTCCCTTGCTTCATTACTCATGCTTTGAGTGGAATTGAATGATTTAGAATGAAGACACAATTAAGTAAATATTTTTAACTAGATTAAAATGCTTCAGAGAAGAGCAGTTGATAGGTTGGTAAGCTGAGAGTACACAAGATAGAGAGGCATAAAGGTAGGAAGGCAAACAAATAGGACAGCGATGGTCATTGCATCTCCAAGGGGTCTATGAGTACGATGCCTGCTGCATGGAACTCCCTGGAACCAGGAGGTAAGAAGTTGAGTGTGTGGCTTCCCTAGAAGTTCAGTGGTAAAGAACCCACCTGCCAGTGCAGGAGACAGTTTCTGTCCCTGATGTGGGAAGATCCCACAGGCCACAGAGCAACTAAGCCTGTGCACCACAGCTCCTGAGCCCGCATGCCGCAGCTGCTGAAGCCTGTGTCCTGCAACAAGCGGAGCCACCACAACGAGAAGCCGCACACCCAGCTAGAGAGCAGCCCCTCCCGCTGCAACTAGGGAGAAAAGCCCAGAACACCCCAAAAATAAAATCTTAAGTTATTTTTTAAAAAAAGAAGCTGACTGTGATAATCTTGAGAGGACCTACTTCCCAAAGAATCACAATGAAAAGACACAGTAAAGAGAGACGTCCTAAAATGTCTATTGGCTCCAAGGAGCTGATATTTCCTAATGTGTACTTTGGATACTTTGGATGTGGTCATACAGGACAACAGAAACGGAGGACTCTCCCATGGAGCTGAACAACATGGACAAGGACCAGGGAAGTTGTTCCAGGGAGCAGAACCCAGGCTCCAAAAAGCGGAAACCAGGACTCACATTAGCCAGAAAGAAAGTCAAAGTCGCTCCATCATGTCTGACCCTGCGACCCCATGCACTATACAGTCCCTGGAATTTTCTAGGCCAGAATACTCAAGTGGGTAGCCATTCCCTTCTCCAGGGGATCTTCCCAACCCAACGATCGAACCCAGGTCTCCCACATTGCAGGCAGACTCTTTACCAGCTAAGCCACCAGGGAAGCCCAAGAATACTGGAGTGTGTAGCCTATCCCTTCCCCAGGGGATCTTCCCTACCCAAGAATTGAACTGGGGTGTCCTGCACTGAAGACAGATTCTTTACCAACTGAGCTCTCAGGAAACATCAAACAATGCCTGCTTAACTCTGCATCTCCTCAATTCTTTGGTCATTCGGTCCTTCCTCTCTTCACCCCAGGCCAAGCCTGAGTCAAGATATTCTCAAGGCCCTTCCTCTTTCAGCTGCATGTCAGCCTTCTTGCACTTCCGGGTCAGAACTCCCTTCATTGCAGCCTCTGACGTCTCCCTCAACCTGCTCTGCATTCTCCCAGTGTGCTTTGAGTGGCTCCTTTTCCTGGGCAGCCAGTTGGATTTCCTTTCCTCCTGGATTTGGACACACTGTCATATCTTTCGCTCACCTCAGCAGTCTTGATGAGTCCATTATTCTAATCAGCTCTTTATTCTTTCTGCTTTCAACTCTGGGCCTCACATCTTCTCTCTGACAGGTAGTTGATGTGTAACCATGGACGAGTTATTGAATCTTCCTAAGACAGAGATGCCTCATTTGTGAAATGGGGAAAGCCTCATGTATAGAGTTGCAGTGATAAAGCTAATGTGAGCCCTGAGTACTCGATCAGGCACTTAGACCCTAATTAAAACTGAAATCTCTCTCCTGTGTTTTACACTTTCCATTCCTTCTCTCTAAAAAGCATCTAAATTCCTTTTCATTCCTTCAGCTCCCTCAGAGATACATAGTTCCTTCCTCTCCGAGGCTGTGATCATTGCAGGGACAGTGCAGGATCCAAAGTGCCTTTTCTAAAGAGCAATTCTATAGCAAGAGATGAGGCCAGGGTACAGATTGCAAGAGTCACACGCGCATCTCATTTGGAGGAGGGTATTCACACCCCAAATACAAACCTATTTTTTTTTAACCTGGGCATGATGACAGGGGCTAAATATAATAGGCAATTTCTTGTACTGGTTTTGTCTATATTTTTAGATGCTCATTGATGTTTATTGTAGCAGTATTATAATAGTGAAAAGTTGGAAACAATTTAAATACATACCAGCAGGGGAAGGGATAAATAACTGTGGCAGATTCATAAAATGCATTATCAAATGGTGCCAGAGGTGGCGCTGGTGGTAAAGAACCTGCCTGCCAGTGCAGGAGATACAAGAGACCTGGGTTTGATCCCTGGGTTAGGAAGATCCTCTGGAGAAGGAAATGGCAACCCTCTCCAGTATTCTTGCCTGGGAAATCCCATGGACAGAGGAGCCTGGAGGGCTCTAGTCCATAGGATCACAAAGAGTCAGACACAACTGAAGCAGCTTAGCACACACATACCCCAATATGGGTAAATGCCAAATGCAGAACAAAAGACATACACTTTTTAAAAGTTAAAAGCACACAAAACAATACTAGGTACTATTTGTCTTTTAACCGAGCTTTGTTGTTTTTTTTTTTTTTTCTTGAAGAAGGTTGGAAAGTATTTAAATAATTTGTCTATGAGTAAATGAAAGAGTTTATCTGTTTTGAACTTTTTCCACTTCTTACTTTTTAGGGAGTTGCAGGTAGTTGATAGGATAGAAGACAAAAGAAGACGGTGTCATGGTCAGGGAGAGGTGGGAAAGTATCCTGAGTGTGTCGATGAGGATGTAAACCCACAAGTTTGTGGCCTTAGGTGATACTAGGCTGTTCACCCTCCTGTTGGGAGGAGCATGTGCTGTTGCATGTTAGTTACTGCGGGACTGGAGAGGGATGTCAAAGCATTTGGGCAAAACAGACAGCAAAGGAAAACAGAGGCATTTCCCTCCACTTAGGACTGAGAAGGGAAGATGCACATGGCTGTGTTCTTCAATATGGTTCACATCCATAGATTTTTTTTAAAAATCGCCCTGCTCCCCTCTTCATGGCCTGTGGCCCTCCTTTTTCTGGGAAGAGGAGGAACACGAGGAGCTGCAGGAGGGCGGGACGGCGTGTGGAATGTGAAGACACAGCTAAGGACACAGTCTGGGCGGAGGCGGGAAAGAGAGAAAGGAAACCTCTACCAGAGAGAAGCAAAACAAGAGGCTCCAGCGAGAGGCCACAGTCTGGGGCTCCTGATGCAGAAGGGACTCATTTTAAGTCCCCAGAATTAAAGCTGCAGGAGAACAACCCCGTTTGTCTCTTCTCATATTATTTTGTTTCCCAACACGACCTTCTTTTGTCTCTAAACCGTGAGCTGCCGGTGCTTTGTGCTTCATCATGCTGCTGCTGCTAAGTCACTTCAGTCGTGTCCAACTCTGTGTGACCCCCTAGACGGCAGCCCACCAGGCTCACATATACATCAGCGCTGAGAGTCCCCTCAAGGCCACGGAGATGAGGGGCAGCACCGTGCGCGACGGCCGGTCACTGAGAAGTGTGGCTGGGGCTCTGCGGGGAGGATTCTGAGCCTCAGAACCCCGCGCTCATCTGGAGGGGAGCTGGGATCCATTGGCTCCATCTCCTGCAGTGCAGGGCCAGAAGATCCCCTGGAGAAGGGGCTGCAGCCCCCTCCGGTATTCTTGCCTGGCGAACTCTATGAACAGAAGAGCCTGGCGGGTTACAGTCCGTGGGCTCGCAGAGTCGGACACGACCGAGCAAGTAACACTGACACAACTGGGGTCCACTGATGCTGTCTGCAAGGGCCTGGGGTGGGGCTGAGAGGGAGCCATCTAAGTGGACCCTCCAAGTTAAGAGCACAGGCCTCTCATTTAATTCGGGGGTGGGGGTGGGGATGGGGCTCAGGGACATCAAACCATTGCCAAAAGCCACAGAGCTATTTTTTTTTAAGTTTCAGGATTAGAAACAGAATTATGATTTCAAGGATTAATCTTCCTGAAAATGAAAACTTATCTGCCCTCAAGGCATTTAGGACTGAAAATAAATCTTCCTGAAGTCTTCTGTTACTTTATCAATATTGCAGGAAGCTCTGGCAAGCCCTTTCCTGAGCAAGGCAAGCACGGAAACCTGGGGACCTTTTCACCGATTCTGGAAGAGTTTCAAAGTCTATAATATTAGAGACTGATTATTTTTCCAGGAGAAAATTTTTCTTAGTGCTTGGATGAAGGGATAAAGAACTATGAAGAGATTTTAAAGTGTTATTTGCTGAGGATTAATGGACATTAATTTGAATTTAACCTGAGAATCTTCTAAATGACAGCTCACTTACCATAATTTTTTTAATGTTCTTCTTACAGTCTATTGAATAAAAGTCCAAGTTGGGATTTGGACATGGCTTTGACTAATCATGGAGCAGACAGTTGTCTCCTTTCCAGAATAAATAGCATATGCTAGCCAATCCAACTAAAAGACTTAAATCCTTCATCAGAGCCAAGCTGAGGTGACCTGCTTAAGGGAATTCAGGCCTCCAAACCTCTGACCTCCTTGCCCGAGATTTACTCTTAAACATTCAGAAGACCTTTTCGAAAATACTAACGTTCTTGGGTGATATGTCATTTCAAATCATTGTTAGTTAATAATGAAGAACATTGTAGCATCGACACATACACGCTGCCATGTGTAAAACAGATAGCTAGTGGGAAATTGCTAGCTAACACGGGGAGCCAAGCCTGGTGCTCTGGAGTGACCTAGAGGGGTGGGATAGGGGACTGGACGGAGGCACAAGAGGGAAGAGATACATGTATAACTATGCCTGCTTTCGGAGAAGGCGATGGCACCCCACTCCAGTACTCTTGCCTGGAAAATCCTATGGACGGAGGGAGCCTGGTAGGCTGCAGTCCATGGGGTTGCTAAGAGTCGGACATGACTGAGCGACTTCACTTTCACTTTTTACTTTCATGCATTGGAGAAGGAAATGGCAACCCACTCCAGTGTTCTTGCCTGGAAAATCCCAGGGACAGGGGAGCCTGGTGGGCTGCTGTCTATGGGGTCGCACAGAGTCAGACACGACTGAAGTGACTTAGCAGCAGCAGCAGCATGCCTGCTTTACACTGCCATACTGCAGAAACCAACACAACATTGTAAGGCAATTTTCCTCCGATTAAAAAATAAATTTAAAAAAAAATAGTGAAGAAAGAAGGAAAATCTAGCAGTGAGGGGAAGGGATTTTTTCACGATCTGTGAGAGAAGAGAAGGGAGTGAGAGAGGTGATGGTCCCCAGAGTATAGCAACGAAACTAAAGAGTAATGAGAGATGCTTCTCCAGGAGCTTTGCAGCCTGAAGATGAAGCTCACTGTCTCAAGACTCCTTCTGACTCCAGAACATTCCACTGACTTTAGGCCTTACCTATCGGAAGACAAAATCACTGACGTTAAGTAGCTGATGAAAACCAGCCTCAGATATAAGCCCTCAAGATGCCTTTGGAAAACAGAAAATGGAAAGGAAGAAAGAAAAACCATGTACAAGAGTGTGGGAGTGCCTCCTCGCCAACATTCCTGAGAGAAGATGGGAGTTGAAAACCTCAAACAAAATGTTTGCCCCATCTCACTTGGCTAATTTTAGTTATCTTGGTTCATGGCTATGATTCATCCCTAAAGCTGTGAATTGCTGGGGAGGAAGGAGGGGAAAAAAATGGACTTAAATGTCAAAGAAGTAGGAACAAAAATATAGTTTTCTTTTTTGGGGAACTAGAATTCCAGGATAGGGGGATCTTTTTCTCTCATGAGGGATGGAATGCTTCAAACTTCTAGAAAAATAATGAGCTCCAGTCAAAACATCGTCAAGAAACAAGAGAGTAGATTATGGGCCATATCATGTAGGAATTTTTCCTCTGCTTGTGTACTCCCCTTTGATTCCTGTGTGCCTCTTTAAATCCCATTAAACTAGACACCACTAAGAATCCCATGTAGCTGAGTATGATGGAAGCTTACGACATGGATTGTAACAAGAAATGGAGCTCCAGGAGCAGACGAGGGAGGGATAACGGAGACAAACAGACTCTGAGAAATAAGTCTGGGGGATGCGGTGGTAGCACAAAGAAGCAGCTCCAATACTTTGGCCACTTGATGCGAAGAGCCAACTCATTGGAAAAGATGAAGGCAAAAGGAGAAGGGAGCAGCAGAGGATGAGATGGTTAGACAGCGTCACCGACTCAGTGGATGTGAGTTTGAGCAAACTCTGGGAGACGGTGGAAGACAGGGAGCCTGGTGTGCTGCAGTCCATGGGGTGGCAAAATGCTGGACACGACTCAGTGACTGAACAACAAAAAATGTCGGTCAACTGTTGTCTTGCCTGTTGAAGAATAGACGGCGACAGAGATGGTTGCTCAAACTCCATCCTTGGAAGAGAAGAACGTTTTTCAGTGTAGTGGGTGTCCCCTAGTAAACTGGGTACCCTGTGGAATCTTCATAGGTTTGGAGGAAGAGAAGAGCAGTAACTAACTGGTCTGATGCTCAGGTACCCTGTCTTTCTACCATCAGTTTAGCCACTATCCCTGTGTTCACCTCTCTCTGCTCTTAAGACTTCTGAGCAGTTAAAAAAAAAAAAAAAGGAAAGAAAATACACAGGATAAATTGAGAGAGTTGCACTGACATATATACACGACCATATGTAAAATGCAGAGCTGGTGGGAAGCTGCTGTATAGAGCAGGAAGCTCAGCTCCACGCTCTGTGATGACCTAGAGGGGTGGGGTGGGAGGTGGACGGAGGTTCAAGAGGGTGGAGATATATGTATACATCAGCTGATTCATGCTGCTGTACAACAGAAACCAACACAACATTGTAAAACAATTATCTTCCAGTTAAAAATAAATTTGGGAGGAGAATGGAAACATGTTTGTGTGCGGCTGAGTCCCTTCACTGTTTACCTGGAACTGTCACAACGTTGTTTATCAGCTCTGCATGGGTGGGCAGTCGCTTGCCCACGGGTGGGCAAGAACACAGTAGTGAGCTAAGAGTTTAAAAGTAATTTTAATAAACGTGAAGGCTTAGGATCCAAAACTCTTTGAGATGAATGCTCAGTAGCTTCTGTCGTGTCTGACTCTTTGCGACCCCAGCCTTCCCTGTCCTTCACTATTTCCCAGAATTTGTTCAAACTCATGTCTGTTGAGTTGGTGATGCTATCCAACCATCTCATCCTCTGTCACCCTCTTCTCCTCCTGCCCTCAGTCTTTCCCAGCATCAGGGTCTTTTCCAATCAGTCAGCTCTTTGTATCAGGTGACCAAAGTATTGGAGCTTCAGCTTCAGCATTAGTCCTTCCAATGAATATTCACGGGTGATTTCTTTTAGGCTTGACTGGTTAAATAAAAATACAAAAAATCAAAAGTCCACCAGGAGATGAGTGGGTCATTTCCATTTTTATTGCTATTTCCTATTGTTTGTTGTGATGATACCCTACACCACAACAAATGCCATGCCTACACACCTCTCCTTTCTGCTTAGGAATGATGGAAAGGTTTCCTTCTTTATTACAGTATTATAGAAAGAACATTTGGGACTTCCCTGGTGGTCCAGTGGCTAAGTCTTCACTCTCCCAATGCAGGGGGCCCGGGTTTGATCCCTGGTCAGTTTGATCCCACACGCGGCAACTAAAGATCCTGCATGGCACAATGAAAATCAAACATCCCTCACATCACAGTGTAGACCCAGTGCAGCCAAATAAATAAATAAATATATTTTTTTAAATACTTGTAAAAATTCTAACAGCACCAAAGTGTGCTTGAATAGTATGTAAAAGTCTTCCTCCCTTCTCCAATCCCTGTTTTACCCCTTGTTAGAGACAAGAATTGTAGTCATTTCTTGTGTATCCTTACAGAAATGTTCTATGCATATCTTACACCCACATCTACATTTTCTTTATGCATGCTATTCTACAATTTGTTTTCAATCAAAATTCTTAAATATCATTCTACATAAATGCACGTAGATTAACTTTTCTTTAAAAATTCTTAACAACTGCAAAATATTCCATTGTATGTGTAAACAATAATTTAGGTAACCTCTTCCCTCTTTGATGAGGAGTATTCTTTATGCAAAGCTGTAGAAAGTAAAAAGGACTTGCTATAAGAAAAGAGCTATTTCTCTTGGTTAAGAGATTCTAAATCGTGGACAAGAACACAATAATGAGCTAAGAGTTTTAAAGTAATTTTAATAAATGTGAAGGCTTAGGATCTCAAAGCTCTTGATCATTTGAAGAGAATGAAAAGGAAGCAAAAAGCATGATATAAAGTGAAATATGTCCCCAGCCACCAAAATCAAAAGCTATAATCGTAAAGTCTGCCTTTTCAATTCCTGCATGCAGGACTGGGTTCTAAGACAATGCCAAGCAGGGGCTGAAAACAAACAACCTACTAATGGAAAAATAATCCACTGGCCATTGTACAAAGAAGTGGATTTTTCGGTTTGGGGTTTTTAACTGACAGTCGTGGTGATCTTTTGATCAACAGCTAGAAATTTCCAGCTTCTTCTCGTTTTTTAATATACTGAGATCCCCTGAACTGCTTAGTTCAGTTCAGTTCAGTCGTTTAGTCATGTCCAACTCTTTGCGACCCCATGAACCGCAGCACGCCAGGCCTCCCTGTCCATCACCAACTCCCGGAGTCCGCCCAAACCCATGTCCATCGAGTCAATGATGCCATCCAAGCATCTCATCCTCTGTCATCCCCTTCTCCTCCTGCCCTCAATCTTTCCCAGCATCGGGGTCTTTTCAGATGAGTCAGCTCTTCACATCAGGTGGCAAAAGTATTGCAGTTTCAGCTTCAACATCAGTCCTTCCAATGAACACCTAGGACTGATCTCCTTTAGGAGGGCCTGCTTAGAGAATAGGTCAAGATCCTCCCACTCCTCCGGCCCTGCTGCTGCTGCTGCTGCTGCCATCTTACGTGGAGAAAATTCTTAGTATTAGCAGGAGGGAGAAATAATCTTTAGGGGAAAAAATCTTAGGTTGTTTTGCCTTGTTTTCCCAAAATAAGTTAAATCTATTAAGTTCCTATGCTGTTTAACCCCCTGGACCTTCCCTGAGTTTGGTTAAGTAGTTGCACACAGCAACCACCCACACTGGAAGAAGCTGAGCTGAGCAGTGTGGAAAACAGCGTGGTGAGCCTCTTACCTCCTCACATCCCTTCCTGTGTTCCGGAGGTGACTGCGTTAAATCTAAACTTCATCAGAAGGAGTGTTACGACTGTGGGGAACCTTTCTCACGTGCAGTGGTTATGAGAGTTATTTCATTTTTATGCAGCTTTCACATTTGTAAAAGTTTGCCATCGTACCTCGTGTGATCTTTAAACAGCCCTTCTTTCTCTAAGAGAAAATCTGCTCCACCTGTTACAGGTCACGAGCAGAACTGGAGCTCAGGGCAGGTCTCCTTACTCTTCAGCCAGAATGTTCTTCAAAATACTAATTGCCAGTGCAGAATGGGTAAAGGACACAATTTCTTTTTAACTAAGATTTCTTAAAATTTAATTTTATTGAAGTATAGTTGATTTACAGTGCTGTGTTAATTTCTGCTGTATAGCAGAAAGATTTGGTTATACATATATGTTTTTTCATATTCTTTTCTTTATGGTTTAATCCCAGGGTATTGAATACAGTTCCTTGTCCTGTAGACAGGACCTTGCCGTTTATCTCTTCTATATATAATAGTTGGCATCTGCTAATTCCAGACTCCCGATCCATCCCTCTCGTGGCCCCTTGGCAAGCACAAGTCTGTGAGTCTGTTTCTCTTTTGTAAATCCATTCATTTGGGTCATATTTTAGACTCCACATATAAGTGACATATGGTATTTGTCTTTCTTTTTCTGACTTACTTCGCTTAGTATGATAATCTCAATCCATCCATGTTGCTGCAAATGGCATTATTCCATTCTTTTTTATGGCTGAGTAATATTTCAGTGTGCACGCATGCGTGTGTATGTGTATGTGTGTTAGTCACTCAGTTGTGTCTGACATTCTGAGACCCCATGAACTGTAGCCAGCCAGGATCCTCTGTCCATGGAATTCTCCAGGCAAGAATACTGAAGTGGGTTGCCATTTCCTTCTCCAGGGGATCTTCCCAACCCAGAGATTAAACCCACATCTCTTGCATTGCAGGCAGATTCTTTCCATTTGAGCCACACACACACATACCCCTCAGTCCTATATGTATATATGTGTGTATACACACACATATATACATGCCACATCTTCCTTATCCATTCATCTGTTGACAGACATTTAGATTGTTTCAGTGTCTTGGCTACTGAGTCTAGAGTCTTGAATCTATAGAGTTCTAAGTGCTATGCCTGTCTTGCTGCCGCTGCTGCTAAGTCGCTTCAGTCGTGTCCGACTCTGTGCAACTCCATAGACGGCAGCCCACCAGGCTCCCCCGTCCCTGGGATTCTCCAGGCAAGAATACTGGAGTGGATTGCCATTTCCTTCTCCAATGCATGAAAGTGAAAAGTGAAAGTGAAATCGCTCAGTCATGTCCGACTCTTAGCGACCCCATGGACTGCAGCCCACCAGGCTCCTCCGTCCATGGGATTTTTCAGGCAAGGGTACTGGAGTGGGGCGCCAGTGCCTTCTCCGGTGCCTGTCCTAATCACAAATTAACTTCTCTGTCTACACTGGAACCCAGGACAGATGCACACAGGACAGTGGGCAGCCTGAGGTTTCTGAGAAAAACCACCCAGTGGGAGGTGTTGACTCTCATTTTCTTAATCATGTTCACCCTTATCAAGTGATGCCATCTCCTCTTTCTGATGAACCAAGACCTATAGCTTTGCTGACTCCACTACTCAGCCTTTTAGCTTCGCTGAATCTCTCATACAATAAGAGGATAATCAGTTTTGTTGTGGGTTTTGGGTGGTGTGGACAAGGAGAATATTTGTGTTTTATGTGAATGCTTTCCACTCAACAAGCCATGCAACTCTATGAAAACTGGTAAGAATAATAGAAAAAACATTTTTAATGAGTATCTAGCTTAGCCCCCAACAAGACAAGCCCTTTGTCTATTGCAAGGGATCCGGGGACTTCTTCCTGGCTTCTCATGACATCCAGAGACCCTGCTGTTATGAAACCCAGTAGGAGGCTCTGTGATCCTCCCAATCCTGGTCAGTTACAAATGTCCAGGGCATCAGGATGAGGCCAATCTGAAAATAAGTGGCCAACTCATTTTCCCCATGAGGAAAGTTACTTTCTTCCATAACAATAAGTAAGTTTTCACTGGATCGTTCTATGATCTCTAAGATATTCTGTCTCCTTTAAAATACCTATTCCACTGCACGGGGATGCATACACAGGGCATCACAGTGGGAGATGAGGAGACAACAGCTTGCAGAAGTCAGCTGTCGGGGGAGAGGAAACCGGTGACGCACTTTGTCTCCACCATATGTTAATCAAATTAGCCAGATCCTGTGTTCGGAGAACTGGCAGAGCTCCGTCTGCTGCTGGATGGCTTGGACGATGGCTCACAGCCACACAGCCACCTTGATAATTGGTGGAGTCCCTGCCAGCTTCTGCAATCTACCCTGTAGGAGGCAGCTGGCCAAGCCAAGCCTTTGTGGCCGTGTGTGATCCCACTGGTGCTTCAACCCCGTTGTATTGTGTCAGCATTTCCCGTCCCCCCCACACCCCACCCCAAAATCCCCAAGTGGGAGCAGCTCGCTCCACAGAGAGGAGCCTTCTGTGTTCAGCATAATGTAAGGGCCAAACAGGGACGCTAGGTTGGTTATTCCCGGGTCCTCCTCAGGCATCACTTTCCATTGCCATAGTCAGGTTCAACTAGGAGTTAGGAGCAAGTAATACAGAGGCAGAGAAGGCGATGGCACCCCATTCCAGTACTCTTGCCTGGAAAATCCCATGGACAGAGGAGCCTGGTAGGCTGCAGTCCATGGGGTCACTAAGAGTCGGACACTACTGAGCGACTTCACTTTCATTTTTCACTTTCATGCATTGGAGAAGGAAATGGCAACCCACTCCAGTGTTCTTGCCTGGAGAATCCCAGGGACGAGGGAGCCTAGTAGGCTGCTGTCTATGGGATCACACAGCAGCAACACAGAAGATTCTGAAGTCAGAAAAAAAAAAAAAAAAAAAAAAAAAAATGAACGGGTGCCTGTAATTGAGATGCACTTCAGATGTGTATCACAGTAATGCATGTTGGTGACTATACAGTCTTATTTGTATATCAGGTCCCAGCTGACTAGTTTCCTGACTTACTGCTGGGCCACGATGTCATGGTTAAGGAAGGATTAAAGAAGGAGGTGCCGCCAGATGGGGGTGTAAGGGCAGGCGGTACTAGCAGACCACCTGGGAGGAGACCAGCTACACCTTACCCTTCAGAGGAGAAAGGGGGAGATGTGTACAGTTAGACAGGAAACGTGGAAATGCAAGTGACAGCCTTGCTTGTTCAGTCATGCATCTGTTCAACAGGTACTTAACACTCGCTGTGTACAGAGCATCTGTTCTAGGAGTACCACAGTGAACAAGACAGACAGCAGTCCCCGCTCCACCTTGTGGAGGGCTTGCAGTCCAGCAGAGGAGACAAAAATAAGCGGGATGGGCAAATGAAAAAAGAGAGTGTGTCAGATTTGGACCAAGTGTCAGGAGGAGACCACTGGCCCTCAGATGGAGGTCAAGTGCCGGGAAGGGACAAGTTAAGCAGGGGAGGGGTCCATGGGCAAAGGCCTGAAGAAGGTGCAACTGGGAGGCCTGCAGTGGTCAGAGGGGAGAGACTGCAGGTAGGGAGCCGTAAGTGCAAAGTCCCTGAGGTCGCCAGGTCTGTCTGAGGCCCAGCCTGAGGGCCTGTGTGGCAGAGCAGAGTGGGCGAGGGGAGAGCAGTGGAGGCAGGGTCCTGGAGGGAGCAGAGGCAGACTGGGCCTGGGCCTGTGGGCTGTGTGAGGACTCTGGACTGAAAATATTAGAAAGCTTTCAGGTAAAGAAGTAGCATTTTAAGAGAATTGGTCAGGCTGCTTTTTTTGAGGAGAAATTAAAAAGGGGAACAGGACGGAGTCAGGAAGGATGCAATGGCAGCCTTCCTGGGCAGCGGCTGTGCGGCCTGGTCAGGTGGCAGTGCTGGGGTGGTGGCTGAGCCCGGGGGCGTGCAAAGCATCTGATGTGGTTTGTGAAGGGAGAGGCTAGGCAAGGGTTTGGGCTGGAGAAGGACCGGAGGGTGAGAGGAGCAGTTTTGGGGAGAAAGGACAGAGGTCCTTTCTGCCTCTTTAAGTATACAAAAACAGTCAGAAATCCAAAAAGAAGTTTCCCTGAGCCTCCTTGTTAAAGGCCCAGTACCTTCACTGTGACTTGGGCGGAGGGAGGAGGGAGTCTAACAATTGCTCTCCTATCGAGAGTTCTGAATGTTTAGGCTCATTTCTTTCATATCAGGCAGATTTTAAACATTTTTTATTAGGCCAAGGATTGATTCTTTAAGTACTTTTTAAAGATCTTTTTGGTGTGGACCATTTTTTAAATCTTTATTGAATTTGTTATAGTATTGCCTCTGGTTTATGTTTTTTGGTTTTGTGATTGAGAGGTATGTAGGATCTTAGCTCTGTGACCAGGGATTGAACCCGCAACCCCTGCAGTGGAAGGTGAAGTCTCAACCATTGGACTTAGGGACCAGGGAAGTCTCTAAGTATCTACTTACTTATTTAGGTCACATGCCCTTTTGAAGAGCCAATGTAAGCTATGAACATGATCCCCAAACAGGACTCCCACACACACGCTGTATCTTGCGTCACAGCCTCAGAAAAATCCATGAGCCCTGAGCCCACATGAAGTATGTTGAGGCAAAAAGTAGGGGTGGTCCCCTTAGGATGTTTCAGTGGTGCTTATTTCACAAAATTGCCCTTGTAACAAGAACAATATTGCAATCTTAAAAAATGTGAACTGGTAAATATTTAAGAAACAATCAAGTTGCAATAAGCATGTCCTCACAGAATTGATCCGCCTGCAAAATCAAGCCTGTGCCTCACTGCTCCTTACTATCTTGCCAAGCATGGTCACCAACCCAACATTAGCTTCTCTACAAGCCTGTCACTAACTCACCATTCCTGCCAGAGAGAACCTGTTCTGTTGGGGGCTGCTGGAAATTATAACTATTAAGTCAAAACCTCTTCTTCAGGTTCCAGGTCCCAGAACACATGGCCAGCATACAATTACCAAAATATCCAAGAATCCACCCAATTTTTGCCATAACCTGCTTGACTGCAGGAGTGACACAGGCTCGGACTTCAACCACAGACCAGAAGGGACCAGAAAAGTGATGAGCGGATGGTGTGGAGCCTAGGGTGGCTGGCCTATGAGTGGACCGTCCTTGTGCCAGGGCATCTTGCCATCCAGGTCATGATGTCTGTTCCAACCCAGCTCCCCAGAAATGGCACCATAGGTAGAGTCTCCATGCTCTTCCTCAAAGGAGAGGAGAAGATGGGGCAGCAGATGTGAGGCTGGGGAGAAGGCAGAGCGGATGCACGGCAGGACATTACCAGGCAGGCCAGGACTTGGCAGGAAAACAAAGCTGGTTGTCTGGATACGTGGGATATCTCCGAGGAGACTGGGGGCTTCCCAGGTGGCTCTAGTGGTAACGAACCCGCTTGCTGATGCAGGAGACATACCTGGCTTCAGTCCCTGGGTGGGGAAGGTCTCCTGGAGAGGAAATGGCAGCCCCCTCCAGTATTCTCGCCTGGAGAATCCCACGGACAGAGGAGCCTGGTGGGCCATCATCCACGGGGTCACAAAGAGTTGGACATGACTGAAGCAACTTGGCACACACTGGGGAGACCATATGGAAACACTGTATCCTGTCTGGAACATTCCATCAGAGAGCAAAAGGGCAGGCAGTTTCTCTTCCGGTTCCTCCTGGCTTCCTGTCTCTCCTTGGTCAAAAGTTGCTCCCATGGGGTATTGACTGGGGGTTCCTCCAGTGACCCAGTAAAGAAGCCTGAGGCTCCACAGACCCAGCAGCTTTCTGGGGGCTGAGGCTGCGGGGTCAGGCAGGACCGGAAGGACCTGGCAGGCATGTACACTGCATCCAGTACATTATGCGGGCAGTTCAGCCAACACAGGTTCCATCTGGACTGACACCAGTGCCTGAGGAACGCAGGCTGTGGGCTGAGGTGTGGCGAGGGCAGCTGCAGATGGTGGTCACACACGCTGTCAGGTTGGAGAATCACCTGGTTCCTTCCTGGTCTGCAGCAGATGCTGACCCAGCAGGGGAAACACAGAGCTCGGCCTCCCACCTCCAGGGTGGACAGGTTGAGAGAAGGAAAGTGAGAGGTCAGAGTCTCCATCAGAGATATCAGCATGACGCAAAACAGGATGTTCCATTGTAACATCTGCAGTAGCCCCAGCTCCACATAGGGCAGGAGGCCACTGCCGGGCAGACAAGTGAGGATCCAAGGGCCAGGCAGCCATGTGGCTGGGGCTCCTAGGATAAAATGCAGGTGGATACAGAGCGGGTTAGGTCAGGGCCCCCAATTTCCAGGATCTAGTGCCTGTGATCTGAGGTGGAGCTGATGTAATAATAAGAAAAATAAAGTGCACAATAAATTTAATGCACTTGAATCATCCTGAAACCATCCCCTCCCTCCTCCATCCATGGAAAAACTATTGTCTACAAAAACTGGTCCCTGGTGCCAAAACGCTGGGACTGCTGGGATAGGCTCAGGACAGCCAACTGTAGGTGGAGGATCCACCAAGTAGAGGTGGGAGCAGAGGGGAGCTGACACATGACTTTGCCATTAAAAATGAAAGTCTGCCTATTTGCCTGGTTTTTTTTTTTTTTTGCCTGTTTTAATTGTACTTCATTTCAGCTGCTTACCCTGAGCATCTGACTTTAAAATACTGAGATTGTTATACTTTTTAGTGAATGTATTTTAGTTCACATGCAGCATATGGTATCTATGTATATTGTGTGGGCTCAGTTGTATCCAGCTCTGCAACCCTGTAGCCCACCAGGTTCCCCTGTCCATAGGATTTTCTGGCAAGAATGCTGGGGTGGGTTGCCATTTCCTCCTCTAGGGGATCTTCCCGACTCAGGGATCGAACCCGTGTCTCCAGCATCTCCTACATTGCAGGTGGATTCTTTACTGCTGAGCCACATCTATGTGTAATACCATCTATACCACATAATGATGACTGTTGACATCTAAGTAAGTATTGTGCGTTTTTGTCTCAATAAGCACACACAGCACTTTGCTTTAATAAACAGCATCATGCAACCCAGACTAGATTTGACAGCTCTGAATTCGAGCCAGCTTTATGAATCCAGAGCCCATTGTCTTAGGAGGCACTTTGAGTTTCCTGACCCCATTGTAGTAACAAACATGTATGAAATTACAAGGGGGGAGAAAAAAAAACACTGTGTTTTTACAGCTTTCCCATCTCTGCTGATTTCCGGTGAACACTGCCATGCTAAATTGAGCCACCTGTGATTAGTAATTGTCATCGTGCCTTCCAGAGTCGCTAGAAGACAGGGTGCCTGTCAAGCATCATGACAATGTGCCTACTTTTCCCAGGGGCATCATTTCCTGTAGCCCGAGTAGCTGCCACCTCTTCCCCACCTGTTCCCCAGAAACAGCATCCTGGTTGACAGGTCGTTATTGCCTCAGCCCAGAAGTCCTGCCCAGGGCACCCCATGGAGGTGAACCTGCACCGATTGATTCCGTCATTTCTAAGAGGCAGGAACCACCTCTGTGGGAACCTGGTGGGTCTTTTTGTTTTAATGAAGCAAAAGTAGCCTCCATGTTTGTCTGCACCTGGCTGCAGAGTGACAGCGATTTATCTCGTATCTGAACACAAGTTCAGGACCCTCCTGAGCAATCATGGAAGTCTCCCGACCTCTTTGTGATGGACGCTGTCACCCCACCAAACACCCCTACAGTGACTCCCTCAGAGGGACCTGCGCCGCTTCCCAAAGTCAAACCCCGGAGTAGCCGCAGCTCTAAAAGCCTCGCGCCCTCCCCTTCTCCTCCGATTCTGTCGTGGACACATCGTATCAGAAAGAAATACAAGCAAGTACTCTTCCTTCAGTTAAATCTAGGGTCTGTTCCCTGCTTTTCTGGAATAAACTGGATACTGAAAATCATAATCCACCTCCACTTCCTTTAGTCGCTAATCATAGTTGTTTGTCATCCTCAGAGAAACAGTGTGTACAAGTAGAAATTACTTTTAGTATCTTATAGGTTTGAAATATGTTTGTAGACTAGAAATAACTCACTCTCTTTTGTCTCCCCCTTTGCAGGCAGAGCAGACTAATAAGCTACCTTCCCAAAGCTGAGAGCTTAGAGAAACAAAGACTCAGGGAGACTCTGAAACTGTCCATACAAAGAAATGTTGGGTCGATTAAAAAGTTCATTTGACCTAGCCTGGAGGGACTTTGGGGGAGAATGGGTACATGCATGTGTACAGCTGAACCCCTTTGCTGTCCATCTGAAACTATCACAACACTGTTAATCAGCTATACGCCAATGCAAAATAAAAAGTTCCCCTTTTCTGGTAGTTATGATAGATAATAGTGTGAAAGTGAAAGTGTTAGTCGCTAAGTCGTGTCTGACTCTTTGTGACCCCATGGACTATAGCCCACCAGGCTCTTCTGTCCATGAGTTCTCCAGGCAAGAATACTCGAGTGGGTTGCCATCTGCTTCTCCAAGGGATCTTCCCGATCCAGGGATTGAACCTGGATCTCCTGTATTGCAGGCGGATGAGCCAGCTCTTTACTGTTTGAACCACCAGGGAAGCCTTAGTCAGGATAATAATGGACTTACAATTCTGTGTTCTGCTTTTTTCCACTTAAGCATTGACTTGTAGCCGTCCATTTCTCCATGTGCTTATGTAGGCTTTATAGTTCTCCTTGGTAATGGCTACATTATATGACAAAAGTAATCCCAGAATAATAGTGAGGGGATTACCAAACCGGCCCTGGAAGGATTACACCTGATACACAGCGCTGAGTGCCAGAGGAGCCTGCCAACATGTGATAACTTTGAAAACCTCTTTAACTCGAAGCCCAAATTTTCCCATTTGCCAAATAACCCTAATCATAGTTGTTTGTCATCCTCAGAGAAACAGTGTGTTCAAGTAGAAATTACTTTTAGTATCTTATAGGTTTGAAATATGTTTGTAGACTAGAAATAACTCACTCTCCTTTGTCTCCCCCTTTGAAGGCAGAGCAGTACTCTTCCTAATAAACTACCTTCCCAAAGCAGTAAGCACTGAAAAAAGTAAGTGAGGAGACCAGGCAGAAGTATTTTGGTTCCTTGGTTGTTTTGGAGTCACCTATTTGTAAATGAAATCATTTTGGAGTCACCTTTTGGTAAATGAAATCATTGAAAAACTTCTTGAGCCCATTTGCTTTGTTTTATACAACATGTGCATTGCTTAAAAGTAATTTACAAATGAAAATTGTACTCATCACCCATCCTGTCCATTAACTTAGCTTATTTTTGAGGTTCACTCAACAGGTTTGGTCTTTGCTCAGTGAGAACCTCATGCTCTCAGGTGTGATGGCAGACTGCCCAAATGCTGACACTTTCTTATTGGAATCAAGGATGTTAACAGTCTGAGGAGTCTCTGTTGCCATCCAGCACACTTAGTCCAAACATTTGCTCACATTTCTCTAGTTTAAGGGTACACACACCACTGATGGGGCTTGTTGGGCTTCCCTGGTGGTTCAGTGGTAAAGAATCCACCTGCCAATGCAGGAGATGCAGGTTCTATTCCTGGGTCAGGAAGATCCCTAAAGAAGGAAATGGCAACCCACTCCAGTATTCTTCCCTGGAGAATCCCATGGACAGAGGAGCCTGGCAGGCTACAATCTATAGCGTCACAAGGAGTCAGGAATGACTGAGCAACTAAACGACAAGACAGCACCTTTTCCACTGGTGACAACTCTCTTCATCAGAAAGATACTTATTCATGGAACTCACATCTACTCCTTTGCTACTTTTACTCATTTATTCTCATTAGATATTTTAACATAGCTGCACCAAAAAAAAATAATAATAATTCTAAAATCTTTCAGAAAATGAGTTACTTCCAAGCTCTGCTTTTCTAGAAATGCAAGGTAAAGGAAACATTTCAGACATCAATAATACAGGCTCTCACTCTTCCCATAAAATCTATCAGACAAATATAAACAATAGAAATCCATTTTCCTACATCTGAGAATCCACATTGAGGTTTCTTCCTGAGATTTCTTCTGGGCTTCTTTCTATTACTTGTACTGGTAGCTCAACTGGCAAAGAATCTGCCTGCAATGCAGGAGACCCCGGTTCAATTTCTGGGTCGGGAAGATCCCCTGGAGAAGGGATAGGCTACCCACTCCAGTATTCTTAGGCTTCCCTGGTGGCTCAGATGGTAAAGAATCTGCCTGCAATGTGGGAGACTTGAGTTCTATCCCTGGGTTGGGAAGATCCCCTGGAGAAGGGCATGGCAAGCCACTTCAGGATTCGTGCATAGAGAATCCCCATGGACAGAGGAGACTGGTGGGCTACAGTCCATGGGGTCGCAAAGAGTCGGACACGACTGAGTGATGAAGCACAGCGCAGCACTTTATCTCTTCTGACCCTAAATAAGGGACTATATAGTCATCATCATAAAAGGCAAATGGAAGCATTTGGCCTAAAATAATGCATTGGAACCATGTGAGTCATTAATCTCCATGGAAAGTAGAAAAATGATTCCCCCACCCAAAAAATGACCCTGTGCTAATCCCCAGAACCTGTGCATATGTTACCTTCCATAGCAGAAGAACTTTGCAAGTGTGACTAAGGATCTTGAGATGGAAATATAGTCACAAGACATTCTATCAAAGGGTAGGAGGGTCAGAGTCAGGGAAGGAGATGACAACAGATGCCGAGGACAGAGCAGGAGAGACAAGATCACGCTATACTTCTGGCTTTAAAGATGAATGAAAGGGCCACAAGCCAAGGAATTCAGGCTGCCTCTAGGGGGAAAAGACAAGGGAACCAAATTTTTTTTTTTTTTTTTTTTGGCTGCTCCAGGTCTCAGTTGTGACACACAGGATCTTTGATCTTCGTTACAGCATGCAGGATCTTTTTGTGTGGCATGTGGGATATAGTTCCCTGACCAGGGATCAAACCCGGGTCCCCTGCACTGGCAACGTGGAGTCCTAGCCACTGGACCACCAGGGAAGTTCCTATTTTCCCCCTGGAGCATCCATAGGCAATTCAGCCCTGCTGACTCTGACTATGGCCAGTGAGACCCATTTTGGACTTCCTACCTCCAGAACTATGAGATAAATTTGTGGGGATTTTTTTTTAGATCATTTACATTTAATACAATTATGACTATGACTGGACATCAGTTTACAGTGTTAGTGTCATTTTCTGATTTCCTCCATGATTTTTGTTCCTCTGTGTCCTCACTCCTTTTGATTATTCTAGTAGCACTTGTATTTCATTTTAATTTTTCTATTGGCTCTGTGACTGTCTCTTTGTATAGATCTTTGAATGGTTATTTTCAAGATTGTTTACTATATACTTAACTTTCCACATTCTACTTAGAATTAGTATTTCCCCCAATGATATAGGATCATCTTCTTTTTTCCCCTTTTGTTATCATTCTCATTTTTATTAATTTTCACATATCAAAAATTCCACTAAATGATGTTCTACATTTGCTTTCCATAACAAATATATTTTAAAGAACTTGAAAGGTGAAAAATAGTCTCATTAGCCATGTATTTACCTTTTTGGTTGTTTTTCTTGAATTCTTCACGTTCTGGTTTTCACTCTGGTATCATTATCTTTCCATCTGAGAACCTGCATCCAGCATTGTTTTGTCAAAAAGCAGATCTACAGGGGTGGAAGTGTTAGTCACTAAGTCAGGTCTGACTCTTTTCAACCCAATGGACTATAACCCGCTAGGCTCCTCTGTCCATGGAATTCTCCAGGCAAGAGTACTGGAGTGGGTTGCTATGTCCTCCTCCAGGGGATCTTCCTGACCAAGGGATCAAACTCAGGTCTCCTGCATTGAAGGCAGATTTTTTACCATCTGAGCCACCAGGGAAGCCAGATTTCCTAGGGGTAGATTCTAAATCTGTGTGTTTTAAGCCACTTCAGTTCAGTTTAGTTCAGTCACGCAGTTGTGTCCGACTCTTTGCAACCCCATGGACTATAGCAAGCCAGCCCTCTCTGTCCATCACCAGCTCCCAGCGTTTACTCAAACTCATGTCCATTGAGTTGGTGATGCCATCCAACCATCTCATCCTCTGTCATCCCCTTCTCCTCCCATCTTCAATCTTTCCCAGCAGCTGGGTCTTTTTAAATGAATCAGTTCTTTGAATCAGGTGGCCAAAGTATTGGAGTTTCAGCTTCAACATCAGTCCTTCCAATGAATATTCAGTTTCTTTTAGTTGGACTGGTTGGATCTCCTTGCATTCCAAGGGACTCTCAAGAGTCTTCTCCAACACCACAGTTCAAAAGCATCAATTCTTTGGAGCTCAGCTTTCTTTATAGTCCAACTCTCACATCCATACATGACCACTGGAAAAACCATAGCCTTGACTAGATGGACCTTTGTTAGCAAAGTAATGTCTCCACTTTTTAATATACTGTCTAGCTTGGTCATAACTTTTCTTCCAAGGAGTAAGCATCTTTTAATTTCATGGCTGCAGTCACCATCTGCAGTGATTTTGGAGCCCCCAAAAATAAAGTCTGACACTGTTTCCACTGTTTCCCCATCTATTTCCCATGAAGTGATGGGACCAGATGCCATGATCTTCGTTTTCTGAATGTTGAGCTTTAAGCCAACTTTTTCGCTCTCCTCCTTCACTTTCATCAAGAGGCTTTTTAGCTCCTCCTCACTTTCTGCCATAAGGGTGGTGTCATCAGCATATCTGAGGTTATTGATATTTCTCCCGGCAATCTTGATTCCAGCTTGTGTTTCTTCCAGTCCAGCGTTTCTCATGATGTACTCTGCATATAAGTTAAATAAGCAGGGAGACAATATACAGCCTTGACGTACTCCTTTTCCTATTTGGAACCAGTCTGTTGTTCCATGTCCAGTTCTAACTGTTGCTTCCTGACCTGCATACAGATTTCTCAAGAGGCAGGTTAGGTGGTCTGGTATTCCCATCTCTTTCAGAATTTTCCACAGTTTATTGTGATCCACACAGTCAAAGGCTTTGGCATAGTCAATAAAGCAGAAATAGATGTTTTTCTGGAACTCTCTTGCTTTTTCCATGATCCAGCGGATGTTGGCAATTTGATCTCTGGTTCCTCTGCCTGTTCTAAAACCAGCTTGAACATCAGGGAGTTCACGGTTCACATATTGCTGAAGCCTGGCTTGGAGAATTTTGAGCATTACTTTACTAGCGTGTGAGATGAGTGCAATTGTGCGGTAGTTTGAGCATTCTTTGGCATTGCCTTTCTTTGGAATTGGAATGAAAACTGACCTTTTCCAGTCCTGTGGCCACTGCTGAGTTTTCCAAATTTGCTGGCATATTGAGTGCAGCACTTTCACAGCATCATCTTCCAGGATTTGAAACAGCTCAACTGGAATTCCATCACCTCCACTAGCTTTGTTCTTAGTGATGCTTTCTAAGGCCCACTTGACTTCACATTCCAAGATGTCTGGCTCTAGATTAGTGATCACATCCTCATGATTATCTGGGTCGTGAAGATCTTTTCTGTACAGTTCTTCTGTGTATTCTTGCCACCTCTTCTTAATATCTTCTGCTTCTGTTAGGTCCATACCATTTCTATCCTTTATCGAGCCCATCTTTGCATGAAATGTTCCCTTGGTATCTCCAATTCTCTTGAAGAGATCTCTAGTCTTTCCCATTCTGTTGTTTTCCTCTATCTCTTTGCATTGATTGCTGAAGAAGGCTTTCTTATCTCTTCTTGCTATTCTTTGGAACTCTGCATTCAGATGCTTATATCTTTCCTTTTCTCCTTTGCTTTTCACTTCTCTTCTTTTCACAGCTATTCGTAAGGCCTCCCCAGACAGCCATTTTGCTTTTTTGCATTTCTTTTCCATGGGGATGGTCTTGATCCCTGTCTCCTGTACAATGTCACGAACCTCATTCCATAGTTCATCAGGCACTCTATCTATCAGATCTAGTCCCTTAAATCTATTTCTCACTTCCACTATATAATTGTAAGGGATTTGATTTAGGTCATACCTGAATGGTCTAGTGGTTTTCCCTACTTTCTTCAGTTTAAGTCTGAATCGGGCAATAAGGAATTCATGATCTGAGCCACAGTCAGCTCCTGGTCTTGTTTTTGCTGACTGTATAGAGCTTCTCCATCTTTAGTTGCAAAGAATATAATCAATCTGATTTCGGTGTTGACCATCTGATGATGCCCACGTGTATCTTCTCTTGTGTTGTTGGAAAAGGGTGTTTGCTATGACCAGTGCATTCTCTTGGCAAAACTCTATTAGCCTTTGCCCTGCTTCATTCTGTACTCCAAGGCCAAATTTGCCTGTTACTCCAGATGTTTCTTAACTTTCTACTTTTGCATTCCAGTCCCCTATAATGAAAAGGACATCTTTTTTGGGGTGTTAGTTCTAGAAGGTCTTGTAGGTCTTCATAGAACCGTTCAACTTCAGCTTCTTCAGCATTGCTGGGCAGGGCATAGACTTGGATTACCATGATATTGAATGGTTTGCCTTGGAAACAAACAGAGGTCATTCTGTCATTTGTGAGATTGCATCCAAGTACTGCATTTTGGACTCTTTTGTTTACTATGATGGCTAGTTCGTTTCTTCTGAGGGATTCTTGCCCACAGTAGTAGATATAATGGTCATCTGAGTTAAGTTCACTCATTTCAGTCCATTTTAGTTCGCTGATTCCTAAAATGTCGACGTTCACTCTTGCCATCTCCCGTTTGACCGCTTCCAATTTGCCTTGATTCATGGACCTAACCTTCCAGGTTCCTATGCAGTGTTGCTCTTTACAGCATCGGCCCTTGCTTCTATCACCAGTCACATCCACAACTGGGTGTTGTTTTTGCTTTGGCTCCGTCTCTTCATTCTTTCTGGAGTTATTTCTCCACTGATGTCCAGTAGCGTGTTGGGCACCTAACAACCTGGGAGTTCACCTTTCAGTGTCCTGTCTTTTTGTCTTTTCATACTGTTCATGGGGTTCTCAAGGCAAGAATGCTGGTGGTTTGCTAGTCCCTTATTCAGTGGACCACATTCTGTCAGAACTCTCCACCATGACCCGCCCATCTTGGGTGGCCCTACATGGCACTTAGTTTGGGGTAATATGTTACAGCAGCAAAGAGGAGAATAATACACCTTGCTTTCCAAAATCCTCCCATCAATGACGGGATATTTACAGACTCAAATAAAATGAACACATCACAGCTGCACAAGCTACTAAAAACCATGAGAATGGACGTGGATGTTATTTTCTCAACCCATAATGTGAGGTGGATATCTAAAAGGTGGGGCTTGGGTGTCATGTTAGAAATCTGGAAAAAGCCTCGAGGCGGGAATGTGCTTGTCAGAGAGAAGCAGCAGCAGGAAAGCGGGTGAATGGCAGGGAGTGGGCGAGGGGCTGGAGGCAGAAGATATGGCCAAGGAGGCGGCAGAGCCCTGGCCTGTGAGGTCTACAGGGCTCACTCAAAACTCTGAACTTGAGAGTACTTCCGGAGCTCATCTTTGCCTCCTGGACTTCATCTTTAGTGAGATGGGCTTTCCAGCACGCCCCTTCCCTGGCTCTGGCTCCAGATCTGGCCCAGTGCACATTTTCCTTGTGGCAGCCTCTGGAGTGGGCGTGCTGAAGAGCAGCCCGGGGGCAGGAGGGGACCCCGGTCATTAAGAAGCCTAATCACGGAACACAGTGACACTGTGGGTGGGCTGCTGCTGATTGGGAGAAAATATCTTCATCATCTGGACACCTGAACAGAGGAGTAAAAATAGAATCCCCAGGATTTTTTTAAAAAATAAGACACACACACACAGAGGAAGCAGACCCAAATCTTTCCTGAGACTAGAGCAGCTTGAGAGAGGGAAAGAAGAAGAAAATGGAGCAGCTACTCTGATAGAATAGAGAACTGGGGAAGAGGATAGTAAACGATTCCATGAAGCCCAGGTTGCTAGGGCCCAGAGACCCAGTGCCTGGGAGCTAGAGGAGGAAGCAGCCCAGGTCGGGCATCTTGTTCTAGTGCCTGAAACCCTGGACCCAGCCCCCTCCAGGAACCCCTTGCCCTGGCGGCCAGAGATGCACTATAGCTTAGCAAGTCACGCTTCTCCCTTCATCCACCTCTCCCCATACACACGTGTGTGCAGCCATACACACAAACACTGTCTCTTTCCATTCTAGTCTTCCAAATGACCCTCTGCTGTGGATTAAAGACCACGTACTCAATATTTTGAAATTACTCAAAATCTGCTAGGGAAAGAAACGAAGCCCATCAGGCAGTCTCCGGGGCAGAAATAACCTTGTGTGCATGCTCACTTGCTAGGCTGTGTCCAGNCAGCCATACACACAAACACTGTCTCTTTCCATTCTAGTCTTCCAAATGACCCTCTGCTGTGGATTAAAGACCACGTACTCAATATTTTGAAATTACTCAAAATCTGCTAGGGGAAGAAACGAAGCCCATCAGGCAGTCTCCGGGGAAGAAATAACCTTGTGTGCATGCTCACTTGCTAAGCTGTGTCCAGCTCCATGGCCCATCAGGTTCCTCCGTCCATGGGATTTCCCAGGCAAGAATACCGGAGTGTGTTGCCATTTCCTTCTCCAGGTGATCTTCCCGAACCAGGGATCAAACCTGCATCTGCTGCATTGGCAGGGGGGTTCTTTACCACTGAGTCATTAGGGAAGCTCCGGAAATAATCTTAACTCAGTGCTTAACCCAGTGACTTTATTTTTTTTTTAATTGGAGTATAGTTGCTTTACAGTGTTGTGTCAGTTTCTGCTATACAACAAAGTGAATCAGCTATACATATACATAGACCCCCACTCTTTTGAATTTCCTTCCCATTTAAGTCACCAGAGAGCACTGAGCAGAGTTCCCTGTGATAGACAGTAGGTTCTCATTAGCTATCTCTTTTATACATAGTATCAGCAGGATATGTATGTCACCCCTCATCTCCCAATTCATCCGGCCACTCCCTTCCCTCTTTGGCATCCATACATTTGTTCTCTATGTCTGTAGTGACTTTACATATGAGGACACACAGAATTCCCACTGGCATCACCACCTCTTTCAGAAATCGCTTCAGGATCCACAGTAAGGGAAAAGCCCTATATTCATAACTAAGAAACTTCAAAAGGGCATTACTTTCTTTTTATTATAGTCTTATTGAGATAAAATGTACATACCATGTATTTCACTCATTTACTGTGGTCAGTAAAATGGCTGTTAGCATCTTCACAGTCAAGCAAACACCACCACAATCAATTTTAAAACATATTTATCACCTCCAAAACTCCTATGCCTCTTTTCCTAGTTCCCCCCACCCCCTCCTCCAGCCCTAGACAACCCTCAATCTACTTTCTGTCTCCATGGACTCATCTCTTCTGGATATTTATTTATAAATGTGGTCCTTTGTGGTTGACTTAGCATGTTTCCAAGGCTAATCCATGTTGTAGCATGTCTAACCACCTCGTTTCTTCTTAGGGCTTAATAATATTCTGTTGTGTAAATGTGCCATGTTTATTTGTCCATTCATCAGCTGATGGACATTTGGATTGTCCCCAGGTGTTGACTATGATGAACAATGCTGCCTATCTGGCGTGTTTTCATTTCTCCTTCTTACAGACCTGGGAGTGGTTTTGCTGGGCCATATGACAACTTAATCTTGAACCTTTTGAGGAAGTGCCAGGCTGTTTTTCAAAGTGGTTGCACCATTTTACATTCCCACCACACGTGGTGGCTTCCAGTTTCTCCACACCTTGGCCAAGCCTTGTTATTACCTAAATTATTGATTATAGCCATCCTAGTGGATGTGAAGTGGTATTTCACTGTGGTTTTGATTTGCATTTTATGACAGCTAATGATATTGAGCATCTTTTCCAGAGCTTATTGGTCACTTGTATATCTTCTTTGGAGAACTATCTATTCAGAACCTTAACTCATTTTTCAGTGGGTTGTCTTTTTAGTATTGAGTTGGTTGTAGGAATTCTTATAGAGATAAGTTCCTCATCAGAAATATGCAAAAATGTTTAGCCCGTTCTATTAGTTTTCCTTTCATTTTCATGATGGTGTTCCTAGAATTGCAAATGTTTTTAATGTTGATGAAGTCCAATTTATCTGTGTTTTCTTTAGTTTCTATCTTCATTACTGCAGCTTTTGTAAGTTTTGAAACTGGGAAATGTGAGTCCTCCAATTTTGTTCTTTTTAAAGATGGTTTTGGCTATCCTGGGTCCCTTGAATTTCCATGGGAATTTTAGGATCAGCTTGTCAATTTCTGCAAAGAAGTCAGCTTGGATTTTTATAGGGATTGCACTGAATCTGTAGATCAGTTTGAAGAGTACTGTCACCTTACAATATTAAGTCTCCCAGTAAGTGATCATGTACTTAGGTCTTTCCATTTATTTAGGTCTTCTTTAGTTTTGGCTATCCTGGGTCCCTTGAATTTCCATGGGAATTTTAGGATCAGCTTGTCAATTTCTGCAAAGAAGTCAGCTTGGATTTTTATAGGGATTGCACTGAACCTGTAGATCAGTTTGAAGAGTACTGTCATCTTACAATATTAAGTCTCCCAGTAAGTGATCATGTACTTAGGTCTTTCCATTTATTTAGGTCTTCTTTAATTTGCTTCAGTGACTTTGTAGTTTTGTGGTTTTCAGAGTATACATTTTGCACATCTTTTGTCAAATATAGACCTAAGGATTTTATTCTTTTTGATGCTACTGTAAATAGAGTTGTTTCTGTAATTTAATTTTCACTTTGTTCATAGCTAGGATGTAGAAATCAAATTGATTTTTATATATTGATCATATACCCTGAACAAAACAAACTGGGATTAAAATACACAATTAAAAAAAATAATAACATGGGTTACAATAAAAGAGGTCAAGAACATTTTAAAGGAAATTATTCAGTTATAAGTTTGAAAAGAAGGGCAGTCCTGTTCCTATTTAGGGGNTTGATTTTTATATATTGATCATATACCCTGAACAAAACAAACTGGGATTAAAATACACAATTAAAAAAAATAATAACATGGGTTACAATAAAAGAGGTCAAGAACATTTTAAAGGAAATTATTCAGTTATAAGTTTGAAAAGAAGGGCAGTCCTGTTCCTATTTAGGGGAATAAAGGGAAACAGGACACTCGAGGTCTGTAAAGAGGTTGGAGAGTTCGTCAGATGAGTAAAACCACCGCAGCGGTTTTGTTAGTTGAGACTTTAACTTTCAGGATATTTAATATAAAGCTCTCTTGGCTTGGAAGGGGCTCATTTCCTTGTCACCTCAACACCCACACTTTGCATAAGCCAAGCTTGCAGACAGACTTAGCAGCATCTTTGGAGCTTCCCTGGTGGATCAGGTGGTAAAGAATCTACCTGCAATGCAGAAGACCTGGGTTCAATCCCTGGGTCAGGAAGATTCCCTGGAGAAGGAAATGGCAGCTGACTCCAGTATCCTTGCCTGGGAAATCCTACAGACAGAGGAGCCTGGCAGGCTACAGTCCATGGGGTCGCAAAGAGTCAGACACAACTGAGCTACAAACACTCTCACTTTAGCATCCCTGGGAAGAGGCCACCTTTCAGAGGTACAGTCACGTAAGTAATTTAATGACCCCAAGAAAGACAAGGTTGGGTGGACCTTCGTGAGTCATTACCAGTGTTTTCTTCTTTCTCAAAATCAAGCTAGGCCATTACAGGGATTCTGGGTCTTTGCCACCTTCTCCCCAAGTTGTCTAACACATGGGCCATAAACACTAGCAAAGTCCCTTTTTGCATGACTTGTTTGGTCCAGTTAGGTTTGTACCTAACATTTCATAGTAAATTCTTGAAGCAAAAGTGAATTTTAATAACCCTAAGTCATCCTTTTCACTTCCCAACCAAGACGGTTATTGAGAACAGTTTGGGATACAGCAATTCTATCCAGAAATCTCCTGTACAGTTTAAAAAAAAATAAATAAGCAACAGTAACAACAATGGCTGTATTTTAATAAAATCAAGTCATGTGACTTCATACTGTTCACACAGTATGAAGTGGCAGGCGAATCAATCAACTAGTCAAAAAAAAAAAAAAAGATGTTAACTTACTGAGTTTTTAAGAATTTGAACAATAAATAATCTTATATTTTAAAATTTCTACACTATTTAATGATATGTAATCAGCAAACATGGTTTAAAACTTTAAAATTTTAAATGCCCTTTGAAAATATACACATGTTCTTTGCTCCCAGTGGGTCCACTTATAGACACGTGTGCTGTAGTCAGTCTTGTCTAAGGACACAGATATACACGATTAAGGGTAAAAAATGTTAAAGCTGCCTAAACATCCATTAATAGTAATAAACTATGGGATACTATGCAATTATTAACAGTGACAGACTCCAAAAGAACTGACCCCCCAAAACTATACAAGATAAATTATTTATTGAGAAAAGCAAAATATATANTGTAGTCAGTCTTGTCTAAGGACACAGATATACACGATTAAGGGTAAAAAATGTTAAAGCTGCCTAAACATCCATTAATAGTAATAAACTATGGGATACTATGCAATTATTAACAGTGACAGACTCCAAAAGAACTGACCCCCCAAAACTATACAAGATAAATTATTTATTGAGAAAAGCAAAATATATATATCACATATATATACATGGTATCTCACGCTTTTAAAAATCACATATTAAAAAAATAAATATGTCTTTATAACAATATTGATATGTGAATATAAAAGAGAAAAATACATGGAAGGATCCTGTGATAAGCAGAATATCAGCCCTCAGAGATGTCAACACCCTAATCCCAGAGCCTGTGAATATGCTATGCTATTTGGCAAGAGAGAGTGTAGGTTGCAGATGAAATTAAGGTTATTAACCAGCTGACTTTCAAATAGGGAGATTAAAAATAATATATTTAAAAAGAGAAGTCCCTGATGGTCCAGTAGCTAAGACTCAGTTATTCCACTGCAGAAGGCATAGTTTTGCTCCCTGGTCAGGGAACTAAGTTCCCACATGTTTTTCAGTCACTATGTTGTGTCCAACTTTGCAATGGTGTGGATTGTAGCACTCGAGGCTTCCCTGTCCTTCACTATCTCCTGGAGCTTGCTCAGATTCATAACCATTGAGTCAGTGATGACGTCCAACCATCTCATCCTCTGCTACCCTCTTCTTCTTTGGCCTTCAATCTTTCCCAGCATCAGAGTCTTTTCCAGTGAGTCAGCTGTTTGCATCAGGTGATCAAAGTATTGCATCAGGTGATCAAAGTATCAGTCTTCCCAGTGAATATTCACAGTTGATTTCCTTTAGGATGGACTGGTTTGATCTTGCAGTCCAAGGGACTCTCAAGAGTCTTCTCCAGCATGATTCAAAAGCATCAATTCTTCAGCACTTAGCCTTCTTTATGGTCCACCCATCACATCCCTACATGGCTACTGGGAAAACCATAGCTTTGACTAGAGGACCTTTGTCAGCAAAGTGATGACTTTGCTTTCACTGTGTGGCCACAGAAAAGAAGAAAGAAAGAAAGTGTGCACTGACTATTATAAGGATGTTGAGGAGGAAAAGATAGCTTCCATCTGTTTGCAAGAGAGCAAGGTTCCTGGAGGAGGTGCAATTTAAACTGGATCTTAAATAAATGGAATATTGACAAGCAAAGAGAGAGGAG
Organism: Oreotragus oreotragus; assembly: GCA_006410675.1. Lineage (NCBI taxonomy): Eukaryota > Metazoa > Chordata > Mammalia > Artiodactyla > Bovidae > Oreotragus > Oreotragus oreotragus. Next base: position 344,360 of record SJYX01000666.1, on the reverse strand, counting down.
GGGTTCTCCTGCATTGCAGGCAGATTCTTTACCAGCTGAGCTATCAGGGAAGCTCCAAATAAATAGAATATTAACAAGCAAAGTGAGAGGAGGTGATCAAAATGAAGAGGCTACATTTAGAACACAGGAATGGTCCAAGTACAGGAAAAGACCCTTGAGCTTAATTTGCATGATATTCAGTAGAACAGTTGGCTTCACCATCCATGAGAGCATTAATCCTGATCCCAGAGTCTTGGATGGATTCTTGTGGGTTTGGGCTTCATTTGGTAGGTGATGGAAACCCAGGAAGGTTTTGGCATTATGATAAAAACTGATTATGTTACTTTTTCAGATTAGGGAGACAGACAGGAAGACCCTCCCACGGCTAAGGCTCTGAGATTAGAACAGAAGGGAAGAGGGCAAAGCGGAGAGAAATTTGGGAGCTGCTATAGAAGGTAGGGCAGGAAGACTTCATCACACTGCAGCTGTGGGCTGGCAGGAGGAAGCAGAGTAGCAAGAAATGTGGAGGTGAGGGCGGGTTGGGATAAACTGAGCTTTAGATACCAGTGGATTCTCTTGGCTTTTTTTTGGCGGGGGCGACGGGGGACACACTGCATGGCATGTGAGATCTTAGTTCCCTGATCAGGGATCAAACCCAAGCCCCCTGCATTGGAAGCGTGGAGTCTTAACCACTGGACCGCCTAGGAAGTCCCCAGGGGAGTCTCCAGGGCAGGTGCTGGGTGACTTGCAAGGCTCCAGGACTGGGAGGTACCATGGAGCGTGGGCTCAGGGCCAGAGCCAGAGCCCGCACAGCACGGCACCATCTGCGTCCCCAGGGCAGGATCCACCTTTCTGTGACATCCTCATCCCTTCTCTCTGCCTATCCACCTGCCCTCCCAGGGGACTTTCATCCCCAGCTCAGCGATCATTTGTTCTTTCCCAAAGCCACATGTAGCCTTTCTATTCACCAACACAGTGGTTCAGCTCCAGAAATTTCGCACTCTGCGTATTCTCAGGGGGGGGTGTGTGTCTTCAGGCTCTGCCACTACACTCAGGTCTCTCTCTGTTAAGATTCTAGTGAGAAATTCCCTGAGAGGAACCCTGAGAAACCCGGGCCCGCAGCCCACGCTGTCAAGAAAACTGCCTTTACAGATGACTTAGATGCTTCCATCAGAAAGGTTCATCTCCCGACATCTGCTAAAGAGGCATGACCTGCTTTTTACGTGCATATCATAAGAGGGAATTAGTTCAAAACCCCGATATGCACAATTAAATTTTTCTTTTATAGATACTTGGTCTTTCATCAGAAATTCTTCTCGAGTGGGTCTCATTGGCAAACATGCAAAGTGAGGAGCTGACAAAAAGCAAAAACAAAAGAATGGGCCGCTTGCTTTGGGAGGATTTGTTCTGCTTGGGTTCTACAGACTCACACACATATATCATTTCCCTGATCTCAGAAGATGATGTCCCCATCCCACAAATCCTACATTAGATCTGAAGAACTCGCCTCTCATCAACTTTTTCCTCTTTCATACCCAGGGAGGTCAAAGGACCAACTATTGTTGGCTGAATTGTTCTATTCTATTGAAAGAAACAGTATTTAACATCAAATGCAAGGCATTTTTCTGACTTGATCTTACAGATCCACTCAAACAGCACAGATCTGAAATAACTTTCAGAATCAAAACAGAAGGCTCTACCCCAGACACTCTTGAGATGACATTTACATCTATCTCTCTCTTTTTTTTTTTTTTGTTCTTGTTCATATGTTTTTGCCAAGCCTAGATGACCGTAACAATGTTGTATAAACAATCCCAAGTACAAATGCTGAAAATTGCTTTCTTTCCCTTACTTTCAATATGAAACAATAACCAACAGGACTCGAGGGGATTTATTTTATGAAACGAGCATGTATACCCCTGTACACCCCTCCCCCAGCCACATGTGCAGATTTTCCACCACCTCCATTTTTATGAAATTATCTACTTTTTTTTCTTCGTCGTATCCCCTTTAGTTTATCTCCTGAAGTGACCACTTTGGAGCACAGAAGTCTATATTAAAATCCCCCCTCCAACCCACGAGAGGGCTTCTCATGTGGCACCAGTGGCAGAGAATCCACATGCCAATGCAGGAGGCACAGAGAAGCAGGTTCAGTCCCTGGGTCAGAAAGATCCCCTAAAGAAGGGAAGGCTGCCTGCTCTGGTACTCTTGCCTGGAGAATCCCGTGGACAGAGGAACCTGGTGGGCTCGAGTCCATGGGGCCACAAAGAGTTGGACAACTGAGAGACTGAGCACATTACTTGGTGAGAAGCTCCCAGTCGCTGGGGAGTATTTCAGAATTTCCCACTGAACATCCATGTTAAATCCCTACTCCCACTCTGCCAATACCCAGTCCCATATATGGGTGGATATTTAAAGAGAAACTTTGAACCATCATTGAAAAACCATACAGGTTTTTAAACTGTAGAAAGTGATCTTATAAACATGCATTTAAAATAATTTTCCCAAGGATCTCTTTGAACTGGCTTCTTAAAATGGCAAGTAAGCAAATGTTACATAATTTCCCCCTTTATCATATTCAGGGTTAGAGAAATAGTGTGATGTCTCCAAAGAAACATGCTGGCAGTGAGGCAGGGGAGGGGGGCGGTAAGTTAGAAAAGCACTTTCACTTTTAGGTTATGATGGAGAGTCAGCTTAGCCCCAAGAGTGGCCAAGGTCCCGAAGCAAAGAAGCCAAGAATTGGGTGTGAAGTTAATCATGTGTTTGCTTCTCCGGGAGGGCAGGCTGAGGCCACTGTAGCACAGTGAGACCAAAAGCCACGAGACCAGTGAATTTCTGAGCATTCATTTCCTCTGGGCTCTGCTGACACAGAGGCATTACTATGCACCCCTCCTGACCTTCTAGAACTGAGTTCCCTGGAGAAAGAGAGCTCCAGATGGTGGTGATGAGAGACAGAACCTTCAAAAGCAAAATTAACATTTCCTTTAAAATTAGCCACACATACTCTTCTCAATTTCCAGGGATTTGCATTCCCCTTTGAATGTAATTTTATTAATTTATTCAGGGAACGATCTGTTATCCAGAGGCTGATGATCTGGTACAGGAAGGAGACAAACTTTCCATTCTCCTCCCTCTCTTTTGGGGTTTCCCAGGTGGTATTAGTGATAAAGAACCTGCCTGCTAATGCAGGAGATGCAAGAGATGCAGGTTTGATTCCAGGGTTGGGAAGATCCCCTGGAGGAGGGCATGGCAACCCACTCCAGGATTCTTGCCTGGAGAGTCCCACGGACAGAGGAGCCTGGTGGGCTACGGTCCAGAGCCACAGGAGTCAGCCGTGACTGAAGCAACTTGGCACAGATGCCTCTCTTTTCACCCTGCCTGACCACTGGTCATTAAACTGTGCACGAGTGGGAAAGACAAACAGGGTGACGGTTGTTGGAGGTTTGGGGTCAGCAAAATGGGTGGTGAACTGAGCACCAGCTCTGGATTCTGAGAACATGGGTTCAAGTCCGAACCAGATCTAGACCAGGGGTGTGGTGGCCAGAGGTCAGGCTCACCCTGGATTGAAACCTTGAAAGCTCTGCCAACAACTGTGTGACTGTGGACGTGTGAATTCACTTCACGGCACGTCGATTCATTGAGCTGGTCACTGGGAATAACTGTAATACCTATGTTGGAGCATTGTTATGAATGACTCAGATATAAAGCGCCCAGCACAGGGGCTGATAGGCAATAGGTAACTATTCGTTTATATGTGATGGTTACTGTTGTGGTCATAGTTGTATAAAACCAAATGTGTCCCTTAACCCTCTGTCTTCAGTGCCCTAATCGCTAAAATAATGCTGACCTCACAAAGCTGTCAGAATTATCCTATTTGATAATATTAAAGTATCACACATACAATCATCAGTAAAATACGAGTGACAGAAAAGTCTTAAAAATTTGGGTCAACTATATACAATAGCCAAGACACAGAAGCAATCTAAATACCCACCAACAGATGAATGCATAAAGAAGATGTGGTATATATACACAATGTACTATTAGTCATAAAAAGGAAAAAAATAATGCCATTTGCAGCAACATGGATGGGCCTAGAGATTATCATCCTAAATGAAGTAAGTCAGACAGAGAAACACCATATGATATCACTTAGATATGGAATCTAGAAAATGATACAAATGAACTTATCTAAAAACTGAAATAGATTCACAGACATAGAAAACAAACTTAATAGTTACCAAAAGGAATAGTGAGAGGGAGGGGACTTTGGGATTAATATATACACACTATTATATATAAAACAGGTAAACAAGGACCTACTCAATATCTTCTAATAACATGTAATGGGAAATAATCTGAATTTTATACCCACAAACACACATATACAGTTGGTCAGGAAGATCCCCTGGAGGAGGGCACAGCAACCCACCCCTGTATTCTTTCCTGGAGAATCCCACGGACAGAGGAGCCTGGCGGACTACAGTCCATAGGGTCGCAAAGAGTTGGACATGACTGAATTAGCACACATGCATACACATACATATCGTTAGATATAGATATCTGAATCGCTTTGTTGTACACTTGAAAGTAACACAATATTGTAAATTAACTATACTTCAGTTTTAAAAAATAGGGGGTCAGAAGAACAAGAAATCTCACTACTTTAGGCAATGATTAGCATCACCCACTACAGTTGATGAGCTGTATCAGGAAAGAACCCCAGCCTCATAGACAAGCAAGGGATAATAAGACCCCAAAGGATATGCCCAGGTGATGAACAGAGCAGGGCTGCCACACCCCACAGTAGCCAGAAGTGGTCTCTGAGATGTGATAAATCACTAGCAACACAGTTTCTTACCCGCAGCACAGCAACCAGCAGGAACATCAAATGGTCATGCTGGCTCTTGTGCCTCCTGAGCCCACTGGGCAACATGGTGGGTCCAGATGAAAGCTGGTCACTCAGCAGGTTGCTCTGCATTTGAGGGGTGTGGGACCCAGGGCTCAGCACCTTTGGAAGGAAGCAGCAAACAAGCCAGTCCCTTGTTTCCCCTAGGAGCAAGCAGTAACCACACCATGCTCACCTGGACCTGTCTTGTCTGTGTGAACTGCTACAGGAACTGCTCAGTATCGGGGATGGATGTGGCTTGACGTCTGCACCCTTGGGAAAGACATGCACGGGTTCTTGGGGCCCAGGGTGAACTCTCCCTTCCCCTAAAAGGCAAAGCTTGTGAGCCAGTCATTAATTATTACAACCCAGTGTATAATATATACACACAACTGAAATCCAAGCCCACGCCACCAAAACACATACAAGTAATTCATAGTGGTACACTTTTAACAGCCCCAAAGTACAAATGTCCGTCGACAAGAGAATAGATAAATAAATGAGAGGACAGGCAGACAATGGAGCACTTCCACCAGTTAAGTAAACAACAGCTGTGCCAAACAACTAGGACGACTCTCACACACATCATGCTGCGTGAAGGACCCAGACACACAAAAGGACACACCCTTTATTATCCCACTTATCTGAGTTAAAAGCAAGCTGAACAAATCCAGGGTGTGAAATGCAAGGAGGGCAGGAACCTTTGGGGAAGAAAGGAGAGGGGGATTGGCAGCAAGCCTCTGGGACACTCATCATGTTCTCGTCCTTGATGGGGGTGGGGTGGGGGAGGCTCCTTGGGACAAGGCAATGGCAACCCACTCCAGTATTCTTGCCTGGAAAATCCCATAGACAGAGGAGCCTGGCGGGCTACAGCCCACGGGGTCGCAAAGAGTCGGGACATGACTGAGAGTACACAGCAACCAGTTGTAAACTTATATGCTTTTTTGCATATATCTTGTATTTCAATAGAACAGTTTTTTTAATGAATTTTTCTTTATTATATTTCTTTCTTTGGTTTTTAAATTCATTTCTAATTGGAGGATAATAGCTTTACAATGTTGTGTTAATTTCTGCTGTACAATAACGTGAGTCAGCTATATGTATAGATATATCCTCTCCCTCTTAAACCTCCCTCCCGCCTCCTACCCCATCCCACCCCTCTAGGTCATCACAGAGCCCCGGATTGAGCTCCCTGTGTTACACAGCAGCTTCCCACTAGCTGTTTTATGTACAGTAACATATATGTTTCAATGCTAATCTCTCAGTTGATTCCAAAAATAGTTTAAGAAGTTGGGCCAAGTAGAAAGAATGGAATGATTGGCCCACAGCCACCATCCCTTTAATGATGAGCGTTCCTGCCAGCAGTGAGGAAAAGCGGCAGTTGGCAGGCCTGCTCTTCTAAGAGGGGACAGCATCGCAGATAGAGGCACCTAAGTGAGCCTCAAACAGGCGACATCACCAACATTCCATGACATTCCAGATAACAATGAGACCACAAATGACTTCTCAGAAGTCTTGCTTCTAAGAACCTGCAATTACGGCAGATCCTATCACTGACCCTTACATATTCTTCCTGATCAGTTACCTTATCACAAGGAGGAGAAGGAAGAAGAGGCTTTGGGTGCCTGGCAGGTTGAGCATGGCCCCGATTTTCATTAAAGTTCACGTGGGAGATCTGAGCCGCTTGTACCTGATCACACGCCCATAGGAAGATACTGGCACAGAGTTACAGGAACAGCGTATGGACGCAACTGAAGCCCCAGAGTTGGCAGTGGCTGCAGAACTTTCCTCAGACAGCTGCTGAAAATTACTTCTGATAGTAGGAGGGTGGAGGTGGGGTACCAGCTGCTGGGAGATGGGGGTGGGGATGGGAGGTAAGCAGCCCTAATTTGGGGGTAGAAAGAAGTCTTCTTTCTCAGCTTGGATTCCCAATAACAGAAAATGTATTTTGGTTCTTTTTGTTACTTTTTAACTTGGCAATTTATAGCTTCTAACATCTGACTGTCAAGCTACACAGAAATATTAGCATTGTGAATCTATTTCCCTGTTTAATTTGCTTGCATTAATGTAGAACCAGCCTCTGGTATTCCCAGAACCAAGTGGAATGTATTTACTAATATATAGCATATAATACCAGTTACAAACAAATAATATTTAGCAATCAATTGAAATGAATTTGGCTAGATATTTTTCTCAGGGGAAGAAGTTATTCAGGAGATCTACAGTTAGTTACATAAGAACGTGGACCATCAGATCTGACCTTCACCTCTAATCTTCTAATCTGAAAGTAAACAGGAGAGCTGGAATCATCCATCCAAATTGTCAGGATAGAATTGTACTAGAAACCCAGCTTAATAATTTCTGGTAGAAATCTTTATCCTGATATATATCATCCAAGGCTCAGAAAGTGAAGAATCCGCTGGCAATGCAGGAGCCACAGGAGACTCAGGTTCAATTCCTGAGTCAGGAAGATCCCCTGGAAGAGGAAATGACAACCCACTCCAGTATTCTTGCCCGGGAAATCCCATGGACAGAGGATCCTGGCGGGTACAGTCCATGGGGTCACAAAGAGTCGGACAGGACTGAGCGATGGACTCATACCATGCATGTATGGTATGTTTGTTTGCTGCACGGCACAGCACACAGGATCTTAGTTCCCCAACCAGGGATCAAACCCACACCTGCTGCAGTGGAAGAACAATGTGTTCATCACTTGACCACCATGGGAGTCCCTATAATCCAAGACTTTTATTGTCCAACTTGTCTGTTTCCACGGATGGCTATGGGCTTCCTTAGGCCAATGACTTCTTTATACATCACAGGCTCAAGCATAGTACCTGGCACACAGCCAGAAGGCAACGCATTTTGTTGAATGAACAAATAAACTTGCATGATTGGCATAATGGAGCGAGAACAGAAGTGCTTACTGACCAACTCGGCCCACCTGCCCGAGGTTCTCTCATCAGCTAGTTTGGCCATCAGTGATCTTTGCCAGGGCTTAGAACACAATGATCTCATTTCCAGGCTTTCTCACCCTTTTCATTTTTCAAAGTAGAGTTTATCTTTTTAAAGTAATTTTATATTTACAGCAAAATTGAGTGGAAAGTAGAGATTTCCATTACACTCCCTGCTTCCACATGCACAGACTCCCCCATTATCAACATCCCCCACCAAAGAGGTACATTTGTGACAACTGATAAACCTACGCTGACACACCAGTATCACCCAAAGCCCATAGTTTACATTACAGTTCACTCTTTGCACATTCTATGATTTGTGACAAAATTACAATAATCCACCTCTGTCATGTTAGAACAGCTTCTGAGCCCTAGAAATCCTCTGTGCTCTGCCCCTTCACCCCTCCCTTCCCTCAGACCCTGGTCACCATGGATCTTTTCACTGTCTCCATAGTTCTGCCTTGTGCAGAACGTCATAGAGCTGGACTCATACCGCATATAGCCTTTTCCAGTGGGCTGCCTTCACTTTGTAATATGTATTTAAGGTTCCTTCTAGCTTTTCATGGCTTGATTGGTTTGGTTTAGTGCCTTTTTTTTTTTTTTTTGCTACAGCAGCAATATGTGAGATCTTAGTTCATCAACCAGGGATCAAACCCATGCCTCTAGCATTCTAGCATTGGAAGCTCAGAGTCTTAACCACCGGACCTTCGGGGAAGTCCCTTAAGATGACACTTCTGATGATCTCAATTAGTTCTCCTTATTTCTGGGCAAAACCCCACAAATTCATTGTTTCAGTTCTGACTGCAATTAAGCTTATCAGGGGAGATCATGTCATATCTGGCATTATCTTTTTTTTTTTTTCTTTTTTTGACCTCTGCCGGCTTCCTGCTTCATTAAGAGGGCAGATGACTTAAGATGGACTATTCTGGTTTTTTTATGCTACAGATTCAGGGTGCTCTTCGCTACAAAGTTGGGCCTCCACTTTAAAATAGTCTAGAACCATGCCACCATAGTTCTGCGGTGTCAGGGCTTCCCTTGTGGCTAAGATGGTAAAGGATCCGCCTGGAATGCAGGAGACCCAGGTTCGATTTCTGGGTCAGGAAGATCCCCTAGAGAAGGGAATGGCAACCCACACCAGTATTATTCCCTGGGGAATCCCATGGACAGAGGAGCCTGGAGGGCTACAGTCCATGGGGTTGCAGAGTCGGACACGACTGAGTGACTAACACTTTCACTTTCNAAGCAAGCTGAACAAATCCAGGGTGTGAAATGCAAGGAGGGCAGGAACCTTTGGGGAAGAAAGGAGAGGGGGATTGGCAGCGAGCCTCTGGGACACTCATCATGTTCTCTTCCTTGATGGGGGTGGGGTGGGGGAGGCTCCTTGGGACAAGGCAATGGCCACCCACTCCAGTATTCTTGCCTGGAAAGTCCCATAGACAGAGGAGCCTGGCGGGCTACAGCCCACGGGGTCGCAAAGAGTCGGGACATGACTGAGAGTACACAGCAACCAGTTGTAAACTTATATGCTTTTTTGCATATATCTTGTATTTCAATAGAACAGTTTTTTTAATGAATTTTTCTTTATTATATTTCTTTCTTTGGTTTTTAAATTCATTTCTAATTGGAGGATAATAGCTTTACAATGTTGTGTTAATTTCTGCTGTACAATAACGTGAGTCAGCTATATGTATAGATATATCCTCTTCCTCTTAAACCTCCCTCCCGCCTCCTACCCCATCCCACCCCTCTAGGTCATCACAGAGCCCCGGATTGAGCTCCCTGTGTTACACAGCAGCTTCCCACTAGCTGTTTTATGTACAGTAACATATATGTTTCAATGCTAATCTCTCAGTTGATTCCAAAAATAGTTTAAGAAGTTGGGCCAAGTAGAAAGAATGCAATGATTGGCCCACAGCCACCATCCCTTTAATGATGAGCGTTCCTGCCAGCAGTGAGGAAAATCGGCAGTTGGCAGGCCTGCTCTTCTAAGAGGGGACAGCATCGCAGATAGAGGCGCCTAAGTGAGCCTCAAACAGGCGACATCACCGACATTCCATGACATTCCAGATAACAATGAGACCACAAATGACTTCTCAGAAGTCTTGCTTCTAAGAACCTGCAATTACGGCAGATCCTATCACTGACCCTTACATATTCTTCCTGATCAGTTACCTTATCACAAGGAGGAGAAGGAAGAAGAGGCTTTGGGTGCCTGGCAGGTTGAGCATGGCCCCGATTTTCATTAAAGTTCACGTGGGAGATCTGAGCCGCTTGTACCTGATCACACGCCCATAGGAAGATACTGGCACAGAGTTACAGGAACAGCGTATGGACGCAACTGAAGCCCCAGAGTTGGCAGTGGCTGCAGAACTTTCCTCAGACAGCTGCTGAAAATTACTTCTGATAGTAGGAGGGTGGAGGTGGGGTACCAGCTGCTGGGAGATGGGGGTGGGGATGGGAGGTAAGCAGCCCTAATTTGGGGGTAGAAAGAAGTCTTCTTTCTCAGCTTGGATTCCCAATAACAGAAAATGTATTTTGGTTCTTTTTGTTACTTTTTAACTTGGCAGTTTATAGCTTCTAACATCTGACTGTCAAGCTACACAGAAATATTAGCATTGTGAATCTATTTTCCTGTTTAATTTGCTTGCATTAATGTAGAACCAGCCTCTGGTATTCCCAGAACCAAGTGGAATGTATTTACTAATATATAGCATATAATACCAGTTACAAACAAATAATATTTAGGAATCAATTGAAATGAATTTGGCTAGATATTTTTCTCAGGGGAAGAAGTTATTCAGGAGATCTACAGTTAGTGACATAAGAACGTGGACCATCAGATCTGACCTTCACCTCTAATCTTCTAATCTGAAAGTAAACAGGAGAGCTGGAATCATCCATCCAAATTGTCAGGATAGAATTGTACTAGAAACCCAGCTTAATAATTTCTGGTAGAAATCTTTATCCTGATATATATCATCCAAGGCTCAGAAAGTGAAGAATCCGCTGGCAATGCAGGAGCCACAGGAGACTCAGGTTCAATTCCTGAGTCAGGAAGATCCCCTGGAAGAGGAAATGACAACCCACTCCAGTATTCTTGCCTGGGAAATCCCATGGACAGAGGATCCTGGAGGGTACAGTCCATGGGGTCACAAAGAGTCGGACAGGACTGAGCGATGGACTCATACCATGCATGTATGGTATGTTTGTTTGCTGCACGGCACAGCACACAGGATCTTAGTTCCCCAACCAGGGATCAAACCCACACCTGCTGCAGTGGAAGAACAATGTGTTCATCACTTGACCACCATGGGAGTCCCTATAATCCAAGACTTTTATTGTCCAACTTGTCTGTTTCCACGGATGGCTATGGGCTTCCTTAGGCCAATGACTTCTTTATACATCACAGGCTCAAGCATAGTACCTGGCACACAGCCAGAAGGCAACGCATTTTGTTGAATGAACAAATAAACTTGCATGATTGGCATAATGGAGCGAGAACAGAAGTGCTTACTGACCGACTCGGCCCACCTGCCCGAGGTTCTCTCATCAGCTAGTTTGGCCATCAGTGATCTTTGCCAGGGCTTAGAACACAATGATCTCATTTCCAGGCTTTCTCACCCTTTTCATTTTTCAAAGTAGAGTTTATCTTTTTAAAGTAATTTTATATTTACAGCAAAATTGAGTGGAAAGTAGAGATTTCCGTTACACTCCCTGCTTCCACATGCACAGACTCCCCCATTATCAACATCCCCCACCAAAGAGGTACATTTGTGACAACTGATAAACCTACGCTGACACACCAGTATCACCCAAAGCCCATAGTTTACATTACAGTTCACTCTTTGCACATTCTATGATTTGTGACAAAATTACAATAATCCACCTCTGTCATGTCAGAACAGCTTCTGAGCCCTAGAAATCCTCTGTGCTCTGCCCCTTCACCCCTCCCTTCCCTCAGACCCTGGTCACCATGGATCTTTTCACTGTCTCCATAGTTCTGCCTTGTGCAGAACGTCATAGAGCTGGACTCATACCGCATATAGCCTTTTCCAGTGGGCTGCCTTCACTTTGTAATATGTATTTAAGGTTCCTTCTAGCTTTTCATGGCTTGATTGGTTTGGTTTAGTGCCTTTTTTTTTTTTTTTTGCTACAGCAGCAATATGTGAGATCTTAGTTCATCAACCAGGGATCAAACCCATGCCTCTAGCATTCTAGCATTGGAAGCTCAGAGTCTTAACCACCGGACCTTCGGGGAAGTCCCTTAAGATGACACTTCTGATGATCTCAATTAGTTCTCCTTATTTCTGGGCAAAACCCCACAAATTCATTGTTTCAGTTCTGACTGCAATTAAGCTTATCAGGGGAGATCATGTCATATCTGGCATTATCTTTTTTTTTTTTTCTTTTTTTGACCTCTGCCGGCTTCCTGCTTCATTAAGAGGGCAGATGACTTAAGATGGACTATTCTGGTTTTTTTATGCTACAGATTCAGGGTGCTCTTCGCTACAAAGTTGGGCCTCCACTTTAAAATAGTCTAGAACCATGCCACCATAGTTCTGCGGTGTCAGGGCTTCCCTTGTGGCTAAGATGGTAAAGGATCCGCCTGGAATGCAGGAGACCCAGGTTCGATTTCTGGGTCAGGAAGATCCCCTAGAGAAGGGAATGGCAACCCACACCAGTATTATTCCCTGGGGAATCCCATGGACAGAGGAGCCTGGAGGGCTACAGTCCATGGGGTTGCAGAGTCGGACACGACTGAGTGACTAACACTTTCACTTTCGTGAAACCATAAAACTCAGAAGAGAACATAGACAAAACACTATCTGACATAAATCTGTACCAGTGTTTTTTCAGGTCAGTCTCCCAAGGCAATAGAAATAAAAGCAAAAATAAGAGAATAGCATTGAAAGATGTATATTACCATGTGTAAAATAGATGACCAGTGCAAATTAGGCACACGAAGCAGGGCGCCCAAAGCTGGCGCTCTGGGACAACCCAGAGGGATGGGGTGGGGAGCGAGGTGGGAACACCCATGGCTGCTTCATGTCGACGTATGGCAAAAGCCACCACAATATTGTAAAGTAATTAGCCTCCAATTAAAATAAATTTAAAAAAACAAGAGACATTACTTTGCCAACAAAGGTCCGTCTAGTCAAGGCTATGGTTTTTCCAGTGGTCTTGTATGGACATGAGAGTTGGACTGTGAAGAAAGCTGAGTGCCAAAGAATTGATGCTTTTGAACTGTGGTGTTGGAGAAGACTCTTGAGAGTCCCTTGGACTGCAAGGAGATCCAACCAGTCCATCCTAAAGGAGACCAGTCCTGGGTGTTCATTGGAGGGACTGATGCTGAAGCTGAAACTCCAATACTTTGGCCACCTCATGCAAAGAGTTGACTCATTGGAAAAGACTCTGATGCTGGGAGGGATTGGGGGCAGGAGGAGAAGGGGACAACAGAGGACGAGATGGCTGGATGGCATCACCGACTCGATGGACATGAGTTTGAATGAACTCTGGGAGTTGGTGATCAACAGGGAGGCCTGGCATGCTGCAATTCATGGGGTCGCAAAGAGTCAGACACGACTGAGCTACTGAACTTAAAAAAACAAACAAATGGGGGTCTAATCAAACTTATAAGCTTTTGCACAGCAAAGGAAACCATTAAAAAAAATCGAAAAGACAATCTACAAATGAGAGAAAATATTTGCAAATGATGTAACCAACAATGGCTTAATTTCCAAACAGCTCACACAACCCAGTAACAACAACAACAAAAAGACCCAATCAAAAAATGGGCAGAGTATCTAAAGAGACATTTCTCTAAAGAAGACATACAAATGGCCAACAGGCACATGAAAAGATTCTCAGCATCGCTAATTATTAGAGAAATGCAAATCAAAATTACAATAAGGTACAACCTCACACTGGTCAGAATGACTATCATCAAAAAGTCTACAAATAACAAATGCTGGATAAGATGTGGAAAAAAGGGAACCCTCCTTCACTTATGGTAGGAATGTAAATTGGTGCAGCCACTATGGAGAACAGTATGCAGATACCTCAAAAAAAAGAAGATACTGTGGAAGTGGAAAGTCAATTCCACCCTGAGTACCCCCCAGGATGGAAAAATACGCAGTGAACCTCAGATCTGTATGACGAGAAATCGCATAAATATTACTTTTAAATGTGAGTGCCATTTAAAATGTGTAGACTTTTTGATGATGGCCATTCTGACCAGTGTGAAGTCATACCTCATTATAGATTTGTTCTGACTAGTGTGAGGTGGTACTTCACTGTAGTTTTGATTTGATTCTCTAATAATTAGCAACATTGAGCATCTTTTTATGTGCCCATTGGCCATCTGTATGTCTTCTTTGGAGAAATGTCTATTTAGGCCTTCTGCCCATTTGCTTTCCTCATTAAGGACTCCTGCCACTTCTGCACTACATACTAAATAAGCAATGAATAACTTAGAAATGGAATCGAAGTCTAGTTTCACATACGCAAGTCCGGCAGCCTCTCAGGACACCTGGGCAGCCCTTCGCCCTCCTGCCAACTCCCAGCCAAGTGTCAATGCTGAGCAAGGTTTACTCTACCAGGCTCTCTGCTGGGATGACTGCCAACAGGCAGAAAGAAATCATATTGGGGCAAAGATTAATATCTGACCCCCAGGTGAGATTACTTTTAGGTAATGAATCAGCATGATTTCTTTGAAATCAGCAGAAATATGAGAGGGAACATCATTTACTATGAAAAACACTCACCAGGGAATTAGGAAAGTGACCTTTGGGTAAACTACTTAAACTGTCAGCTTCCATGTTACCATTTTTTAGAGCAAAGGCATGTTTATTTTAAATACCAACGCTTTGCCCATGCCCTTACCCCCAGTGGGTCACTGGAAGCTTTAAGAGGTGTGATGACCTGACATCCTCCAGCCTGGACTCCTCTCCCAGAACACACACACACACACACACACACACACACCCCTCCTCTCTGATGCCCTCTCCCAGAACACAAACACACACACACACACCCCTCCTCTCTGATGCCCTCTCCTGTGAGTCTCCACTATTTCCTCCCCTCAGGCCACGCTTCCCTCCCTGCAGCAGAGGGAGGCACACCCACCTCAGGACGCTTTCCCCTGCCCTTCACTCCAGCTCAGCGCTTCTTCCATGGTCATCACCCTACCCGGTCAGTCAAGCCAGGAATCCACAGACTCTCCATCTATTTTCCGTCTCAGCCTTCACTTACATCCTTTATGCTAAGTTGCTTCAACCACGCTTCCCTCCCTGCAGCAGAGGGAGGCACACCCACCTCAGGACGCTTTCCCCTGCCCTTCACTCCAGCTCAGCGCTCCTTCCATGGTCATCACCCTACCCGGTCAGTCAAGCCAGGAATCCACAGACTCTCCATCTATTTTCCGTCTCAGCCTTCACTTACATCCTTTATGCTAAGTTGCTTCAGTCATGTCTGACTCTTTGTGACGCTATGGACCATAGCCTGCCAGGCTTCTCTGTCCATGGGAGTCTCCAGGACACTATGTACTATATCTTCCATAGTACATGTCATAGGGACTTTTATTAGACTTCTCCCCTTGTTTGTTTGTTTTGTGCTCAGGCTTATGCTCCCCCCAGGCCCCTAAATTATAAGCACCTTGAGGGTGAGAATTAGATTAACTTATTCCTTATTATCCTAGCACCTAGTGTGGTACTTGATACCTAACAGGTACTTGATTACATAATTGTTAAATAAGTAAATGAATTTGGATAAATGACCTACTCGATCAGCCCACTGATTATGAGCGGGACTATACAGCTTCTCCATCACGTTGTGGTCGTGACAACAGGAAGGGAGGAGCACGTGGCACCTGTCACTAGGCAACAAGGCAAAGGGAGAGACACAGCATCTGGCGCCCACGGTGGTAGCCTGGAATCTGTGGGGAGGTGCCAAAGAGGACCAGTTTGGTGGAGCTTCCTCTGGAGCCTGAGTCTTAACAGCCAGGTGGCCCTCTGCTGCCCTTTCAAAAGCTAGATCATTCAGGGCCACCTACATAAGCCATTCTCCACCTGGAAGAGATTCCTCGTGTTGCAAGGAGACTTCATGGGCCTGATAAGGTTTTTTTCATTGTCAATATCATTCGACAGGAAAATACCCTTTCCTGATAAAGAGAGAGACTTAGTAGAATACGAATGCTTTGACAATTTTAAGCCTGTATTAAATTGAATAACTAATGTCTTTTGCAATTCTAGCTCAAAACTTTAGGACAAATGGACAGACTAAGTTCAGTTCAGCCCCTCAGTCACAAAAAGTCTAACGTGACCCCCATGGACTGCAGCATGCCAGGCTTCCCTGTCCATCACCAACTCCCAGAGCTTGCTCATACTCATGTCCATCGAGTCGGTGATGCCATCCAAGCATCTCACCCTCTGTCGTCCCCTTCTCCTCCCTTCAGTCTTTTCCAGCATCAGGGCATTTTCCAGTGAGTCAGCTCTTTGCATCAGAGGGCCAAAGCATTGGAGCTTCCACTTCAGCATCAGTCCTGCCAAGGAATATTTAGGACTGATTCCCCTAAGATTGACTGGTTTGATCTTCTTGCAGTCCAAGGAACAAACTAAATGCACAGATAATTTTTAACAGATGACACACAAAAGCCTCCACAAAGAGAGGTGTGTATATGTCTTCTTTCCAGCATTTATGTTTTTATTATTTTATTTATTTATTATATGTTTATGAACAAACTTAGGGTTACATTAACCTTAACATATTCCTAGAGAAAGGACAGTAGCTTTTTTTGTTTACAAAACAGTTTTTGTACTTATAGTGAAAGTAGAATTCACTGGTGGGCGTGACTAAGGAGAGAACGGCACCGAGGCTCTCATGAGTGCAGAGCTGTCATTTGTCCGGGGGCCATCACCAGGGATTATTTGACCTCACAGTCATTGGGGATGAGCCGCTTTTCTGCCACCGTGTTTTTTTCAAACTCATCCACATGAAACTTAGTAAACCCCCACTTCTTGGAGATGTGGATCTTCTGGTGGCCAGGGAACTTGAACTTGGCCCTGCAGAGGGCCTCAGTCACATGCTCGTGTTCTGTAGGTTGGTGCAGATAGACATAAAGACTCGGCCGGTGTGGACCCTGGCCACTTCACCTTGGGGCTTTCCAAAGGCAACACACATACCTGTCTGGAGCCTAGACTGGGGCCAGCATGCCAGTCATGAATGTCCACTGGAAAGGGCTGTCTCCAAGGTCCCTTAGGGCAACCTGTACAGACAACAGGCTGCATACACTACCGAGGAAGCTGCTGTCTGCAGCCACTGCCCACTGGGTTCCCAGGGGGAGAAGAGTACAGGGCTGGAAAAGCAGTTTATTTTTATAAAACCCTTCCAGATCAAGCCATTTTGATGGAAATTTCATATGCCATTCAAAGACGCTGCACTTTTGCCTGTTGAGATAGTCTATTTTTTTCAGCTTTTTGGCTTAGCAGTTGGAGATGTCAACCTCATCTATGGCATCTGGGATGTGCCCAGTCCCTCCTATGGCAATATTCCTACCTTGATGGAGAAATGCTAGTCCTGATCAAAGTCAGTTTGGGGTTGATTGAGAGGAGAGTCTCACCATTTTCTCATGTGACTTTTGTGTCTGGAATGCCTAATCAGCTAATATTAGAAGACCTGTAAGGCAAGAGTCTACACAGAGAAATATCTTCAAGTAGGCTGCTCTGTTGAAACTCACCTCTGGCTGAACTTTCTATTCACATTTTTTTCTTCATTGATCTTCATCATAAAAATGTTTCTAACTCAACATTAAAATAATCATTATAGAAGATCTTAATTAATAGTGAAATGTCATCATCATTGCAGATATTATCTGTTTGTGGTACCATATCACTCCTGAGTTTAATATGAACATTGAAAATGTTATTCATTCAATGTGGAATCTTAGAAAATAACACAAACCAACTCATTTACAAAACAGACACAGATTCAGACATAGAAAACAAACATGGTTATCAAAGGGGAAAGGGGCGGGAGAGGGATAAATTAGGGATAGGGGATTTATAGATACACACCAATATATATAAAATAGATAACCAACAAGGATTTACTATATAGCACAAAGAACTATATTCAAAATCTTTTAATAACTTATAATGGAAAATAATCTGAAAAGGAATACATATATACAAATACATATAACTGAATCACTTACTAACACAATATTGTAAGTCAACTGTAGTTCAATTTAAAAAATAGAACTTCCCTGGTGCTCCAGCGGATGAGAATCCGCCTGCCAATACAGGGGACAATGTTTCAGTCCCTGGTCTGGGAAGATTCCATTGCCTTGGGCAGCTAAGCCTGTGCAAAGCTGCTGAGCCCACGCTCTAGAGGCGCATGTCGAAACTAGCGCTGCAAGTACCGAAGCCCGGGCACCTAAAGCTTGTGCTCCACAACAGGAGCCGCCCCAGTGAGAAGCCCTCACACCACAGCTGGCGAGCAGCCCCCCCTCGCCACAACTGGAGAAAGCCCACGCGCAGCAACAAAGACACGGTGCAGCCAGAAATAAACAAAGATGAAAAGAAAACAAACTGTTATTCATCCATAGCTGTATCATCCGTCTCTCTCGAATTCGCAGCAGGGTCCAGTGGACCTTGCTTCCATCGCTGCCCACAAGCACCCTGGTGATCCACACCTGGTCTCTAAGGCACCCCCTCCGGCTGATGGCACTGGCTGCCTAGGCTCCCTCCCCGACAGAACCAGGCCTCCCAAAGGAGGGACCTGGCAGCGGCCGCCTGCCAGGAGAACTGGCCAGTGCGGATGTGAATGGTTCTGGAAAACCCCAATCTACTCTGTGGAAGCTTCTTCTCCAGCACTCAGACTCCAAGACTTGAAGTCATGTGGTAAACCACACTTCTAAAGTGTATCCTTTTAAGCATTCCAACATTTACATCATCAATTTTCTAGACATAGAAGATAAACAAGCCAGCATGAGTTTAATTCCACAAATTCCAAAATGCTTGAGTCTGACAGCACTATAATGCAGTAACTCATTTGTCTCCCAAATTGATAACTCCCTGGAGAGATATGAAGAAGGAAATGGATATGTGATTTTACTTTATAGAACAGGGACATCAGAAAAACTCATCTAAATATGCCCTACAGCCTACACCCTTGCACTGACTAGCAGTCCAGCATCAGCTATTTTAACTAATTAGGAAAACATTTTGATCCAACAGTACTTTATGCATGGTGGGGGCGGGGGCGACTCAGTAAATATTTATCTAGTGTTATTGCTGGCAAGGATAGTTAGGCACGTGTTGAATAGAGAACACAAGTCTAGACTTGGTGGTGGGAAGAAACAAAAATGATAAGAAGCTATGGTCTATGCAAGCACAGGTTCCTCGCCATGCGTCCTTCTGTCTGGGGAGCTGACAGGGTTTATGAAGCTGTTCAGACCCCAACTCACTAGGAGTGAGTCAAGTACTAGGACCAGAATCGGCCAAGAAACTGGTTTATTAGCTTCCATGAGTTGCATATGAGGACTTTTAAACCTTTCTTATATAGCTATTAACACAGTGCCCTTCCACATAAAATAAAGTCCTATTAAGGAATCCACAGGAACGCACCACAAACTCCACTCCTTACTCTTCCTGCCTCATTTTAAAGCACAAGTGATGCTCTTCTTTTAAACAGAAGATGCTGACGCTCATTCTTGGCAGGAACACCCAGGTTAAGGACTAGGAGCCCAGGTCAGCCTAAGGAACAATGAAGTAAGGGCTCTGCGAGGTAGTACTGGAGTGATACAGTTATTCTCTCCAGGCTGTAGTGCACGTAAGAATAGCCTGGGAATCCCGCTGACCTGCGGATGCAATAAACCGCAGGTGGCCTGGGACTCTGCATTCGTAACAAGCTCCCAGGTGATGCTGGTCCTAGAACCACATTTTGAGCAGCTTGCTTTTGAAAATAACCTGGGAACCTAAAATAACTGTTCTGCAGTGGAGCTCAGAAGGAGAAGAGCAGGTGAAAATAATACCAGAACTCCCAAATGATCCCATAAATGTGTCATTCACCAGAAATGACTCCTTGTTTCAATATATGTAAATAAAACAGGCAATACAGCTAGATTTTTTAAAAAGCAAGCTTATTAACTGTTTTTACCATCAGAGCCTATGGCTGTTATAACATAGACAGATAGTGCAATGTATTCATAATCCTATCTTATTTCAAATTAGTGCCTATTTTCCCCCTAAAAAGCTTCGCCATTTTCAGCTTCACTCCTAGAAATAACTCAGAAGTGGAGAGTATTCTTTTTACTTTAGATATTTATCTTGTAAATAAATACAGACAGGGGCTGCCAGGAATCTCTTAAAGGGTCCAGGCTGTTAGTCAACCTCAGTTCTTGCATCAGCAGTGCTACTGATTAGCTGGTTTCACCACAGGCCTCCTCTGAGCCTCAACTGCACATTTGTGCACTGAGAGCCTTAGAAAAGATGAACCCCACCCCCGCCATCACTCCAGGCCCCTGACCACCTTTGATTCTTTGAGGTCACCAAAGGCAAACACTTAGCAACTTGACCTGAGTGGATTACCTTGGATTTTCTATAAGGCCCCCTTTCTTGCGTGTTGGTCTCCCAGGCTTGTCCTGCAGCAGGTCCGGGACCCCTAGGGCAGCCAGCGCCGTCTGCTCATTCCACGGTGTCGACCGCCCCCTGCAGGCGCTCCCCGGGACTGACTCGCCTGGTGGTCTGCGAAGGTCTCCTTGGAAATACAGAGACTCTTTCCTCCAAGTGGACGCTGGGCATAGGAAAGAGCAGAATAGAAAATAAGTGTCTTTTTCAGAAGAGGAGCGACAAAAGCCAACCAATAAAGACCCAGAGGGGAGGGAGGGCCCTCAAGGGTTGGGAAAGGGAAGGACAGGAGGCAAGTCTTTGTCCCAACAGCAGCATCTGTAAAGGGAGCTTTGTTTAGGTACTGTCTAATCCTCTAGCTCTTTGCTTCCTACACATTGCTTATCAGAATCTTGGGGTTTTCCGAGGCAGAATATGCATACTCTATTATATTACTACCATAACAGAGTACATTTTGACCAGAGAGCTTTATATCCCTCATTATGTGTAGGTAAACGATTGTTCAGTGCTTGTCTATAGAAAAGTTAAACCATCCTCAGTAAGATGGATATTATCTTCCCATTTTCCCTCACTCAAGGCATAAGAAATTACTATAATTTACCGCGGCACAAAGGTAATAAAAGTGGATAGAAGTCGTCTTTTCAACATCTAAGCACATTTCTGGGAGAGCTTTTGACTGCCAGCAGCCCTAATTATTACCATCGTTGTACCTAATTGATTTAGTCACAGTCCATGTGGTCATTTGAGTACTGTTTGATTCTGATGATAAAGGATTAATGGGCCATGTCTCCATTTTGCTCACAAATGCTTTAGAGTGTGTTTCTGCCTTGTATTGTAGGCAATTATGCTTTCTGTACAGAATCTGTGAAGTTAATGATTCTTCACATTTCCTGAAAAACGTTTTTTTTTCCTTTTTGTTCAGATGCGTGGGCAGTTACTTTCTCTCTAAATACGAGTTTCAGAACCACTGTATTTCTATAGCTGGAGCAGATGTGAAGCATCGCCAATGGATGCTCACTCCTGTGTGTTTCATGAGACATCGGAATTGTTTTAAGGACTTCCCTGGCGCTCCCGTGATTAAGCCTCCACACTTCAGTACCGGGGTATGAGCTGCATCCTTGACTGGGGACACAATATCCCACATGCCACTTTGGACAGGGCAAAATTTAAAAATAAATTTTTAATTGTATTTCAAGTGCCTTTCCTGTGGTCCCCTCGTCTTTTTCATGTCTCAGTTAAGGCATCAGTGTGGCTATAATGGTAGTGGCCAGTGAAGCGTTGAAACGGCAGGGGGCAGAGAAACAGAACCCAGTTGCTAGAAACTACCTGCATCTTCCAGAGAGTCAGAGAAAGAGGACAGTCCCCCTGCCCCTCGACTGCTGCCCACCTCGCTTTCCCCTGGCCACCGCGCTGACCCACTCCGCAGGGAGATGGAATATTCGAGAAGCCTCAGACACCGGTGCCTAAGCAGCCCTCGAGCCCACGCCCATGAGCACATTCTTGGTGTTTATATGCATTACGAGTTGATCACCATGTAAAGTCTAGTAACCATCCCTCAGCGTACAAAGTTATTACAATATTATTGACTGCATTCCGTGCGTAGGGGCGTCCCTCATAGCTCAGTCGGTAAAGAATCTGCCTGCAGTGCAGGAGACCCAGACTCAGTTCCTAGGCAGGGAAGATCCTCTTGAGAAGGAAATGGCAACCCACTCCAGTATTTTTGCCTGGAGAACCCCATAGACAGAGGAGCCTGTCGGACTACGGTCCATGGGGTCACAAGAGTCAGACGCGACTTAGCGACTGAACCGCGGCCACCATTCCGGATGGGCTATGTTGCATCCCTGTGACTCACTTACTTTATAACTGGAAGTCTGTACCCGTAATCCCCTCCGCATTTGTCACCCAGCCCTCCCCTCCCCTCCACTCTGACAACCACCCATCTGTTCCCTGTATCTATGCACCTGTCTCCGTTTTGATTTGTTCCTTTGTTTTTTAAGATTCCACATATAATGAAATCAGACGGTATTTGTCTTTCCCTGTGTAACATTTCATTTAACATAGTACCCTCTAGATCCATCCATTTTCGTGGCAGTTGGTAGGTTCATTCCTTTTTCTGGCTGAGTAGTATTCCATTGTATATATATATGTGTGTGTGTATATATATATATATATAATGGATAACATCTTTATCCATTCATCTGTTGATGGGCACTTAGGTTGGTATTGTAGATAATGCTGCAGTGAACATAAGTGTGCATATATCTTTTCAAATTAATGTTTTCATTTTCTTCGAGTAAACACCCAGAAATGGACTTGCTGTATCACACGTCCATGCTTAAGGCGTGCATTACTCACTGCCACAGACACAGACCCTGCTTCATCATGGCAGAAGTTTAAAAATCTGGAGATTAACTTGGTTCTCCTTATTCTCAGGTGTGAACATAGTTCCAACATTCAGCTTTGGACTAGGTGAGAAATCACATTAGTTTCTTCTATATTCTAACCCGTTCATTGTCTGAGGGTGGAATTATTTTTTAATTAAATTTTTACCTTGGCATAGTGTAGATTCCCATATAGTAATAAAAATAATACAGGGAGATACCCTGACCCCTTTACACAGTTTCCTCTGATGAAAACATCTTGCAGAACTGCAGTACAATATCACAGCCAGGATGCCGACGTAGTCAAAATACAAAACCTTTCACCATGCTCTGAGGATTCCTCCAGGCTGTGCTGAGTGGTCTTGCGTGATAAGGTTGTATCCCAGTTTGTTTACAGTCATTCAACTGTTGAAGGACATCTGGGCTGTTCCCAATTTATTATGGATAAAGCTATGATAACATTTCCGTGGAGGCTTTTCAGTGAATATAGGCTTTATTTCTCTAAGATAAATTCCCAGAAATACAATGGTTAGTCATATTATAGTTGCATGTTTCATTTTTGACAGAGCTGTCACACTATTTTTTAGAATGACTGCACCATTTTATATTCCCACAAACAATCCATAAGTGATTGTTTCTTTAAATCCTCATCAGTATTTGTGGTCATTATTTTTTCTTATATTAGTCATTCTGATTGGTGTGTAGGGCTTTCTCATGGATTTCATTCGCATTTCCTCAGTGACTTTTGATGCTGACTTTTTTCTTGGGCTTATTTGTGAAATGTCTGTTTCCATCTTTTGCCCATTTGCTGATTGGGCTTTTGGGGTTGGGTTTTAAATGTATTTTTTTAATAGAAATTATAAGTTCTTTATCTTATTGTGATGTTCAAATATCTTCTCATGTCTAGCTTGTTTTGTTTTTTGCTTTAATAGTCTTTCACAGAGGAAAAGCTTTTGATTTGTGTCAAATCTAAGAACCTAGTCTAGAACCCCAAAGATTTTCTTTAATGTTTTTTCCCCTAAAAGTCTACTTTACACTGAAGTCCAGGATTCATTTTTAGTTTATTCTTGTGTAAGGTGTGAGACTTAAAATTCAAAGTAAATATCTACGGATGTTTACTCCAACACTGTTCATGAAAAGGCTATATTTCCTCCTTGAATTGCTTTTGCACTTTTGTCAGTAATCAGTTGGACATATTTCTGTCGTTTTATTTCTAGATTCTCCATTCTGTTCCATTGATCTGTGTGTCAAACTCCCCACAATAAGAGTAGAGTAAATCTCACTTTACTCTTAAAGATTATTTTAGCTATTCTAGTTCCTTTAACTTTCCGTGTAAATTTTAGAACAGTCTTGTCTATATCTACAAAAGTATGTGATGTTGATAGGAAATGCATTAAACCTGCACATCAATTTGGGGAAAATTGGCATCTTGACTATGTTACATATTTAAATTCCTAAACATGGTCTGCATCTGGATTTATCTAGATCTTCGATTTCTCTCATCAGTGTTGCTTAGTTTCCAGTATGCAAGTCCTGCACATGTTTTGTTTGCAACATGTGGTCAGACTACACCTAAGTATTTTAAAGTGATTGTAAATGGTATTGCATATCTACTTTCAGTGTCCATATGTTCAGGCTGGTATTTAGAAATACAGTTGATTTTTTGTAGCATCTTATATCCTGTGACTTTGCTAAATTTACTTGCTAGTTCAGGAATTTGGGGCAGATTCCTTGGGGTTTTCTACGTTGGCAATCATGTCACCTACAATAGGGACGGTTTTATTTCTTCTTTCCTAATGTGTATGCTTTTTGTTTCCTTACTGCACTGGCTGGGACTTCTAGCACAATGTTGAATAAGAATGGTGAGAATTGACATCCTTGCCTTGTTGCTAGCTGTAGGTTTTTTGTAGATAATCTTTGTTAAATTGAGGGCATTCCCTTTTATTTCTATTTTTCTGAGAGGTTTTATAATGAATGAGTTGTTGTCAAATGCATTTTCTGCCTCAGTCGGTAAGACTGTGTAATTTTCCCCTTTTAGCTTATTAATAAGGTGGATTACATTGACTGATTTTCTTTTTTTTTTTTTTTTGACTGATTTTCTTAAACTAGCCTTGCATTCTCTGCAAGCAGAATACCCCATCTAAGTAAAATAAACTTGACCTGCTCTTGGTATAGAATTCTTTATATATGTTGCTGAATTCTATTTGCCAGCGTTTTGTTAAGGACATTTCTGTCTTTATTCACAAGATCTGTGGTTTTCTTTTTCTGTTTTGGTATCAGGGTAATGCTAGCTTCATAAAATGAGTCAGGAAACATTAACTTCCCTTCTATTTTCTAGAAAATATTTTGTATAATTGGTTTTAATTTGGTTTTAAATTTTGGTAGAATTCTCCTGTGAAAACACCTGGGCTGGATAGTTTTGGGGGGTGAGTTTTTAATTAAAAAGTTGATATATTTATGATTTACAGCTCTGTTGACTGTTTAATATTTGGTGAATTTGGTCCTTTGTGTTTTTCAAAGAATTGGTCCATTTCATCTAAACTGTCTAATTTATCTGTGTACAGTCATTCATAATATCCCTTTGTTATCATTTTTATGTCTGTAGTGATGTACTGTCTCTTTCCTCATAATGGTGATTTGTGTCTTCTTTTATTTATTGTTAGGCAATAGTTTGTCGATTTTATTGATCTTTTCAAAGAATCAGCTCTTTATTTCACTGATTTTCTATATTGTTTTTCTCTTTTCAATTTCACTGATTTTTGCCCTAATCTCTATAAGGGAGAGATTCTTTTATAAGAATGGACATGGACCATTTTTAGTCTTTATTGAATTTGTTACAGTATTGTTTCTGATTTTTTTTTTTTTAATGTTTTGGTTTTGGCCACGAGGCGTGTGGGATCTTAGCTCCCCGACCAGGGATTGAACCTGCACCCCCTGCATTGGAAGGTGATATCCTATCCACTGGACCACCAGGGAAGTCCCTCTTCTTTTTTTCGAGTTTATTTTGCTCTTTTCAAGATTCAGGCGGTAAAACCTATTGGCTTGAGACTTTTCTTCTTGTCTAACTTACGCATTTAGTGCCATCAATTTTCCTCTCTGCATTGCTTCAGCTATGCCCCCACAAAATTTGATATGTTGTGTTTCCATCTTCCTTCAGTCCAGTATATTTTTAGATTTCCATGGCAGCTTCCTCTTAGCTCCACAAGTTATTCAGCCTTGGGTGTTTAGCTTCCGTGTGTTTAGAGATGCCCTTGTTGTCTTTCTGTTTTCAGTTCTCATGCAGCTCCACTGTGATCAGAGGGCATGCTGTGCACGATATCCATTTTTTTTTAAGTGGTGGAAGCTTCGTTTTATGGCCCAGAATATGGTCTACATTTATATATGTCGCATGAATACCTGGAAAGAATGTGTAGTGTGCTCTTCTTGGATGAAGGATTCTCTAAATGTCAGTTTGACTCTTGGTTGATAGAGTTGAGTTCCTCTATTAATATTAACATATCTTGCTGATTTTGTCAAATTGCTCTATCAACTGATGAAAAGTGGTTATTGAAGTCTCTAACTATAATGATGGATTTTTCCATCACTCAATTCTATCAGTTTTTCTTCACTTATTTTGCAATTCTGTCATTTAATTCATACATATGTGGGACGGTCTTCTTGATGGATCAACTCTTTAACCAATATGTAATATCCTTCTCTGCCTCTGCTCATTTTCTTTACCACAAACTTTAATGGTAAAATTTCTTTGTCTGATATTAATAGAGTCACTATTGTTTTCCTTTGACTAATGTTTGCATGGTACAACTTTTTCTCTTTTTGTTTTCACTTTATATTTTTTGTATTTGAAGAATGTTCCTTCTTTTTGTTGACATTCAGTCGCTCACTCGTGTCTGACTCTTTGCGACCCCATGGACTGCAGCATGCCAGCCTTCCCTGTCCTTCGCTCTCTCCTAGAGTTTTCTCAAACTCACATCCACCAAGTCAGTGATGCCTACCATCCAACCATTTCATCTTCTGTTGCTCCCTTTCCCTCCTGCCCTCAATCTTTCCCAGCATCAGGGTCTTTTCCAGTGAGTCAGCTCTTCACCTCAGGTGGCCAAATTAGTTGGAGCTTCAGCTTCAGTATCAGTCCCTCCAATGAATATTCAGGGTTGATTTCCTTTAGGATTGACTGGTTTGATCTCCTTGCTGTCCAAGGGACTCTCAGGAGTCTTCTCCAACACCACAGTTCAAAAGCATCAATTCTTCAGTGCTCAGCTTTCTTTATGGTCTAACTCTCACATCCATACATGACTACTGGAAAAACCAAAGCTTTGACTATAGGAACCTTTGTCAGCAAAAGTGATGTCTCTGCTTTTTAATATGCTGTCTAGGTTCATCATTAGACACCTTATAGTTGGGTCATGTTTTTTAATCCTGCCTGCAACTCTTTTAATTCATGCATTCAACTAGTTACATTTAATTTAATTACTATCTGAGGATTTAAGGCTTCCATTTTATTTTCTTAATTTTCTCATTTTCTGGTTAATTTTTACTTTTTTGTTTCCCTGGGTTTTTTCCTAATTTGTTAGGGGAAACTTTGAATATTTTTCAGAATTCCATTTTGATTTATTGATAGTGTTTTTTAGTGTATCTTCTTATATAGCTTTTTTAGTGGTAGTTTTAGGAATTATAACTTATCACAGTGTATTGGAATCATCATTCTTACCGGTCTGAGTGAAGTGTGGAAACCGTGCCTCCAGTCACAGCAGTCATTATCTAAAATAGTTCTGTCTTGTGTGAGATTGGGTCAAACTGTGAGCATTTGTATCATGTAGCTAAAGCCAAAGAGCCAAGTTAGGGTGGGATCTACCATAAATTATTCCTGTTACACCATAATATAATTATCTAAGCACTTTTTTATTTGAAAAAGGGGCATCTTTTCCTAATTTGTACAGAAATACTGCATAGGTGAGAAGCAGCCCTAATGTGTAGGAACCATGTTTACATTTGGTTACAATATACTTCCCCAATACGTAATAGCTTTCTGAGTTAAAACTTAATTGAATTGGGCATACAAAAAGAATATGGCCAACTACCTAAGCCCAACTTAGACCAAAACTAGGTAACTGCCACAAATAAGAAGCAAATACATAAGAAAATTTAATTTCCATTTAAAGGAATGCAGATGTAATTGTAGAATCAATATTGGTAATATTTTAGGAACCATAGGGAAAGTGCCAGAAAAGAAGTAAATATTGTCTCCATTTTCTAACGAGAGGATTCTAAAAATTTCAGATAGCTGATCTAATGTAAATCCCTGGGGCAACTTCAGAATGGATTTTTAAACAGATGGTTTATGATGATTTAGAAAAGAAGGAGCCAGCATAGACTGACTAAAAAGGAACATACAGGACTGCTTATATTTTTCCTCTCTGAACTGGTTGAGACATATCAGAGGAATGGAACTGCATTTAAAACATTTACACAGTAGATCCCAATACGCTTGCAGGAAAAACTGACATCAGAGAAGCATGGGCTGAGTCACAGAGGTACATGATAAAGAGCCTAACAAAGACTGTGCTGTTAATGGACTGAGCCAGTTCCAAAGACAATGGATTTGCCCCATCCTAGTCAATAATTTTACAGGTGATGGGGTAAGGAAATACGTGGCACGCTTATGGGGAAGCCACAAGGTGGTTGAGATGACAAATTAGATAGGCCAAGCTTCCAGTTCTGAGTTTACAAACTCATCAGCCTCAGCTTCCTCATCTACAAAACAGGAATAATAATGCTTCATAACTGTTAGAATGATTCATAATATTGGTGTGCTAACTGAATAAGACATTATAGGTAAAGCAGAGAACTTCGTAACACTCACTGACTTGGGGTTTATTACACTTGCTTCTGTTATATTTGCTGATGACACAACTAGCAAGAACAGCTGGTATGGACTTCCCTGGTGGCACAGTGGAAGGGAATCCACCTGCCAACGTGAATTTGATCCCTGGTCTGGGAAGATTCCACATGCTGTGGAATAGCTAAGCCTTCAATCTGCAACTACTGAGCTCGTGTGCCGCAACGTCTAAAACCCACGCAGCCTGGATCCTGTCCTCCCCAAGAGAAGCCATCACAATGAGAAGCCTGGTCACCGCAAACAAGAGTAGCCTCCACTCGCTTCAACTAGAGAAAGCCCACTCACAGCAATGAAGACCCACTGCAACCAAAAAAAAAAAAGGAATAGAGCACATATATTGCATATATTGTATGGGCTTGGCAGGATAAACCTTGGTATCAATTTCACAGGAAGAAAAGGATCAAAAATCGTAATGACTTAACATCCTTTGAGGTGAAGATCTAAAAGCTGTCCGGAGGCATGTACACATTGCTACATTTAAAATAGATAACCAACAGGGTCCTACTGTATAGCACATGGAACTCTATTCAATGTTATGTGGCAGCCTGGATGAGAAAGGAGTTTGGGGGACTCATGTACATGTATGGCTGAGTCCCTTTGCTGTCTACCTGAAGAGGTGAAGATCTAAAAGCTGTCCGGAGGCATGTACACATTGCTACATTTAAAATAGATAACCAACAGGGTCCTACTGTATAGCACATGGAACTCTATTCAATGTTATGTGGCAGCCTGGATGAGAAAGGAGTTTGGGGGACTCATGTACATGTATGGCTGAGTCCCTTTGCTGTCTACCTGAAACTATCATGACATTGTTAATCAGCTATACTCCAATACAAAATAATAAGTTTTAAAAATAATAAATAAACAAAAGTTGTCCGAAGGAAGCTTACCAGAAGCCATCAGGGTGACTATAAACCAAACAATAAGTCCAAAGCTTTTTAGACTTCACCCCAAGATGATTTTCTACAGAACAGAAAGCAGTAGCCATTCTGTATTCCATTCTTGCCCATATTTGAAAGGTTGAGTTTGGTTCCAGGTACTGTTGTCAAAGAAAAAATAACAGATTGGACCTACTTTAGAGATGAGTTATCAAGGTAGTGGAGCACCTACAAATCTTGACGTACAAGGACCAGATGAAGGAGGACGTGTCACCAGGAGAAGGGAGGCTTAGCTAGGGGGCTTGACACCTGTGTTCTAAACAACTGAAGACTGACACATGGACGGGAGGGAGGTCTTCTTTGAGACCTTTTGAGAGGCTAGAAGTGAGTGTAGACACAGAGCATCCAACAAGGGGGATTAGAAGAAAACCAACACTAAAAGAATTATTTAAGACTGTCTTTAGTTGCGTTTTTCTCTTCCTCAAGTTAATCAGAATGTGAAGCACTTTATGAAAAAATCTATCAAAAGACTTCCACACAGGCGTTAATGACTCCGATTTGTCAATGTCAGCTTACATCTGTGTAAGGGCACCTCTTCTGCCCCGACACTTTTTAAACTGAAAGAAACATTCTCCCTTCAGCTCAAAGCAGCATTTACATCCCTCCTGAGAATCAGGGCTCTGTACTAACTAGTACTTCTGAATTGTCATCCCATCTTCCTTAGTGATGACATTATTTCTTTCCTTAACCAGTTCATAGACTGACACTCCTGTCAACAGTCTTTCTGTAATCTCTAACTGCTTGTAGACTTATTTTCCTGGATGTCTTAATCATGGCAGTCCAATTTAGTCTCAAAGTTACTGTATCAAGTTTTAATTACATTACTGTTTTGCAATCACTAGAGCAGTAAAATTATACTCAGATTTATTACTATACTTTTCACCAAACAATAGAAGTGTTTTTCTGTTTCAGCCATAACAATAATAGTTCCTGAAATACTACATTATTGTGTGTCCCTAAAACTTATCTTAAATTATCAATAGAGTATCTTTTTGGAGGAAAAATAATGACAGTTTGTTTTTATTGTATTGGTCCCCAAAGTTGCCGGTAGCTTAATTGCTAAGAAATGAAATAGAAAAATTAAGTACTTCTGTTAAAGTAAGCTTTCTACTTTTGAGTATATACTCAAAAGAATTGAAAGCAGGGACTCAAACAGATATTTGTACACTTAGATTATAGCAGTGTTATTCACAATAGCTAATAGGTAGAAGCAATCCAAGTGTCAGTTGATGGATGAATGAATAAACAAAATGTGGTGAGTAGAATAATGGAATACTATTAAGTAATATTAAAGCAAGGAAATTCTGATACATGCTGCAGTATGGATGAACCTTGAAGATATTATGCTAAGCAAAACAAGCCAGACAAACACTATGATTCCACTTATGTGAGGTACTTAAGAGTCGTCGAACTCATAGAGACAGAAAGTAAGATGGTCAAGGAAGGAAGGATGGGGAGTTAGTGTTTAATGGGTACAGAGTTTCAGTTTAAGATGATGATACGGTTTTGTGGTTAAATGATGGGACAGTTGTACAACACTGTAAAAGCTCTTAATGCTACCCAACTGCACGCTTAAAAATGGACGATGGAATATTCAGTGCAGTTCAGTTCAGTCGCTCAGTCGTGTCCGACTCTTTGCGACCCCATGAATCGCAGCACACCAGGCCTCCCTGTCCATCACCAACTCCTGGAGTTCACCCAAACCCCTGTTCATTGAGTCGGTGATGCCATCCAGCCATCTCATCCTCTGTTGTCCCCTTCTCCTCCTGCCCCCAATCCCTCCCAGCATCAGAGTCTTTTTCCAATGAGTCAACTCTTCGCATGAGGTGGCCAAAGTACTGGAGTTTCATCTTTAGCATCAGTCCTTCCAAAGAACACCCAGGACTGATCTCCTTTAGGATGGACTGGTTGGAACTCCTTGCAGTCCAAGGGACTCTCAAGAGTCTTCTCCAACACCACAGTTCAAAAGCATCAATATTACCCAGCTATAAAAAAGAACACATTTGAGTCAGTGATAATGAGGTGGATGAACCCAGAGCCTAGGGTACAGAGTGAAGTCAGAAAGAGAAAGACAAATATTGTATATTAACACGAGTTTGGAATCTAGAAAGATGGTCCTGATGAACCTATTTGCAGGGCAGCAATGGAGATGCAGACACAGAGAACAGATTTGCAGACACAGCGGGGGAAGGAGAGGGCGGGACACACTGAGAGAGGAGCATGGAAACATACACATCACCACATGTAAGACAGATAGCCCATGGAAATTTGCTGTGTGATGCAGGGAGCTCAACGCAGTGCTCTGTGACAACGTAGAGGGGTGGGAGAGGGTGGGATGCAGGAAGGAAGTTCAAGAGGGAGTGGACATATGTATACCTGTGGCTGATTCATGTTGATGTATGGCAGAAACAAACACAATATTATAAAGCAATTATCCTCCCATTAGAATTTAAAAAAAAAAAAATGGTTGAAATGGTGGGTTTTATTTATGTTTGCCACAATGAGAGAGAGATGCTAATTATCCAGTAAATTCTCACAGCTCTAAGGGCCTTTCCTTAGTTAATTAAGGTGGTTAACTCCAGCGGTTAAGACTCTGCCTTCCAATGCAGGGGCTGAGGGTTTCATCCCTGGGTGGGGAATTAAGATCCCATATACCATGCGGTCGGGGAAGGCAATGGCACCCCACCCCAGTACTCTTGCCTGGAAAATCCAATGGACGGAGGAGCCTGGTGGGCTACAGTCCATGGGGTCGCTAACAGTCAGACAGACTGAGTGACTTCACTTTCACTTTTCTCTTTCTTGCATTGGAGAAGGAAATGGNTTTAGCATCAGTCCTTCCAAAGAACACCCAGGACTGATCTCCTTTAGGATGGACTGGTTGGAACTCCTTGCAGTCCAAGGGACTCTCAAGAGTCTTCTCCAACACCACAGTTCAAAAGCATCAATATTACCCAGCTATAAAAAAGAACACATTTGAGTCAGTGATAATGAGGTGGATGAACCCAGAGCCTAGGGTACAGAGTGAAGTCAGAAAGAGAAAGACAAATATTGTATATTAACACGAGTTTGGAATCTAGAAAGATGGTCCTGATGAACCTATTTGCAGGGCAGCAATGGAGATGCAGACACAGAGAACAGATTTGCAGACACAGTGGGGGAAGGAGAGGAGCATGGAGACATACACATCACCACATGTAAGACAGATAGCCCATGGAAATTTGCTGTGTGATGCAGGGAGCTCAACGCAGTGCTCTGTGACAACGTAGAGGGGTGGGAGAGGGTGGGATGCAGGAAGGAAGTTCAAGAGGGAGTGGACATATGTATACCTGTGGCTGATTCATGTTGATGTATGGCAGAAACAAACACAATATTATAAAGCAATTATCCTCCCATTAGAATTTAAAAAAAAAAAAATGGTTGAAATGGTGGGTTTTATTTATGTTTGCCACAATGAGAGAGAGATGCTAATTATCCAGTAAATTCTCACAGCTCTAAGGGCCTTTCCTTAGTTAATTAAGGTGGTTAACTCCAGCGGTTAAGACTCTGCCTTCCAATGCAGGGGCTGAGGGTTTCATCCCTGGGTGGGGAATTAAGATCCCATATACCATGCGGTCGGGGAAGGCAATGGCACCCCACCCCAGTACTCTTGCCTGGAAAATCCAATGGACGGAGGAGCCTGGTGGGCTACAGTCCATGGGGTCGCTAACAGTCAGACAGACTGAGCGACTTCACTTTCACTTTTCTCTTTCTTGCATTGGAGAAGGAAATGGCAACCCACTCCAGTATTCTTGCCTGGAGAATCCCAGGGATGGGGGAGCCCGGTGGGCTGCCGTCTATGGGGTCAAACAGAGTCGGACACGACTGAAGTGACTTAGCAGCAGCAGCAGCATACCATGCGGTGGACTTCCTAGGTGGCGCTAGTGATAAAGAATCCGCCTAATGCAGGAGACATAAGAGACGTGAGTTCGATCCCTGGGTCGGGAAGACTCCCTGGAGGAGGGCATAGCAACCCACTCCAGTATTCTTGCCTGGAGAATCCCATGGACAGAGGAGCCTGGTGGGCTACAGTCCATAGGGTCACAAAGAGTCAGACACAACTGAAGGGACTTAGCACAAACGCAGGCATGCCATGCGGTGCTGCCAAGAGAAAGAAAAATGCTCACAGCTCTATAAGGCGGTATTGTTCTCTATTTTAAACAAGGAGGAAGTGTGGCTTCCCCAGTACCATGGAGCCAACTGAGATTCGAAGCCAGCTTGGTATAATACGGAGCCAAGTTCAGCAGAGTGAGTTCCCTGCTGTGAAACTGCTTGATCGAATCCTGGTCTCTTGCATAGCAGACGGACTTTTTACCACTGAGCCACCAGGGAAGTCCACTAAGGGCAACTGCCACTCCACAAATCTCATTTCTCTCTGAATTGTTTTAATCAATTTAGTGATCATTTTGGTCCTAATCAAGCTAAAGGGAAGAGAATTGTAGGAATCATTTTGAGGTGATACGTAAGACTTGTTTTTATAAAACTGACTACCCAGAACCCAAGAAAGCAAAAGAGCCCCGTGCTGCAGCTGCTGTCCAGTTCTAGGCGGGATCTGCCTTCATGGACATGTACTGTGACTCACACAGACCTCCTCGGATGCTAAAAGCATACCAGAGCTCCCAAACTCCTGCATGCAAGTCTTTGAAGCAATTCTTTGTGTATGAAGCACTGTATCCTCAGTCAGCCATCAATAAAACTCTGCTGGGCACATCTGAATATTAAGAAAGGTTCTTTCCTTACTGCTCCCAAAGAGAGAAATCAACTCCCCTGGCTCTAACTATAGTCTATATAACTTGATGAGAGGAGTTACTGTCCTGCTTAGGGCTTCCCTGGTGGCTCAGACGGTAAAGAATCTGCCTGCAATGCGGGAGATGTGGGTTTGATCCCTGGGTGGGGAACATCCCCTGGAGAAAGAAATGGCAACCCATTCCAGTATTTTTGCCTGGATAATTCCATGGACAGAGGAGCCTGGCAGGCTACATAGTCCATGGGATCGCAAAGAGTAGGACACGACTGAGTGACTAACACTTTCCATCACTGAGGAATAGATCTCCAAAGGGACCTACCTGTCCCCTCAAGTCTTCACCTTCCATGGTGCCTTGATTCTCTTCAGGTCCTCATCAGGGTCTTACTGGGTTTCTTGTCACAGTGCCTTGGTGGACTTCAGATTCTCCACACATACCCCCACACACACTTATTCAACAAATTTTTAAGGAGATCTAATAATATGATGCAAAGAGCCAACTCATTGGAAAAGACCCTGATGCTGGGAAAGATTGAGGGCAGGAGGGGAAGGAGATGACAGAGGATGAGATAGTTGGATGGCATCACTGACTCAATGAACATGAATCTGAACAAATTCCAGGAGATAGTGAAGGACAGGGAAGCCTGGTGTGCTGCATTCCATGGGGTTGCAAAGAGTTGGACATGACTTAGCAACTGAACAACAACAATGTATGCCAGCCACTGTGCTAAGCTTTGGGAACACAGTGATAATTCCATATAAGCCCTTGACCCCAGGTGTGGTCACTGCCTTCCAGAACCCACAGTTTTATGGGGGGGACTGGCCAGCAGGCAGTTACAGCCACAATAAGCCTCTGATGAGAGCAGGCTCAGCTCTGCACGTATCAGCTTCCTGGGCACTGCCCTCTGCCCTGAGCCTCCAAGCTTTTGCTCCCTGGGTCTGGAATGACTTCTGTCTGGCTCACTCTTATCTGATGACCGTCTATCAGGGTCTGAGAGACTCCAAGCTGTCCTCTCTCCAAAGCTTTTCCTAATACCTCTACTCCAAATGAGTCTCTTCTTTTCTACCTTCTTCTTGCTTCTTTCTTGAACACTTATTATAAACCCATGTTTGTATACTAAGTCACTTCAGCTGTATCCAGCTCTGTGGCCCCATGGGCTGTAGCCCACCAGGCTCCGCTGTCCATGGCATTCTCCAGGCAAGAATACTGGCGTTGCCATGCCTTACTCCAGGGGATCTTCCCAACTCAGGGATCAAAGCCGCATCTCCGACGTCTCCTGCATTGGCAGGTAGGTTCTTTACCACTAGCACCAACTGGGAAGCCCTATTATAAGCACAACACAGATTATCTTCAAGTTTGTTCGGCATATTTGTGTCTGTCTGGAGACTGGCATTATCAAAGGCAGGAATCACATGTTCTCCGCAGCATCTAGCACAAGCATTATGAATAGCTGGCATCTGATTTGTATTGTTTTAAATCTAATGTTGCACAGTCTCGAGAATCTATAGGAAAGAATGTTTGAATTCCAAGTATCTTCCTTGGAATTCTGCACCCTTCTCCAAGGGCTCTTCCTGACCAGGGATCGAACTTGAGTCTCTTGCATCTCCTGCATTGGCAGGTGAGTTCTTTACCACTAGCACTACCTGGGATGTCCTTCCAAGTGTCAGAAGAGCCTCAATATGATGGATAAACATACTTGGCACCCTGTAAGAACTGCATTTTATGTTGAAAGTTGCTAGGGTTGATGAATTATTGTCAGAAGAACTGCACCTTTATTTTGGAGAAGATCCAGTTTATAACTAACATGCAGTATCCCAGCTTCTAGCATATGGCTTTGCAAATACTCAGCCTATGGCTCTTTGCTAATCTTCCCAGTAGAACAGTCAACAAATCTCCACCCATATCAGTTTTTTTCCTCTACAGAGTGAAGCTCATGGAGCAAAGAAAAATCCCCAAGATTATTTCCTCATCTTTCTTTTACCCCACCCTGGACTTCTGAGATAGCAAGGTCTACAGCACTTGGCGGTATCATGTCTCCCAGAAATGATGCTGACATCCACTCCCCATGTCAAGCATTTATGGAGGAAGAGCAGCAAAGAACACAAGGGACCTACGGGACTTTGTTCCTTCAGTCTGAATCTTAAAATATAGACGTTGCTCCTGTGTGTGTGGATGCCGTCTTTGGGGTCACACAGAGTCGGACACGACTGAAGTGACTTAGCAGCAGCAGCAGCAGCAGCAGCAGCAGCAGCAGCAGCCTGTGTCTAGGCTGTGCTGTTCTGATGGGGCTAATCACTTGGTGAAACGGATCCCTTTATGAAGTTAAAGTTCTAAGAAACAGAAGGAAAATGAAATGTTTAAGGAGCAATATGGTGTTGCAAAAGAAGTTTGAAAAAGACCCTAAGTGGCTGTCAGGGAATCTCTCAGTCTGTTTTTCTGGGAATGTCTTAACTTCGTTTTTGAAAGATAGTTTTTCTGTATATAGACTTCTTTGTTGACCATCTTTTTCATTCAGTACTTGGAATATTTCATCTCAGTGCCCTCTAGCATCCTTGATTTATGATGAGAAATCAGCTTTTCATCTTACTGATGATTCCCCGTAAGTGATGAGTCATTTCTTTCTGCTTTCAAGATTTTCTCATTGTCTTTGTCTTTTGACACTTCTACAAGGATATGGTTAGGTGTGGCTCTCACTGAGTTTATAGTATTTTGAGTTTTTTTAAGCTTCTCAGATAAATGAGTTTTCATCAGATTTGGGATGTTTTTGGCCACTAATTCTTCAAAGGTATTTTCTACCTCTCCTTCTGGAATTCCAATTACATGTATGTTGGTGTGTTTGATGGTGTCCCACCATCTTTGAAGCTCTGTATGTTCTTCCTTATTCTTTTAATTTCCAGTCTGCATAATCTCTCTTCAGGTTTATTCTTCATGGGGCCTGCTCTGAGCCCCTTGAGTAAGTTTTCCATTTTATTTGTTATTATGTAGTTATTGGTGACTCAGTGGTAAAGAATCAGCCTGCAATGCAGGAGACCTGGGTTCGATCCCTGGGTTGGGAAGAGCCAGCCCTGGAGGAGAGCATGGCTACCCACTCCAATGTTCTTGCCTGGAGAATCCCATGGACAGAGGAGCCTGCAGGGCTACAGTCCACAGGCTCACAAAGAGTCGGACACGACTGAGTGATAGAACATGTGCACTGTGCTGTACATTAGATCCCTGGAGCTTGTTCATCTTGTGGAGTTACAGTGTTAGTGATGTATTACAGGATTAATCATTCTCTCTTTGGGAACACTGATTTAAAATGCTGTGTTCTCAGACAGAGAGAACAGGCTTGTAGTTGCCGAAGGTAAAGGGGGAGGGATGGATTGGGAGTTTGAAATTAACAGAGGTAAACTATTATATATAGAATGCATAAACAACAAGGTCCTACTGTATAGTACAGGGAACTATATTCAATATCCTGTGATAAACCATAATGGAAAAGAATATGAAAAAAATGGATTATATATGTGTGTGTGTGTGTGCATGAATCATTTTGCTGTACAGCAGAAATTAACACAACATTGTAAATCAACTTCCTTAATACAGGTTATCACAGAATATGAAGTGTAGTTGATTTACAACAGTGTTAATTTCCACTGTACAGCAAAGTGATTCATATATATATATACACACTGCTGCTGCTGCTAAGTCACTTCAGTCGTGTCCGACTCTGTTTGACCCCATAGACGGCAGCCCACCAGGCTTCCCCATCCCTGGGATTCTCCAGGCAAGAATACTGGAGTGGGTTGCCATTTCCTTCTCCAATGCATGAAAGAGAAAAGTGAAAGTGAAGTCGCTCAGTCTGTCCGACTGTTAGCGACCCCATGGACTGCAGCCCACCAGGCTCCTCCGTCCATTGGATTTTCCAGGCAAGAGTACTGGGGTGGGGTGCCATTGCCTTCCCCGATATATACACACACATGCATTCTTTTTCATATTCTTTCCCATTATGGTAAATTTACTCTACTCCAATAAAATTAAAATATCTTTTAAAATAAACACAATTAAAATTAGTAAAACTATATTCAAAAAGTAAAATGTATTAAATGTTTTCCAAGTATTATTGCATTTTTTCTTTTTGCAATGGAAACCTTACTGATACACTGGCCAAACTTGTCTAGCTGTCTCACTGCCATCTAAGGGCATCCCATCTTTAGGTGCAGTTAAAGGACATGATAATGAATGGGGCCCAACCAGGCCAAAATCTCAATTCCATTGGGATAAGCCATGAAAGGTTAACTTAGCATAAGCAATTTACGGAGAAAGTGAAATATGATGGCTGTCATTTGAATAGGCTAACATTGATCATTAATCTAATCTAAGAGCTAATGTTTCTGAATATGCACATTCCTTTTCTTCTTAGCAAATCAACTTCCTCTAGAGTTGATAATCAACTCATTCTCTTTTGGTGTTTCTTT
Source organism: Oreotragus oreotragus (assembly GCA_006410675.1). NCBI lineage: Eukaryota > Metazoa > Chordata > Mammalia > Artiodactyla > Bovidae > Oreotragus > Oreotragus oreotragus. The sequence goes on along the minus strand of SJYX01000666.1, from coordinate 305,457 downwards.
CATGAGTGTTTCATCTTCAGGAGCACACATGCATACCATACCCTTTATGATGAGAGCTGTGGGCACTGCTAAGTGGACAAAATCAAAGAGCTCATTTCCTTATATTTTGTGTGTCATTAAAGTAGGTGTTGTTTCATCAGGAATGACTCACCAAAGTAGAACTATTCGATCTCTTCTGAATGATCTTCCAGTTCGGAATTATGTTTTCTTTCATAACGAGTTGCCAGATTGAATGATTATTTCAAGGATACCTCATTTCTCCATCTCAGCCAGCAGACACACCTCATTGTTCAAAACATTGAGCTTTTCATTTCTTCTTTTGAATGTAGACCATTTATGAAACAGCTGCCCACATTGCTACCCTGATAACTGTTTGGAAGCGCAGCATCATTTATGTTGGCAATACCGTTGCTATGGGTCAGGCTACAAAATAGCCAAAGAAACATATTCGTCTTCTCTCAAGTTCTAGTGGAAGTGAACTTTAGGCTGTAAATGCTTCTAGTAAAGGCTCTCTTTCCCTAGAAGAGATCTCAATGGGAAAATGTACTCTTCAGCGTATTTGTTTTCTGACGGGGATTTTTGGCACGAGCATTTATAAAGTGGTCCATGGTGAATCTCCATAATGGCACATAATGCATGCAAAATACTTGCCTGATCTGGCAGAGGTATGTTTATGTTTGGCAGCTACTTTTAGGATCTATAGCGAACATTGCTAGAAAAATCAGGTTCTCTTTTGTATTAGTAAAATACACAAGAGGTTTCCTTTTGATGCTAAATTCCAGATCTATTCTAATTTGGCCCCTCCTTCAGTGTAGTTGCAAAAAGTGGCCATTAATCAAATCCTTAGCTTTTAGTATTAAATTTACCAGGGGCTTCCCTGGTGCTCAGATGGTCAAGAATCTGCCTGCAGTGGAGGAGATCTGGGTTGGATCCCTGGGTCGGGAATGGATGTGAGTCTGAGCAAACTCCTCAAGATAGGACAGAGGAGACAGGAAGGAATAGAGGAGCCTGGCGTGCTGCAGTTCATGGGGTCACAAAGAGTTGGACACCACTTAGCGACTGAACAACAAGTATTAAATTTATAAATTAATTTAGGAAGTTTAAAATTTTTTACAATATTGAGTTTCACATCCAGGAAAATTGTTTTTATTTACAACTTGCTTATTGCCTTGCGTAGTTTTATTACTTTTTCAAAAGTTTCTGGTGTATCTCTTTTTCATAGCTTCTACTTATTATGTTTATCATTTTGAATGGATTTTTAAATTAAAATTTCTATTTGGTGGTGGCAGTATATAGAAAAACTATTGATTTCTCTGTTTTTACCCTGTGTGTAACTATTTGGGCAATCACTCTTATTAGTTCTAAAAGTTTTCAGTTGATTTTATCTTCTAGCAAATTAATTGTATAATCTGTAAATACTCAAAGTTTCTCTTTCTTCAGAATCTTTATATTCTCTATTTCTCTTTTTGTTTCTAATTTCATTAGCTACGATCTCCAGAAAAATTATAAATAATAGAAGCTTATTGGGCCTACATCTTTCTCCTTATCAACTTTTTAAATTGCAAACAATTACAGCAAATTTTTTAAATTTAACAATGAAAGAAACAAAATCACCCTGAATCCCACACAAAAACAAACTTCAAAAATTACTTAAAAAACACAGACATAGAAAACAAACTTATGGTTACCGGAGGGGAAAGCGGGGAGGAGGGATAAATTAGGAGTTTAGGATTAAACTGCTGTATACAAAACAGATTAAAAAAGCCAAGGTCCTACTGTACAGCACAAGGAACTATATTCAATATCTTGTAACAGTGTATAAAGAAAAAGAATAGATAACTAAACCACTTTGCTGTATACCTGAAACTAACACAACATTGTAAATCAGCTATATTTCAATAAAAAATTTTTAATTACTAAAACAATTGTTTTTATGTGTACAGAAAGCATAAGGAAGGCTATACAGCAAGTTGCTATGGGTACTTTTTTCAGGGGAGTGGGATTCTGGAGCAGGAACAAGGGGACGGGGAGACCCACTTTCTGCTCTGTGCACTTCTGGATAACTTGGCTTTTTGCAAAGTGCAATTTGCTTTTATAATTTTAAAATGCATCTTGGGAACCAGTCTTACAAGTATAATGTATGTAAGACTTATCTTTGGATATCAAGATTTAGAGATGTGCACATGTTAACGTCTAAAATTTAAGTTTTATTCACTGTTAAATCTCAACTAAATGAGAAAAGATTAAACAGATGATAGAAAGATGGATAGAGATATTGATAGAGTTACAGTCAGACACCCATTTGCCATTTGCCATTAACAGAAAATCCAAAAAAAAGGACAGTCTTGTTTGTAGGACATATATTAAGCTAACCTTAAAAGTGCATTCCAATATACAGTAGGTGCAAATACTGTTTGATTCCGCTTATGTGAGATACCTAGAATGGTCAAATTCATAGAGTCAGAAAGTAGGTTGGTAGATGCCAGGGGCTTCGGGTGTCGAGGGGAGGGGGGATCAGGGGATGGGGAAGTAGGGCAGGGGAATGGGGAGCTAGTGTTTACTGGGGACAGAGTTTCAGTTTAGGAAGGGTGAAACATTCGGGAGATGGATGATGGTGAGAGTTGCACAACAATGTGAATATACTTAGTGCCACTGAACTGCACAGATAAATATGAATAGTGCATTTTATATATTATGTGACTTTTACCACAATAAAAAATAAAATAGAAGATGGCATAGAAAAGAAATGAGTACAAAGGGAAAGCTCACAAATTACAACCAGGAAGAATTCTAGGGCAGGCATGGCAGCTACACGATGCCCCCTAGGATGTCTACGAAAATGTGATTGAGGACATTATTTCATGGGCTGAAGGAATTATAATTGCTCTCAATGATTTCCCATCAAAAGCTTTCTTCCCAGACCCCACGGGGGAGTGTAACGACCACGGGAGGGCATCCGTGTTACTCGCACTAGTATGTAGGGTGGCCCTGGCAGTCGGAACTTGCCCTGTCTTACTCCCGCCTGCACGGTGGAACAGGACTCGACGCACACTCTCCGTTGTTCTCCTCCAGGATTTCCAATGAGCACTCCCCCAAACTCCAGATCCGGAGTCACAGTTACCTGAGGGCGGTCAGTGAGGTCTCCATCAACCGAAGCCTCGACAGCCTGGACCCTGCAGGGCTGCTCACGTCGCCGAAGTTCCGCTCCAGGAACGAGAGCTACATGCGCGCCATGAGCACCATCAGCCAGGTGAGCCCCGCGGCCATGGGCAGTGAACTGCACGGGGGCGCTGGGGAAACCCAGGGGGTGTGACGCGAGGAGGTTGACATCCCCCGAGAGATGCTGGTGGGTCGGGCAGGGGCCCGAGTCTAAATGCTAGCTGTGACTGGCCACAGCCCGCTCTGGAGACCAACAGTCCTACCAGCAGCGGAGGGATCCTTGGGCAGCTGGGGTAAAGCAGTAGGGAGAGTCCTTGAGGAAACTCTTGAGCAGTCAGCCTGCACCAGCACATTAGTCATTGAGGAGATGATGGACGAGGCTTCAGTTGCAAAGACATTTGAAGGATAGGATAGGGTGAACGTCATTGGCAAGACCTAGGCAGTGTCTAATCCTAAAAGTATTAAGCAAGTCATCAAAACAGGGACAAAGGCTGGGAAATGAGATGTGATCTGTTTATTCCAGCTGGGTCCTAGGTGAATATTGTGTCTTGGTTGTAAGACACAAGTCTACTTTTAAGAACTGGTACCCAGAATTAGGGATGAAGACTCAGTAAAGTTGACTTAATACTGCATCTGAAATACTCAGCTAAAGCTTCTCAGTGCCTCCAGAGAATATGGGAGGGGGTTAGGCTGCCTCAACCCAAGGGAGGGTTAAACCTAGGACTCCTGGAGGGTGGACACTGCAGCTTTCAGGGGCCACCAGAGGAGCAGGAGGCGCTGCTTCTGGAAGGGCAAAAAAAAAGGGTGTTTTGTTTTTGGAAATAATGTTTAGGAGTCCTGAATTTTAATTTTTATCACAGTCTTTTAAAATAAGCACCATACTTGGGACTTCCTTGGTAGTCCAGGGTTAAGAAGGCACCTGCCAATGCAGGGGACACGGGTTCGATCCCTGGTTGAAGGGCAACTAAGCCCATGCGCCCAGACTACTGAGCCCAAGAGCCCCAACTACTGAAACTCAAGTACCTAGAGTCTGTGCTCCACGAGAGAAGCCACCACAGTGAGAAGCCCAAGCACTGCAACTAGAGAGTAGTCCCCACTTGCCGAAATCCGTGAACAGCAACGAAGACCCAGAGCAGACAAAAGTGAATTAATTATTTTAAAAAGCACTCTGCTATTAACTCAGCTAACATTATTGAGCAAAACACTGGGCTAGATTCTGCAAGTTATTTAGTGGTGAATAATGCCTCATTCCTGCTCCCCCAAAGTTTATAGTTTAATGGAGATTATACCAAAAAATAAATGTTATTTATAACAAATAACAATAACAAATGTTATTTACTTGAACACCAGAAAAACACTGAGGCGGGCAGGACAAGAATTAGCCATAGAGCCAACTTTACTGGGTCAGGCACTGTGCCAACTGCTTTATATGTTCATAACATTAATCCTTCTAAACACCCTGTAAGATACGTAAGTAACTAAAAGTTAAATGGGACTTTGTGGTCATGAAATTGTCAACGAGATACCCAAGAGAATAAAAAAAAAGTGTTCAGTGCCCAGGATTCTAAAGAGAGCGCTTCTAGGCATGGGGTCTAGAAATGTACATTTTAACAGATATTCCAGGTGATTCTAATTAATAATGAATTAATAAAGAAGTATTTATTAAAGTAGTATATATCTGAACTTTGAAAAATGCTGGCCTAAAGCAGTTACCGCTAGCACCACATTGGAAGCCCCAAAGCATATGCAAGCAATAGTGTGTGGTTGAAGTTCAGAATACTTGTAGCCACAGCAATGGGCAATCTGTTCTGAATTTTGTCTTGGAGGCATCTTTCATGCACGGCCTTCCATGCAGGACCCAGGGGACTGGACCTTATTCATTAGGAGGGAGACTGATTGAAAATTAATTAAAACTTCAGCTTTTATGCAGGCAAAACAGACGATCAGAACTTTTATGAAGGACAGTTAATCCAGCCCCCCCCCAAAAAAAAATTAATTGTAGGAAAATTGGAGAGAATGAGAAAGAGCCTGAAGAGGCAGAGAGGCTAGTCTGAAAGACTTTGTCATCATCAAGGTGAGAATTAATATTACCGGTGGTGGTGGTGGTCGTGCTGCTGCTGCTGTTGATGGTGGCAACAGTGTTGATGGAGATGGTGCTGGTGATGGTGGTGAGGACTGTGATGAGGGTGTTGGTAACAATGGTGGTGGTAGTGGTGAAGATGGTAAGGCGGTGGTGTTGAATGATAGGCTAAGCCCTGAAGCATCTCTGATCTATCAGAGTAAGACCTTGAAATAGGATCACTCCTCTCATTTTGTCCCCACCATCAAAATAGAGCTTCCTGCTAAAATGTATCCTTGAAAAGCAAAGGCAGGGATCACAGTGAGGCTCCAATATCAGGGTAGGGTGGAAGTCAGGAAAAGTTGGCATATTGGATTCCAATGTTTGCCCAGTGTACATTTCCTTAAAGAAATCTCCAAGAGTACACATATCTATGTGTGCCAGCTACTGCGTCCAGTGAAGCTCACTATCCCAACTCTTAGGTAAATATTTGGTGTCTCATTTGGAGGCTTCCCTAGTGGCTCAGAGGTTAAAGTGTCTGCCCGCAATGCGGGAGACCTGGGTTTGATCTCTGGGTCAGGAAGATTCCCTGGAGAAGGAAATGGCAACCCACTCCAGTACTCTTGCCTGGAAAATCCCATGGACAGAGGAGCTTGGTGGGCTACAGTCCATGGGGTCGCAAAGAGTCGGACACGACTGAGCAACTTCACTTTCACTTTGGTGAAATTTGAGCTTTGCTTTGTTCTTACTTTTTTTCAATATAAACAATAATTTTTAAAACTTCTTTAAACTGATTTATTCTGGACAGGCTCTTGGTCACACAGCCTTCCAGAATTGTAAAATAGTCTATAAACCTCTGGTGTCACACCTGAAGAATACATCCATGGGTTTAGAGTATTTTGCTGGAAATGTTTATACACACCCACTGCTTTCATAATTTCACACAGTTACAACAGGAGAGCTTCTTTATCAGGACGTACACTCATGCAGCTGCCTGCTTTTAGTCTCTGTGCCACAGATCTGACCTTGAGACAATGTCACTTTCTGGTGACAACTTAGTACAGTGTCGACAAATCACTGAAGAGCCACGTGTGGGCCCTGATCCGCGGCGGGGGTCGGGGGTGGGGGGTCAAGTCTGCAATTCAGTGGTGTGATCATTTCGCCTTAAGTAAAATACAGGAAGCAGAGCCATCCTAAATGGATTCCTAATGACACACCATTTTTCTAGTATCATATTCATTTTCCAAGGAACAAAGCATCAGGAAGGATGATTTCAAATTTTCTGTCACCATGCCAGCATTGTCATTATTCAAAGAGAATGATATCTTCTTCTAAGTAATCCTACTATATATATTCTAGGCTTTTCAAAAAGTAGTTGGTTGTTGTGATGTTGGAGACAGCTCTCTTATAGATCTTCAGTAGCAGCTCTAATAGTATAGAATTTAAGTACATTATAGCCTATTCCTTCTTAAAGCCTGATATATTATTCATCAAAGGCTCCTAGAAAGATCAAAGTAAAATGCTGTAAGTTAAGAAATTGGTATAGAATAACTTAATTATTTCCGCCATTTATACCTTATAGAAATAAAATATCCCTAAAAACAGATCGTGCTTAGATTATGAGGAAAACCAAACATCTTTTTATATGTTTATCCCCTTTCTACTTTTTTCCCCCTATATACACATCTAAAAAATGGGGGCTTTTAAAGTAAGACTTGAGAAGAATTTGAGAAAGTCACATTTTCAAAAATATTTGGCATAATAACTCTCATTTCCAAATTAGCTTAATTTACTTCTCAATTTATTTCAAATCCAAATCAAACATCTTTACCTAAAATGATAAACTAGAAGCCCACAGATATATTTTGTCCAGTGATGTTTGGGTTTGTACACCATTTTAAAAATGTAAATGTGATAGGGCAGTTATTGTTCTTGATGGTAATACCAGCAGGTTAGTGGTGACTTTTGACCTAAACCACCCCTTCATTGTATTTGTACCAGAAATGTAAACTGAGATGAATTAAGCATTTTTGAACACAGAGCTAGTCAATGACAGAACCCAGAACACCTAGGTGTCCTGACTCCTAAATGATAAATTTCTTCAATATCTGCTGAAATTGGGGTATTAGTGGCAATTATATTTCCAATAATAGCAGTAGTAATATTGGAAATGAGAACAATAGAATAGTTACTATGTATCACTTACCTGACATATGCTATAAGCTTTGCATATTATCTCATTAATTTCATATCAACTGTAAGAAAGATTGTCTTCCCAGGTAGCTCAGTGGTAAAGAATGTGCCTGCCAACGCAGGAGACATGGGTTCGATCCGTGGGTCTAGAAGATCCCCTGGAGAAGGAAACGACAACCCACTTCGGTATTCTTGCCTGGAGAATCCCATGAACAGAGGAGCCTGGCAGGCTACAGACATGCACACATGCATAAGAAAGATCATTTTTTAATTTATGAACCTCAGAGAATTAGAGTACATTTTCTCATTCTTCCTACCACTCTCTCTCATAAAATAATATCTAGTATTTATGGAATGCCTAGTATGTGCCTAGTAATGTTCACTTGTATATTTTATTTTTCTCCTTAAAAGCATCCCTGTAAGGGAGGTATTATTATATCCACTTTACAGATGAGAAAAGTGAGGCTCAGAGAATTGAAGTGAATTGCCATGATACAGTAGAAACAGCTTTGTTGTTGTTCAATTACTAAGTCGTGTCCAGTTCTTTGCCACCCCATGAACTGCAGCATGCCAAGCTTCCCTGTCCTTCACTGTCTCCTGGAGTTTGCTCAGACTTATGTCCATTGAGTCAGTAATGCCATCCAACAACCTCATCCTCTGTTGTTCCCTTCTCCTCCTGCCTTCAGTCATTCCCGGGATCAGGTTTTTTTCCAGTAAGTCAGCTCTTTGCATCAGGTGGCAAAAGGATTGGAGCATCAGCTTCAGCACCAGTCCTTCCAATGAATATTCAGGGTTGATTTCCTTTAGAATTGACTGGTTTGATCTCCTTGCTGTCCAAGGGATTCTCAAGAATTTTATCAAACACCACAGTTTGAAAGCATCAATTCTTCAGTGCTCAGCCTTCTCTATAGTCCCACTCATGGCATTAAACCAGATAAAAAATAAATCCAAATGAATTTAAAATCTGAGCAGTGAAACAGAAAGAAGGCAATTACTAATGAAATGATGGTCCCAGAACTGGTCCCAGAACTGACAGATATGAATCCGCAGGTTGAGAAGGCCCACCCAGTACCTAGTATAGTGAATGGACAAAGATCCCTACAGGGAATGCCATGGTGAAACAGTAGATCACTCAGGACCAAAAAAAAAAAAAAAAACTAAAAAGCTTCCAGAAGGGATAGGGCAAACCAGCACACACCGAAAGGCTCAGAGGTGAGAAAGACATCTGTTTTCTCAGTCTCTAGCACGCACGGAGGCTAGGAGACAAGGAGAGAAGCCAGAGATACCTGAGAGGAGGAGGGATGCAGCTAAAACTCTCAATGCAAGCAGCTCTCCCCTAACGGTGGAGTGGCACAGACATTTCCAGCAATGTGAAGGGGACTGCCTTCCCAAGAAAGCACTAGATGTGCTCCACTGAAAAGAGGGAATAAAACAGGGAAAGGGGAACTGGGGCGCCACCACCAGTTAGATAATGAGAGGCACCCCCGGAATGATGGGGAAGGGAGACCCCAACGCAGCAGTGGGCTTAGCAGCCAGAGACTGTAGTAGGAGGCACCCAGACAGATGTTTCAAGGGCAGGAAGGAAACCAAGAGGTTATCAGAGGTCTCTGAACATATCAGGGGATTCACATAAACATGTGTCTGGCAATATGGATGCAAATACCGTTAAGATTCACCTGGAAGAACTGAAAATGGTTCTTCTGGGGAGGAAGAATTGGGGCTGGGTTGGGGGCTCGCTCTTTGTCTTTATAAGCCATCTAGAGCTACTTGACCTATATGTGTGTCTAGGCTGGATAAAGAATCACCTTTTTTATGAAAAAAGTAGTGACAAACATTAAATATATAGTCATTTGTAAAACTAGGACTGACAAGAGATACAGTGGGAAAGACCATGTACGTGATGTGCTCTGATAATGTCAGTCTAGCACAACAATTTTCCTTTTGCCTTTAAATTTTTAATACAAAAATACTCATACACAATCTTGCACACACAACTTCCAGCCTTAAATGCTTCCCCTCAACCAGCAATTCTCAAATCTACATTTCAGTATACTCCCCTAGAAGTGAAGTTCAAGTTTTTAAGGCTGTCAGAACTGGCAGTAGCACCTGGGACCGCAAAGGTGGAGCCTGGCCTCATTCCGTAGCACAACTATTTTTAAATGAGGAACAAACAGAGAGAGCACATGCAAAAGAAGGAATTGTGAACTGTTTTTAACAGTGGTATGCACAGCAGTGGTATTAGTTTGCTATTCTGAGGCTGTTGTGTATATACTGTGGAAGAAACCAAATGAATCATTGTAGAATATCCCAATTCTTTCATCTTCTGTGCCCTTGAAAACCAAGAATTTTTAGTATGAAATAAAGATATACGTGTAAATATAACATGGGGCTTCCCAGGTGGTGCTACTGGTAAAGAATCCAACTGCCAATGCAGGAGATGTAAGAGACACAGTTTGATCCCCTGGAGAAGACAATGACAACCCACTCCAGTGTTCTTGCCTGGGAAATCCAACGGACAGAGCAGCCTGGCAGCCCACAGTCTGTTGGGTGGCAAGAGAGTTGGACATAACTGAGCGATTAAACAACATGGTCTGGCTTTTTTTTTTTTTTTAATGTGGTGTTCAAATCCAGTGTAAGTTATATACTGGGAATATAAGTAAATAAACACTGATTCCTCAAAAGGGGGAAGAATTTATTTGGAAGATTTTAAAAACAATTTGTGGACCATATCAGCTTTTTATAGAGAAGAGTGAACCTTTTTTAGATAGTATGTATATAGTTTGAAAATCTCAATAATAGTGTCTTTCAAGACTGACATATCTGGGTTGACCTATTTTCTTGCAGAATATATATATCTTGCCAGAAAATATAGGGCCTGTTTCTAGACTTTGCAATAAATTACACTCCAGTCGATACAAATTATTTGACAAACTAGTCACTTCCAAAGGCACAATAAAAATACTAGCTTCTAAAACGTTTGTGCCAAAAATTGCCCCATTGAAGTACATGAACTCTGACCGTGGGCTGTAACACTGGCCCCTAGGTTTGCATTTATATCTGCTGGAGAAGGGATAAAGGAAAATTAGCACCTCAGCGTGAGCTGGAGGAATGATTTCCCAACACCATGCCTCCTTGCATTCTAAAAACAAAGTTCTCTTTCTTTAGAATTTAATTGACTGTAAGCTAGATACCACCCCATTAGTCTGTAAGGATATTGCTGTCCAAAGGCTCAGTTGTGTCTTGTTGTGACCCCCACGGACTGCAGCACGCCAGGCTTCCCTGGCCATCACCAACTCCTGGAGCTACTCAAACTCATGTCCATGGAGTCGGTGATGCCATCCAGCCATCTCATCCTCTGTCGTCCCCTTCTCCTCCTGCCCTCAGTCTTTCCCAGCATCAGAGTCTTTTCCAATGAGTCAGCTTTTCGCATCAGGGGGCCAAGTATGGAAGCTTCATCAGTCCTTCCAGTGAATATTCAGCGTTAATTTCCTTTAGGGTTGACTGGTTTGATCTCTTTGCTGAGGAGCTAAAAATGCGTTCGAATTTAATGCTATCTGATGGGGCGTTCCTCGGGGGGATGCGGTTTGGAGATGCTCGGAGGGCGAGTTGGCTTCTCCCCAGGAAGAGCGGTTGCTAACGTCCCATCTGGCCCCGCAGGTGAGCGAGATGGAGGTGAACGGGCAGTTCGAGTCAGTGTGCGAGTCGGTGTTCAGCGAGCTGGAGTCGCAGGCGGTGGAGGCCCTGGACCTGCCGATGCCTGGCTGCTTCCGCATGCGGAGCCACAGCTACGTGCGAGCCATCGAGAAGGGCTGTTCGCAGGACGACGAGTGCGTGTCGCTGCGGTCCTCCTCGCCGCCGCGTACCACCACCACCGTGAGGACCATCCAGAGCAGCACCGGTGAGTGTGCAGAGCCGGCCCCGCGCACCAGCCCCCGCCCCCCGGCGGCGCCTCAACTGTCCCCAGACACTGCACGTGGTCCTCTCGCGGGTATCACACAGTCTCCAGTCACCAAACCCCACCCACTCCCCGCGAGGCATCCCAGCCTCCAGCCGCAGTCACGCACCCCCCTCCTCCTCCATCTGCGTCTCCGGTAGCACCAGGGGAAACTGCAACTCGGGGACCAAGGGAGACAGCACAGGGGGAAGATGTTCCCAAGATGCCCACCCAGCATCCTAGGACCAGTACTCTCATCCCTCCCAACTCCTGCTCTCCATCAGCAAACCCTCCCGTTCAGGGCTATGACCTTCTCCACGGATCAGACACCCTGATTGTTGAGCATCGCAGAGCTGGAAAGCTTTTAAAATCCCAAGATATACACAAAATGACTTTCCCAAAAGACCTGAACTATCATTGTGAGACAGTAAGAAATAGATGATGCAGTAACACTGATTGCACAACTTCTGTTTTCTTTCATTATAACCAAAGGCAGATTTATTTCATTTTATTTTAAACCTCCTAACTATCTATAGGCACCCACCACCTCCTTTTCACTCTAAACTGAGTTTGGATTTATGCCACTACACTGTCTTTTGATCAGATTTTCGTCAGAGAGGCACAGAAGAGCTTACCTGGTTTCCATGACACTGGACTTATGTAGGAATATAGCCATGGATCGTGTGGTACAGTGTATGTATTGTTTTGGAGGGTTTCAGGGTGCTTTTTTAAAAATAACATTTGGGTCCAAGAAGAAAATCCTCTCCATTGTAACTAGTCTTAACTTTGGTAGAATTTAGCATTACTCCAATAAAGACTAGTTCGATAAAAAAAGATCATCACATCGAGTCAAGATAAACCATGAATTAATTAGAAGGAAAAATCTATGCTAAACTATTCAGTTTTCATTCTAGGTGCCTCAAATGTCAGCAATTACCATTCAGCTTAGAACTTTTGCTGGCTTGAGAACTAATAGGTTCCCATCTTACTTGCAAGAAAGCCATTAGAGGTTAAACAACAGGTGCTCCTTCTGGACCAAGGCAAATTAGGATCTCAGGATTAGGGAAGAGATGCTTCTAGACCACGGCTCAGCTGACCCCCTGTATCCCAGCACCTCTGGCCCTGGGTGGCCGATTCCCACCAGAGACAGCAGGTGTGCGTTCTTGCTCACTAGGAGATTCTGCACAGCCACAGACGAGGTTAATAAGTTAAATAAAGTTGGTTCAGGAAATGAACACATTTTTAAATTCATTCACGGGCATACTTGTGCATTTTTACATTTGTGCAATAAGTGTAGCTTGAAGGTGTGGCTGTGTCTCTAGTTTCGTCTTTGGTGTTTCCCTGTTTCCCCGCCCCCTCCCCACCCACCTCCTCCCAGCCCTGTCTGATCTGTTCTCTGTACAGCAGATTCATCACTCACCAGCTACTTTTCTGTGCTCCTTAAATACGCAAAATTCAGATCCTTACCCAGAAGGGCCGAGGGAAGGAACAGGGAACACCCCGCCCCAAATACCCTATTCTGTCTTTCCTAAGACCCTTCCCAGGTATGCTGAGGGTTCCCAGAGTTCAGATAATAAGCTCACCAGGTAAAATCCAAGTTGCCAGTTACATGTGAATTTCAGATCAATAGTGAATCATTTTGTAGTGTCAGTATATCCCAAATCTTTCATGGGACCTACTTACACTACAGAATTATCTGTGACATCTGTAGTGTTTCCTAAATCTGACAAGCCTATCAGAGAAGGAGGTGAAGGGTGCCTGGGATGGGAGTGTCTTGTGTTGTTCCATTTAGAGTTGGAGAGGCTTTAGCCAGAGGCCCTGTGCGGGAGAACAGCCAAAAACAGGGAGCAGTCAACGAAAACCCCACAGAGCTGACATCTGCTCCACCTTGGGCTCTAGGAGCCTTGTCCTAAGTCCTGGGCCCCGTCAGGGCAGCGAGACTCCAGGCTTGGCTGCAGTTGCAGGGGGTTAGGGGCAGGAAGATGGAACTTGTCATGGGGAATGGTGAAGCATAAAATACCAGATTTGTATACAGGAGAGCTGGTGATGTCACCATCGTCGAAGTCAACATTATGATATATCGTCCTTACAGTCATAGAAAAATAAGCAAACAGTTTAAGAACTAAATGTTATAGATTTAAGTAAAGCCTTTAGAATTCTGATATCGCTTTTCCAAGTTTATCTATACCATGGATTTCTTCTTTAAAAAAAAAACCTCATTTTAAGATATAATAAAGTTCTGTGCTTTTAATTCTACTTCTGTCATACTCCCTGTATTTCCTTCTTACCCCTCTTCTCTCTCTCTCTCTCACACACACACACACATATATACACAGAGTTTTCCTTTTCTCTGTCATGATGATGTCAGTGCTATTATTAATATATTTTCTTCTATTAGTTTCCTTCCATAGAAAATCTGCCTGCTCATAGGACCTACTAGTTTTTGAAAGCATGCACTCATCTGTGTTAATCAGGAAATGACTTTGCTCTAATTTTAACCATTTCCCTTGTGCACACAGGTCAGATTTACATCTGTGTTCAGTAGGATGTGACATAGATTTTGCCTTTGCTCATTATTCTTGGACATTCACAATAGATTTTAAATTTCCTAAACTTTCCTTTGTCTGAAAAACAATTCATTTTTGTCAACTGCGGTTAATAGCTCTTAACTTCCCCCCACAACAATCCACGTTCTGTCTTTGATTTTTGTCAGCCCACTTTAAATGGTTCAAATGTTTAGCAAACTAGACTGTTAAGCTTTTCTCCTCCAGTCTTGTCCATTCCTCATATGAGCAAAAAGAAACCACCAAGAAAGGTCCACAGAAATGTCTGCTGCCATGTGGGAGAGTCAGGAAGATGGGCTCGGCTCCAAGGGGCCCTAGGGAGCCCCTGGTGATATGACCAGGGATTAATGGAGACTCAGAGCCAACTAGGAACTGAGTTGAGGAGTGATGTATAGTCATGCATCTTTTGGTTAATTGACATTTTGGTTTATATATGATACAGTCCTATATTATCACCCTTTATTATCTGCTTCAAGCACTCAGATATCTCTCCACCTAATAGATTCAAGTAAGTTCCTATATAATCATTGCACCATTGGACTATTTGGTGAGGATCAGAGGTACTGTTCCTTGGTGGCTTAGATGATAAAGAATCTGCCCAAAATGCGGGAGACCTGGGTTTGATCCCTGGGTCAGGAAGATCCTCTGGAGAAGGGAATGGCTACCCACTCTGGCATTCTCGCCTGGAGAATTCTATGGACAGTGGAGCACAGTGGGCTATAATCCATGGGGTCGAAAAGAATCAGACACGCCTGAGCAACTAATACTAGGAAAGTAAAAATTTTAAGTGGTCAGTTAGCCTCATGACTGTGGGAAAACATGCACCATTACCTCAATCGTCTGAATATTTTAGGTAAAAGTAGATCTTGGTGCTAGAAATAGACCCAAACCTCCACTTCAGAGAACTGGATTCAGCTGGCCTTCTGTGAAATATACAAATGCAATTGTATGTGTTCAAGGATGAGATTTCTTTTTACTTCCTATGCTAAGCATCCAAGATCTATTGAAAGCATTGTCACATTGCAGCTAGACAGACTTCAATCTGGTGACACAAGAGCCTAGTTAAGCATAAGCAGTGCATCATCATCAGTCGACATGCTCATGCAGATACACACACACACACACACACACACGGTCAGAAACGACACAAAATATGTCGTTTGCAGTGGTGACGCAGCACATAGAAGCCAGAGGGTCAGTGGGTGTGGACAGAGGGAGATGTTTTAAATAAACACTGACTGCTTTTTATGATTTTTAAAGCCAATATAATATTTGAGTTAAAATAATACTCTTTCACAAAAATAGGCAAGCTATCATGATACATGATTCTCTGGTCTTTTAAAATATTTCCTCTGGTACATTACAAGAGTTTCAAGGAAGACTTATGTAACAGTAATGTGACTTTATAAAGAGTAAGCATGTGCCACACTGTTGCTCCTGATATTTGGCTGGTGTGCTATATTCTTTTCATTAGGGGAAGCTCTTAAAAGTGAATGGGGTTGAACTGGTCTCCTGTCCTTCATGGCGCCCCCAGGAAGGGCAGCAAGGGTCCAGGACAGAGCATCCTCCTGGGCAAACAGCCAGGGTCCTCAAGCAGGGAGTTCAACACAGTTTGCCCTTGTTAGTGTGGCTTGGGGCCACAGTGATCACAACACATATTTCCAGTTTGATTTTTCCAACAAGAGCAGTCACATTCTCCTTTAAACAGAGACACATTTTTCCATAATCTTAACCTCACACACTCTCCCAGCTCCATATACAGAAGCAGTTACCCTTTAGAGCACCTGAGGTCGGGGCTAATGTCTGGGAGTTCTCACAGGTTTGGGTCATCACACCTGGTCAGCCATCCCATACAGAAAACCACACTCAACCTACCTTCCTTCATCCTTCCCTCCATACAGCCTGCTCCCCACACAACCACCTCCAGCAACAAACCCTAAACACACAAGGTTTTGAGCAAAATGACATTAAGGTAGTAATTTATATTTACAATACACATGGTAGGCACTCAATAATGGAGAAAGAAAAGTAAAAGAAGATGCAGAAAAATACTTATTTTACTCTGGTATCATTGACATATTACATTGTGTAAGTTTAAGAAACTGTGATTTAAAAACGCCCAACAAACAAAAGTCCAGAACCAGATGGCTTCACAGGCAAGTTCTATCAAACGTTTAGGGAAGAGTTAACACCTAGCCTTCTGAAACTGTTTTTAAAAACTGCAGAGGATAGAACACTCCCAAACTCATTCTATGAGGTCACCATCACCCTGATACCAAAACCAGACAAAGATACCACATTTTATACATTTAGGGTGTACAATGAGTTGATTTGATACTTGAATGTATTGCTTCATGGTGGCCACCATAGTGTTAGCTAACACCTCCATCACTTCACATAATTAGCATTTCTTTTTGGTGGTGAGAACATTTAAGATCTATTCTCTTAGCAACTTTGAATGCAACACAGTGTTGTTGACTATAATCATGATGCTGTACATTAATCTCCAGAACTTATTCATCTTCTAATTGGCAATTTGTTCCTTAGATCACCATCTCTGCCTTTCTTCCACCCTCCAGCCCCCAGGAACCACCAATGTATTCTCTGCTTTAGCTTTTCTAGATTCCATATATATGTGAGATCATGCAGTATTTGCCTTTCTCTGACTTATTTCATTTAATGTAATACCCTCAAGGTCCACCCATGTTGTCACAAATGACAAGATTCCTTCCTTTTCATGACAGTAATATTCCATTGTGTATCAAATAGACTTACAAAGCAGAAACAGACGTACAGACTGAGAGGATGAATTTATGGTTGCACTTTCATGCACTGGAGAAGGACATGGCAACCCACTCCAGTGTTCTTGCCTGGAGAATCCCAGGGACAGAGGAGCCTGGTGGGCTGCCATCTATGGGGTCGCACAGAGTCGGACACGACTGAAGTGACTTAGCAGCAGCAGCAGCAGCAGAGGAGAAGGATAGAGGGAAGGCTGGGGTGAGGGATAGTTAGGGAGTTTGGGAAGGTTATGTACATAATGCTATATTTTAAATGGCTCACCAACAAGGACCTACTGTATAGCAGCGGGAACTCTGCTCAGTGTTACGTGGCAGCCCAGATGGGGGTTGGGCGGGGTTGGGGCAGAGTGGATACATGTGTGTATATGACTGAGTAGCTACGCTGTGCACCTGAAACTATCACAGCATTGTTAATCAGCTGTACTACAATATAAAATAAAAAGGTATTTAAATTTAAAAAATTTAAAACTATTTCATTGTGTACCTATATACTCCATCTTCATCCATCCATCTCTCCATGGACACTTAGACTGTTGCCATATTGGGTCATTGTGAATAATGCTGCAATGAGTACGAGTGAGAGTTGCTCAGCTGTGTCCGACTCTTTATGACCCCATGGACTGTAGCCTGCCAGGGTCCTTTGTCCATGGAATTCTCCAGGCAAGAATACTGGAGTGGATTGCCATTTCCTTCTCCAGGAACACTGCAGTGACCAGCAGAAAAATACTTAAGTACCTCACAAACTCCATATTCAACAGACGTTTGCATAATCAAGGTGACTTTCCCAGGGAAATAATATTGCTATTAAAACAGGTTGAATCATAAAATATTATCAATAGAAGAAAATTCTACATCATCCAGTCCACAGGTCTGCAAACCACAACCTAGGGGCCAAATCTAACCTGCTTCCTATTTTTATAAATAAAGTTTTATGAACACAAAGTCACACTCATTTGTTTACATATTATCTGTGCCTGCTTTTACCCTTTCACAGCAGAACTGAGTAGTTGCTGAAGACCATATGGTCCAGAAAGTCAAAAATATTTGCTCTCTGGCCTTTTACTGAAAAAGGTTATCACCACTGATCTCATCCACAGAACTCATTTTAAGGTAGGAAAACTAAGACCCAGAGTGGTGGGCCTCTAGCTGGAAGCAAAGTCAGAATAAAACCCCAGGTCAGCCAGCCATTGCCCTTTGCTTGCTTGAGCCCCAGCTCTACAATTCACCAAGAATCCTTAAGAGTTCAGAGGAAGTTCACTTCTTTCTAACAGGCACGAAGTTAATTAACAGGTTGTTTTTATAAAGCAATGAGGGAAAGGTTCAGAAGTCCAAAGGACAGATATAGGCCAGAAGTTTTTTTTAAAACAAAGAACCTTTCTTTTCTACTCAAGATAAAATCAAGCAATAAATTTCAGATCTTGCCTGGACTGGTTTCTTGTCCCTCTACTTATGAGGCTCCCTTCCTTGAATTTCTCCAAATATCCATGTAGGACTGGAGACGTCTACTTCCTCCCATCTTAGGAGGCTTAGACCAGAAAAAAAAAAAAAAGAGCAAGATTTGTAGTAAAAACTATGCCTTTTCTGGGGAAACTTCTCTGTTTTTTAATATCTGAGAAAACTTACCGTGATGATTCTGGGAAGAATTTAGTTATAACATTTCTACTTTGGGGCCCTCAAGGTGGCATTCTTCTGTACTCTAATAGAAATATTATGAAGTCATAAAATACAGAAGTCCTATCAACACTGAAGAAGATAGAGGGTCTGTCTCTTCCAGCAGTTTTGTCACATGTAAATCACCTCTAAGGGGTGTGGAGAAAAGGGAACCCTCTTACACTGTTGGTGGGCATGTAAACTGGTACAGCCACTATGGAGAACAGCATAGAACTTCCTCAGAAACTAAAGACAGAGCCACCATAAGATCCTGCAATCCCTGGGCATATATCTGGAGAAAACTATGATTCAAAAGCTTACATGCACCCCTGTGTTCACAGCAGCACTACTCACAATATCCAAAACATGGAAGCAACTGAAATACCCATCAACAGATGAAAAGATGAAAAGATGCAGTATGTATACATGCACCATAGAATACTGCTCAGCCAGAAAACACGGAATGAAACAATGCCATCTGCAGCAACATGGATGAACGTAGAGATCATCATATTAACTGAAGTAAGTCAGAAAGAGAAAGACAAACACCACGTGATATCATTTATATGTGGAATCTAAACCATGACACAGATGAATTTATCACAAAATAGAAACAGGCTCACAGACATAGAGAACAAACTTGTGGTTCCCAACGGGGAGAGGGTAGGAAAGGGGTCTGGGAGTTTGGGGTTGGCAGATGCCAACTATTATATAGAGAGAGAATGGATAAACAACAAAGGCCCTACTGTATATAGCACAGGGAACTCTACTCATATCCTGTGATAAGCCACAATGGAAAAGAATATGAAAAAGAATGTGTGTATATATATATATATATATATATATATATATGTATAAATGAATCTCTTTGCTATAAACAGCATTGTAACTAACACAATATTTTAATAAAATAATTTTTTTTTTAATCACCTCTCAGGACCAGTGCACCAGGCCTGGAGGTATCATGCTCCATAAACAGCCTGCATATCTGTCTTTGCCCACCTGAGGGGTTGTCACAGGGCTAGTAGTGATGGAGTTCCAGTGTCTTCCAGCCTTGAGGGTTGTTGTGAGGTTCAAACAAGACCATTAATAAGGAAGCACTGTGTACAGTTCACATCATGTCTCTCTGTTGGCTTTGATTTTAAATCTCTCAATCTGTTTTAGTTTAATAATGATGATGATGGCTAATCTTGGAGCATTTATTCCTTGGCAAGCACTATGAACCAGCTGTGGAGATTATCTCGTGTAATCCTCATGAGTAGTCTGTGACATGTACAGGATATGATATCATTGTTTTCACAATACAGGAAAAAATATTAAGGCTTATTAGCAAGTTTAAACAGCTTGACCAAGTTAGTAAGTGACAGAGCAGGCTCTTAAATTCTCTTTATTTTTTTTTAAAGATATAGTAGAATGACTAAGAACTTGAAATGTATTTATTGGCCACAGTGCATGGCATATGGGATCTTAGTTCCCTGACCAGGGATTAAACCCTTGCCCCTTGCATTGAAAGCACAGAGTCTTAACCACTGTACCACCAGGGAAGTCCACACTTAAATTCTCTTTACTCATCAATAAGTGCTTAGTAAAGTACAGTATTCAGTTCAGTTCAGTCGCTCAGTCATGTCCAACTCTTTGCGACCCCATGAATTGCAGCACACCAGGCCTCCCTGTCCATGACCAACTCCCAGAGTTCACCCAAACTCATGTGCTTCAAGTCGGTGATGCCATCCAGCCATCTCATCCTCTGTCGTCCCCTTCTCCTCCTGCCCCCAAGCCCCTGAACTAATTTAATACAAATTTGTCTACAGAATGAGATGCCCAAAAACTCTTTTATTTCATTTTTCTTCCCACAAATATTCATTTAGTTCCTGCCATGTTTGAAACTTGTGTTTTCCATAAAATTTTCTGAAAACCCCTCTTTAAAAGAAATGTTTTGATCACATATTAGCAACACCATGTTTCATGCTGGTTTGTCTAACCCTGCAATATCTAAAGTGAAATTAAAGATGTAAAAAAAAAGAGAGAGAAAAATGACAATGAATAGAAACAAAACCTCAAAAACTAAAATTCTCCTTGGGTTTAAAATTTCATATTACACTTTGTCATTCTGACATTATGATGGATTTAAAAGATCAAATATCCAATCCCTTGATCAAGTTATAGTGCTGTCAGAAAGCACTTAATGAAAAAAGGAATCTTTACCTACTCATATGGAAAGTAAGCAGGTGGTAGGTTTTGTGTTGTGGCTGATGAAGTCATCGTTGGTCTCTGCCTTGGACTAAGTAAAAAAAAAAAAAAAAAAAAAACTGCAATGATTTACTCCTGACCTGGCTGGTCTCTTGGCTGGGTTGAGTATTCACAAGCCAGTTACCAAGATCAATCAGAAAACACACATTAGAAAATCAGACTCTTTTCCTGTGAATATTCGTTATATGGGAAATTTCTCCTCCAAAATTAATAACAACACAGAGCCTAAAAATTCACTTTTTAATCTTTCTGATACCTCCATAGACACATGTTTTATAATGGAATAAACAGACACTTTTAAAACTCTTCAAAGTTCGGTGTTGTCTGATCCAATTTATATTGAACTTTAACAAATACAGCAAACTAGTAGCAACTGAAAACCATACGTGTGATTAATGCTGGCACTTGGACGTCCCTTCACAGCTCCAGCCAAGGGTTTGTGTCTCTGTTTGTTCCTCTTGCAATTGACTTTCTGTCAAGCATTCGGGATGACCCCTTACTGTTGCCAAGTGTCCTTATTTAAAAAGAGAAGACCAAGATGAATAGTACCATGAGTTTACTACACTAGCAACTGTATATGAAATAGTCTTATATTTCTTGTAATGAGAAATCAATGGCCATGTCACTATTAACGCTGGAAGTTTTCTTTGCCATCTGCTGGTATCCTACTGACAGGTAAATTCCTCCAGCATACAAAAGATAACTTTTCTCTTTTACCCATTTTTTGGCCATTTTTAGTTGAACTATAATTTACAATGTTAATTCTGCTATAGAGCAAAGTGACTTGGTTATACACATATATATGTTCTTTTCCATATTCTTTTTCATTATAGTTTATCCCAGGAGACTGGATATAGTTGCTTGTGCTCCATAGTAGGACTTCGTTGTTTATCCATTCTATATGCAATAGTTTGCCCACTAACCCCAAACTCTCAGTCCACCCCTTCCCCCACCCTCACTGTCCCTCTTGTCAACAGCACCTCTTCTCTCTGTGGGTCTGTTTCTGTTGTGTAGATAAGTTCACTTGTGCCATATTTCAGATTCCACATTTAAGTGAAACACAGTATCTGTCTTTCTTTTTCTTACTTCACTTAGTATGACAATCTCTGGGTCCATTCATGCTGCTGCTCTTTTTCTCCCTTTTCTATCAATTATCAATTATGAAGACTACTAATTCTAATAACTTCTACTTTAACTTACAGAAGAAAATAACTAGTCTAAACTATGCTAAAATATATGACACCCTGTCAAAATTTAATTAGTTTTTAATTCCTACAGTGTTTTTTCAGCTTTATGGTCTCAAGGGGATATATGACATTATTAAAATAAACTTTGTTTAACCCATTTTATACCTTAGAAGTGTATCCCTGACAAGGAATATCAGATGATATGAAGACAGAAGCGCACCTAGAATTTCTGAGTAGGGTTGCCATTCTTTCTCTCTCAAAATCCAATCTTGAACTTGTTTTTCATATAATATTCTTCAGTTCAGTTCAGTCGCTCAGTTGTGTCNGAGAAGGGGACGACGGAGGATGAGATGGCTGGATGGCATCATGGACTCGATGAACGTGAGTCTGAGTGAACTCCGGGAGATGGTGATGGATAGGGAGGCCTGGCGTGCTGCGATTCATGGGGTCGCAAAGAGTCGGACACGACTGAGCGACTGAACTGACTGACTGAAAAACACCTTTGATGATAAGTGAAGATTTGTCTGCCACTAGGGAAATGTTCATGGGGTTCTTGAGGCAAGAATACTGGAGTGGGTTGCCGTTTCCTAGACCCTGATACTAGGAAAGATTGAAGGAAAAAAGAGAAGGGGGCAGCAGAGAATGAGATGTTTAGACAGCATCACTAACTCAATGCACATGAATTTGAGCAAACTCTGGGAGATAATGAAGGACAGAGGAACCTGGTAGGCTATAGTCCATGGGGTCACAAAGAGTCAGATACCACTTAGTGACTGAAAAATACCACCACAAGGGAACTGTTACGCAAATTATGAAATGCTCACTTCAATGAACTATTATGCCAGCCACTAAAATTAAATTTAGAAAGAACTTATGGTAATATTGAGGGGAAGAACTCCTTAGATCAAGCTGGATGTCTACAGTACAGTGAAGCACTGTCCAAAATGGCATGTTTGTGTGTTGTGTACACACAAACATGCACACATAATGCAGAACTGTGTTAAGAAACTGCACACGGGGAGGAAAAAAAAACGGGCAGAAATAAATGCACCAAAATGTGAAACAGTAATTACCTTTGTTATTGGAGCCAAAGACGGTTTGGGTTTTTCTTTATATTTTATTTCTGCAGTGGGCATGTTTTACTTTCATAATACATAAAATAAATTTTATTTTTAAAACAGAAATATTAATAGATAAGATTTCANAATGCAGAACTGTGTTAAGAAACTGCACACGGGGAGGAAAAAAAACGGGCAGAAATAAATGCACCAAAATGTGAAACAGTAATTACCTTTGTTATTGGAGCCAAAGACGGTTTGGGTTTTTCTTTATATTTTATTTCTGCAGTGGGCATGTTTTACTTTCATAATACATAAAATAAATTTTATTTTTAAAACAGAAATATTAATAGATAAGATTTCAGGGTTAAGGTTCCATTTAGAAACGATAATACATCTCATATCCTTCAATTTCACCTTTTTGTCTTGATTAAATGAAGTCTCTTGGGTTCAGTGGTTGCATTGGGTAAATGAAGATAATCATGAGAAAGATGCTGCTTGGTGATGCTTGTTATTTGTCTAAGCACATAGTAACTCCTTCTAGGAAAGAATTCTTAAAAATTAAATTTTTTAAGGAGCCTTTGCTTTGCCGTCCCTGCCTCTCATAAGGGTAGCAGGTGAGCTTTCTATAGATTTGGGGGTTGTTTTTTTTTTTTTTTTTTTTGCCTTCAGATGTCAGAGGCGGTTCATTTGCAAATGGCAGTTGCAGGTGGTTTTTGAAGAGAAGGGCGTTTAGGACAAAGTGTAAAGCTACATAAAACCAGCTTAAGGGATCTTTGAAACATAAATCCATGCCTTTGTAGTTCTTAGGCTGACAAAGCTGAACCCTCAGAGGCATGCTGCCGGCTGGTACCTGTGTTCCAGCCAGAAAAGCTCCCCAAGCAATTACAGAGAAAGAAAGGGTTTCTGCCACCAATACGATCTAATACAATAGAGGAGGCCACCTGTGTTTTTAGAAAGGGGAGGACTCTTTAGAAAGTGGAAAAAGGGAAATGCTGGATGGGACTGTGCAGAGTCCTGGAAGATATTCATCATCCTAATTCATTAAAGTGATTCTGACAAATTTACACTGAAAAAGGATGAAGACTCTTGCTTCATGAGAAGCGTCAAAGCCACAAAACAACGGCTAGTGCTTTAGGGGATACCTGTGGCCCTCAGCACAGCACTCTGCTGGCTCTGGAATCGAACATCACCAGGTTCTTTGGTGACTCATTACAACATCTGCCTTTTCCTTTTTCAAACCTTTTCCTGACTTTGTCTTTGCCTCCTCTTTGCTTTATTCTCTTCCAGAGAGAACTCAAAAGCTCTTAGCCTTTTCTCACCCATTCTAGCAACTCAAAGGCAAACTGTAGGAAAGGTGAAGGCTACCACACTAACCAGTTCTCTCTTCTCACCTGTGTTCTCCTGAAACTCTGTTTGAGGCAACACGGCATGAATGGGGCTCAGAGACAGGCAGTTGAGTGCCCTTCATTCACATGGTCACACGGCCTTGGACAAAACTACTGTGGCCTGGCTCTTCCCAACCGTGATCATATAGGATGTGTTAGTTGTATCAGGAACATTGTGAAGCCTTTATCTAGGAGTGAAAGAGATACCTCTGCTGTGTTGTCTACTGAATTTTAAAACCTACATACATTAATTTGTACATTTCAACCTGGTGGTAGATCTATAGCATGCAAGCTGAATGTGTGCAACAGAGGATATTTTAACCAGATGCTGAGTGGATTGAGGCTTCCTTCCTGCCTGAGTTTTACAGGTCGCCATGAACCTTGATCACTGTATGTGTTCATTTGGAGTCGTCCTTCTGGGGCTGTATCTCCATCCACTCATTCTCAACCTCTGGTTCTGTTTGAAAACCAATTGACACTTTGAACCTGTGTGTCGTTTGTAATGGACTTTTCCAAATACTCTCCTCTTGGTGTCAGCTACATAATAGGGAAGTCCTAAACATCGTAGAAAATCACTCATGGTTTCTTTTCCTTCCAAAGAAAGTCTTAATAGGATTACATTAACTGAGGAGGACACCCACACTTCTCTCCCCTCAAATTGGTTCTGAATTAAAATTATCTTGTTTTTTAAAATGAGTGGGGTGGAGACTAAGAAACCTGTGGCCCTTGGATAAAGTTCTTTCTCAAGGAGCTATTTCTGATGTTAACATACCTCCAGAAGCATTTGGAAGATTCAGAATAGGGCAGAATCATCAAAGTGTCCCCGCCTGCCTGCCTGTGTTTTTCTATGTTAACTCAAAATGGTAAATCATCCTCAAAACCTTTTATTTTTGGATTCCCCATATGTCCATTTTCTCTCTTCTAAACAGGCTGATGAAAAGGCAGAGGCAAATAGCTGAAGCCTTAATGAAACAGGCATATTGATCAATTCTGCTTCTTGGGCACTTCCTCAGAGTGTGCCAGAGCACACATGGACACGCGGGTGCCCATCAGACATTTCCAGGATGTCAGGCTTCCAAACGTGAGCACAGTCTCACAGGCAGCTGTTTTCACATTGCACGCATCGCACTGCATGTCAGAGGAAGAACCACCACATACTGATGGACTGAAGTTTGTGATCAAGTGGAAGACTATGAGCAAGTGTTGCGTTTTGACAACAGAAACATAAGCAAAAACGTAATTATCAATTTGCTCCTCAATCCTGCCTCCTCAGAGACTGCTTCTTCCCCATCCCAGATGCCTTCCTCTTATCCCCAAAGGCAATTTGCGCATCCTCTTACTCCTAACTCCTGACCAGCAACTGGAAAATTTACTCATCTCGTCTTTTCAACTAAAGCCTCCTCCAGCTTGACAAATCTTGCCAATTACTGCATAAGCCTCGACTGTCTGAGTTATGTGTCCACAGGCTCCAAGCCCATCCATCTTGGAATTATCCTTCAGCCTTATCGCTCCTTCCTCCTCATCTTTTCCCGCGCATGGTTAATATCAGCTGTTATCAGTTTCGGCGCCTAGTAAATATTCTGGAGGTGATTGGAGGTTCAATCAGTTGCAGCTGCAGCAAACTCAGCTGATAACACAGTGGATGGTGGGGGAGAAGCCGGGAGAGGGAGAACTGGCAGAATTACCTTGATTCAGAATTAACCCTGATTGTACTTGGTTGTTTAGGCTCTGCCCTGTACATACAGAGTCCCCAGAATTCAGTGTCTGATTTCTACCAAGACACCATCTTATGAGGAGTCATTGATAACAATAGCAGCTGTAAATGCTGATAATGGATTTTGCACAAATATTCCCCATACCCTCCACCACCCACCCACCACACCCCCATCAATCTGAGCACATCTGAAGGATAATTCTGGAAAGAAAAGAATAGCAATAGGACTGCTTCACTATCTTATGTTTGGCTTTCAAACTTATGTTTGGCTTTCAACTTAGCTTATGTTGAGCTGATGGAGAGAGGATTGGTAATCGAGACAGTTGCTACTATGTTTGCTATGCAAAAGTGGAGCTCTGGAAGCTGCAAAGAGAGGCCATTTGGCATTTTAACTAAAACATCATCGTCTCTTTTGCCTGCCCTTTTTCTCTGCTCCAGGCTCCCCACGACTTGAGCTGCAATGGGCAGGGAATTACCAGAATAGCAGGTAGGAGACAAGTCCTTGCCAACAATTAGCTCCTGACCCACCTGCCATTGGACACCCCAACTTTATTCCCTTCAGTGGGCCTGCTCCACATCACAGCCTAGTGGTGGTCTCTGGCGGTCCAGTGGTTAAGACTCCGGACTCCCAGTGCAGGGGGCTCAGGCTCATTCCCAGGTTGGGGAACTAAGATCCCACATGCCGAAAGGTGCAGCCAAAAAATAAAATCACAGCCTGTTTGTCACTCGAAGGAAATAACACCCTGAGCAGTTATCAGCTCTTAGTAACTGAGATGGAATAAGGTGGTCAGATATTTCCCAAAGGAGAGGCCCAGGGTAAGATGGTCCAGTGGGAACTCTGAGTAAACAGAAGACTGAAGGTCTTCTCCATGTGAAACATGCCAAAGAAAAGAGAGTTGGCCCCCCCTCCAAGTCCATATACCCAACCCTGCCCCTCGAATCCAGCCCGGTGCAGTGGCCCCCCTCGGAGCCGCGCTACAGCCCACACTGTCACCACACACTAGGACAGCCAAGAGATGGGGGTGCACTTCTCCAGAGGGACCAGAAAGGCAGTAAGTACGGGAAGATTCTCCATTTCCTAAGTGTTCCTTTTGAGGTTGCAACCTCAGGCTTTAGGACAAAGCAAAATGAAAACCAAAAACTTCAAGCCATTAACCAGTCATTCTGTGTGACAGCCACCCACCCCCTCCCCCAAAAAAAACCTNATGGGGGTGCACTTCTCCAGAGGGACCAGAAAGGCAGTAAGTACGGGAAGATTCTCCATTTCCTAAGTGTTCCTTTTGAGGTTGCAACCTCAGGCTTTAGGACAAAGCAAAATGAAAACCAAAAACTTCAAGCCATTAACCAGTCATTCTGTGTGACAGCCACCCACCCCCTCCCCCCAAAAAAACCTCCCCCAGAGGATTCCCAGTGTTGACTCACCAAGACCACCTCCTCCCTGGACTCAGGCGCCATCCCTTAGGGCACTGCCATGCATACCCCATGTCCTTCTCTGGGCTCAGCCCCACCGCCTGCCCCTCAGGCATCTCAGACCTACCAGGTGGACTTAGGTCTGACTCTCAGTGCATCAGCACAGCTGATTGTCTGCGTGGACTGCACGCACCACTTTTCAGGTCTTGACCACCTCACCTGGGTGGCTCTTACTCTTTTTTTTTTTTTTTTTTTTTTTTCGTTTTTTTTTTGTGTAGTTGCTTATTCTTTTTCTACTCTTTTCGACTCCATGGACTGTTGCCTTTCAGGCTCCTCTGTCCATGGAATTTTCCAGGAAAGAATACTGGAGTGGGTTGTCANTTTTTTTTTTTTTTTTGTATCGTTTGTGTTCTAGTGAAGTCGCTCAGGCTTGTCCGACTCTTTGCGACTCCATGGACTGTAGCCTATCAGGCTCCTCCGTCCATGGGATTTTCCAGGCAAGAGTGCTGGAGTGGGTTGCCATTTCCTTCTCCAGGGGATCCTCCCTACCCAGGGATCAAATCCGGGTCTCCCGCATTGTGAGCAGACGCTTTATTCTCTAAGCCACCAGGGAAGCCCCATGTGTTCTAGTAGGCCAATTAAGTGAGAAGGCAATAGCAGCCCACTCCAGTACTCATGCCTAGAAAATCCCGTGGATGGAGGGCCCTGGTAGGCTGCATTCATGGGGTCGCTAAGAGTTGGACACAACTGAGTGATTTCTCTTTCACTTTTTACTTTCATGCATTGGAGAAGGAAATGGCAACCCACTCCAGTGTTCTTGCCTGGAGAATCCCTGGGATGGGAGAGACTGGTGGGCTGCCGTCTATGGGGTCTCACAGTCGGACACAACTGAAGCGACTTAGCAGCAGCAGCAGCAGCAGGCCAATTGAGCATAAACATTTCCGTTTTTTTAAACATTTTAAACATTTTTTAATGTTTTAATTAAAAAATTTTAAGGGAATTTTAAGCAATTCCCTTTTTTAAAGAAGAGTTAAACTCTTCTCTCTGTGTTTATACTCCACTGCGATATGATCTGATTCACTTTTAGGATGAAAGATGTGATCACTGAAACCATTTTGGAGGCCTCGAGCTGTGGTGTGGATCCACTCCCACTATGAATTCTTATCAGACGTCAGGGCCTGAAATCAAACGTGATATACTGGCTGATTTTTTACTCCCTTCTACGTTAGCCTTAGATGGTGGCTCAGTCGGAAAAGACTCCACCTCCAATGCAGGAGACCAGGGTACGATCCCTGGGTTGGGAAGATCCCCTGGAAAAGGAAATGACAACCCACTCCAGTATTCTTGCCTGGAGAATTCCATGGACAGAGGAGCCTGGTGGGCTACAGTCCATATGAACTGAATCACCACATACCCTCTTGCAACCAAGGGCTGAGATCCCTGGGCTTTCAGCCCAGGCCTTGTCCTGTGTGGCACCTTCTGCCTCTTGGCCCTTTTCTGTTCCAGACACATGGCCTTCTTGCCGCCTCCCTGCCCACAGCGCATCCCAAGGCTGCCTCCAGCTTGAGCACGCTGCCTTCTCCAGACATCTGAGACATATTAGCTGCTCAGGGAACATGAGATGGGAGCTCTGACCTTCTGCACCTCAACGAGCTCATTCCTGCCTTATGTGCTTCTTCCAGGACTCCTGACCCCCACCCCCACCCCCAGCCCA